>OZ038392.1:18218611-18736111 GCA_964036045.1 Eutreptiella sp. 'Long Island Sound 2002' | reverse complement strand
CTACGTGCAGCGTCAGCACGCCTATGCCATCGGTGCTAATGGTGCAAAATCAGTACAGAATTATGCAGGGGCCACTTTGGCCAGGCAGCAGAGCACCCCTTCCATTAATGGTACAGAAGAGAATTTCAGGCACTCACCACCTCTACTTCGAACAGTGTTTTGGTTTTTGGCACAATTTGGTGTGCTCAGACATCGATTTGGCTCATTCGTGTACCAATTTGTTCGCTTAAAGGCTTTCATTTCTGCAGGAATTTCAGGGAAGAAGTGATGAATGGGGAGAGAGATAAAATATTGGTTGGCACATGCTGAAGATCAGAGAAGCATACGTTTTTGACGTGTGCGGATAACATTTTCTTTCTCCCTGTGTTTTTTTCTGCCCGTCACCACCATTCCCTGGTATGTAGCAAACCCCCAGTTTCCTTACCAAAAAAAAAACCTTTTCTACCAAGACAAAACCCCCCGGGGGGGGGGGGGGGGGGGGGGTCAGGCTTGGGTCGGGGGGGGGGGTAAGAATTGGGGTTTCTGGGGGGGTTGTTTTTTAGGTCAGGTTTCGCGGGTTTTTGGGTGAAGGAATGGGTGAGGGGGCGTTTGCTCAGTTTTGCTGGATTTTCTGGTAAGTTTTGAGGGTTTTTTTTTTGAAGTCCAGTTATGAGCCGAATTTGTTCCTCCCCGAGAAGGTAGGGGTTATGTAGCCCCTTTCATTTCTCCCCGCTCCAAAGAAGGCAAGGGTTATGTAGCCTCTTTGATTCCTCCCCGCTTTTGGGGACCCCCCAAACAGCAAGGGTTCTGTTGCCATTTTGCCCACAATTTCTGCCAAGGAACGGCCCTAGGTTCCGTTTATATGTCAGCATATCTTGGTTACCCCCATTCAGCGCCAAGGGAGAGCCCTCCATTCATTTTGCAGGCCCAGATCCCTGCCATACCTCTGGTGCCAGGGACTTGCAATTTGGCAGCACCCCAGACACTCACCATTTTCTTTTGCTGTTGTGTGCATGGGCATTGTATGTTATTTCATATTCCTGCATTGCAGCTCATCTGTTTGTACTGTTAGCAACACCGCAGCATAATCTTTTACATGTTTTGGTGTTTTGTGTTTGTGGTTCAACTATGTGAGGATGCAAGGGTTCTTGGTATGTTTGTGGCAGGCTGGTGGTCCTTTGTGACGCGGGGTCGGGTCAGGGCGGGTCAGGCTCGGCTGGCTCATGATGGTCAGGGGAGGCTGCTTAGGGAGGGGGGATTTTGGTTGGGTATAACTGGGCCGTTTATTCTGGGGGTCCTCCCTTTGCTGCCTCAGGCTGGGACGTAACTAACTTATTTGTGTGTAGCTCTGATGTCGCCCTTTGGGGAGGTGGTAGTCGGGGTTAAGGGGGGAAGGGGTGGGATCGAGTCTCGGCTTGGGTTCTGGCTTGTGGGTGTGGCTGGGCCAGGATGTCCTACCCCCTTTGGTGTTCCGGGCATTTTTTTGCGCGGGCAGGGCTGGGGGCGCCATCCTCACTGGACGTCCCTGACGTCCCAGGGGAGCCTGTCCTTGAGCGGTGGCTCCGGGCGACCATCTCCGGCGGCCTGGGGCATCTGTCTGGGCCAGAGCCCAAGCCGCTGCAGCCAGTGCCTCAGCCGCCTGATGTGGCCCCCGTGGTGCCCTTCGGGGAAGCGGGAGGGGTTGTACCCGTCAGGGACCGAGGCCTCTTTGAGGAGGTCCTGCCACCATCCCTGCGGGTGCCATGCATTTGACGGCTGCTCCTCCGTTCCTGCCCTGGTGACCGTATGGACAAAGTGGGGGGAAACATGGTTCTTGTCGGTTTGTGGTTGCGAGCAAGTTTTCATGCAAATTGTGCAATTTATCAACGTTCCAACGTGCAATCAAGAGTTCCAAGACACACATTTACACAAATGCAACGTTGCAAGCGCTAAAGTCATCCAAATAGGCTCACATTACTTTTGTCTTAACGTGCTTCTATGGGCTGTCCTCCGTAATTGCATG
The DNA here is from genome assembly GCA_964036045.1 of Eutreptiella sp. 'Long Island Sound 2002'. Lineage (NCBI taxonomy): Eukaryota > Euglenozoa > Euglenophyceae > Eutreptiales > Eutreptiaceae > Eutreptiella > Eutreptiella sp. 'Long Island Sound 2002'. Next base: position 18,734,130 of record OZ038392.1, on the reverse strand, counting down.
TGGCATGCACACGAGGGATGTAGACAGGCACAGAGCGTGCACGGCGTGGCTACTTAGCTGACGCTTGCAAACTGTACATCATGCAAACCCATATGTAACTATGAAGCAAAATTCCTCAATAAATAGAAAAAAATTGGAGGCAAATCCCCTATAAAAATCAAGAAGTGCGAAAAAGCGCCATGCTTGTCCAAACGATTGGAGGGTCTGGGGATTTTGTTGGTAAGATTTGAGGGGTCTTTGGTACGGATTGCGGTTCTTTTTTTTTTTTTTTTTTGGTGAATGAAACGGGATTTTTTGGGAAGGATAGGGGGGGGGGGGGCGTTGGTAAGGATCAGGGGGGAGTTTGGTGAGGAAAGGGGGGGTGTTTTGGCCACGGGGATTTTTTGTAATGTTGGGGTGTTTGGGGTAAGATTTTTTGGGGGGGTCAATTTTGGCACTCCGTGGGTGGTTTGGGGGCAAAAGCAGGGTTTTTTTGTAAGGATTTGGGGGCGGGGGCGTAAAGTGTGTGTGTGGGGGGGGGGGTTGTGCGTACCAACACCATCCCCCCCCCACCCCCATGGTGTGAAGAAGCAGCGTCAGGGCCAAGACAGCCTGGTCGTGTGAATATGCAGGCCTTCTGTGGTTTGTGTTACAGTCTGCCAGTAACGCATTATTGTGTCACACTCAGTGGATTCATGGATTCATTCATAATAGTTGCTTTCTGTTTGAAGGTTTATGTTTTTTGCACAAATCCGACGCATTCTTTTCTTTGCAGGATATTGTGGCAAATATGCAGTGATTTACAAGCCCTTCGAAGCTACCAGATTTCGGGTTAGAGTTTTCACAGTTCTGATCCATATGATGATGAAGCATTGACAAGCATGTACTCTTTTGGTTTCATCATGCAAATGAGTTGATGGGCTGTTCCGTCCAAAGAGTGCAATTTATGGCAGTTTCTCTTCAATGAGACTCTTTTCAGATGAGCATGATATTGCAGAAAATTGGCAGGGTTGGTCTTTTATGAATACGAGATGATCAAATGGTTTCATATGGCTTTCAGTGGGATACACTATGCACCCACTGTCTACATGAAAGATGGAAAAATAAAAATGATTGTTGTGCCTCTTGATCGCCTCCTCTCCGATCACACTATGCATGGGTCTACGGTTTCAGGTCTGCAGCAGTAGACAGAGATTGTCTGATGTGGATGCCGTGACAATTTGGAGATGCAGTATTTCAATAATCCAATTGTGTGATTGTATGCAGTAAGAAAGGTGGGGTGGGTTAATGGCCAGAACTCCCTGCTGCCGCCCCCTTTTGACTCCATTTTTATGCCAAAAACCACCTTTGGTTCTGCCGTGTGTTTGTGAGCGTGCAACGGTCTGTGTACGACAGGCACCAAATGCGGGAATGAAAATCAATTGCCAGTGACATCTTCTTCTCTGCACCTGTTTGCTTAGCATGTTCCAACTGAAGTGGGTGTTGCACCAAATGCCTTGCATTGGACATATTGGGTGGATGGGTGGGCCGGCCATGGGTTGATGTGTAGCTCAACAAAATAATATCTACAATGGTGTTCAGGCTTGCATGTGTGTGTCATTCTCACGCTCCCAAACACACTTTGCGCAGAACTCACATTCCCACGGAGCTGTCATTCTGCCATGTGTTTGTGAGCGTGCATGAGTCTGTGTACGACAGGCACGAAATGTGTGAATGAAAATCGGTTGCCAGTGACATCTTCTTCTGTGCACCTGTTTGCTCACGAACCAAGTTGCGAGCGAATGCGAGCCCGACCTATACATTATTGTACATCATGCATGCCGCATACACTGTGTCATGGCCTTTTACCCCTTTGCCCTAACCCCATAAATGGATGGGGCACAAATTGCCGTTGGAATGAATGCAAATGGAAAACTGGCATTACCCCAATCACGGCGGCGGTATTTGCTGTCATTTACCACATCTTCCCGTGATGGGAACTCATGTACACGACTCAGGCTGTCTGCTGGATTCAAAGCAGAGGGCGCCCGAAAAAAAAAGCCAGATCAGTATTGGCCCATGCCCTCAGCCAAAAAATGCGGCGCAATATGCGTTGCTGCACAAGACAGCTAGTGATGGCTTGCATGGATAGACACTGCGCACGGGCAGCGTCATTGTCCAGGCCAATATTTACAGCCGCGTGGCGTCTGTACGCGGCAAGGCGCACTGCAGGGTAACTTGCAAAAAGTTCAGCCTGCTGCAGGTTTTTGATCCATTTTGGGCATACTTCATGACAATATTGCCCAATAGGAATGACGACGCCCACCCTGAAACGGATGCCATAAGGGGCGGTATCTGCAAACATAGTTGTTCTGCGCGCAAGCGATTTCGCATGCACTGTGTGTGAAGGAAAGGAGAACAGAAGGGAAGTTGCTGTAGCACGGGCCAAATTGCGAGTAAAGATAGCTGAAGGAGCATGCATACTGCGGCATGCACCTGCCAGGAATGGTGAAGCCGCCGTGACCGGGCGGGCAATCCACTGCAGTCGCCCGAGTAACGGTGCCATGTCCCTGGGATATAATTTGCCTCGACCTACAGCCAATATCCACATACGGAGTGTAGCAGTCAGAACGGGTGCCTCATTGGCAATGCTACGGGATTAGGAACCGAGCATTTTTCCCAGAAATGACATTTTGGTACGTGGTTCCATAACAGGTTTATCACTGCTGATAAAGCCTGCATGTGTCAAATCCTGGGCCACAGCTCTGGTAGCACGCTGTGTAAGGCCGGCATTGGGGGATGAGATTAGAATGTCATCAATGTAGACATCCCAATCCATCGCCCACTGATTTTACAATTATGCTGCCAAGGCGCTGACAAATGGATAGTGAATATTTCCACGCAAAAGGGAGTCTAGTGTAGCGCGAGCGGGAATGTCCAGAGTCCAATCGGAATATTCTGCGTCACGCATGCGGCATGTGAATGCTCCAATACACATTTGTTAAATCAAGCTTGCACACGTACGAAGGCCGAGACGGGCATTGTGAGACACGATGGTGAATCGCACGCAGGGCTGGTAGGCGAACTTTAGGAGGTGCATGGCTCCCAATATCATTAATAACCGTGGCATTCAATAGGCATCTGCACTTGTGTGCATATTTAGGGCGAAGAAATGCAGATGCCGTGGGGAATTTGTGCGTTGGCCTGACGCGCGTGCTTTTGGTAGATGGATAACAAATCCATTGGCACACAAGAGTTCCGGATAGAAAGTGCAACACTGACATGGCCCGCGTTTCCCAAGGCCCGCCCGTGCAAAGTGTTCGGGCACCGCCATATGGGCCTGACTGGAATTTTGTGTGCCTCTTGGATCGTCGTAAACGCGTCATCAGGTAGTAGAAGGGTGAAAAACTGCATCAGCAGGTTGTGTACCAATCATTTGGGAACGCCCCCCCCCCCCCCCGCGCGTGCCCAATACTTAGACGAACCAAGTGTCCACCCAAAATGGGCCCCTGTCACCGGAAAGTGGACCAAAAAAGGGACATGTCACACGGTGCGAAAAACACGGTTAAAAAACATGAAGCCAATCCCGGGAAAGAAGAAATGTCCTAAAAAGACAGTGGTTGTGCAAGTACATGAGCAGCTGTGTACCACCGTGTTACCACGCGCATGCATATATGCACTTCAGTGTGTTTCATTTGAATTGCTGCATGTTGTTTGTTGTTCGAATAGCAAAGAGACGCAGGGAAGTTCACAATGTAGGCAGGAAGTCTCATGTATCGAAACTTTGGTTGCACGATTAGCTACATCAAACTGTTTGTCCACCCGACTCCTGATAGTCTGTGTATGTGAAAATTAGAATGAAAAAGCAATGATGCTATCGAAATTTCGATTGTCGAAGCTACGTGACAATTTGCTTTGCATGGATCAATCGAAATTTCGATTGGAAGTCTTTAACGACATTCAAAGAGCAAACCATGAAAATCCTTCACGAAGGTTTACCGGAACATAGTTGTACTACAGTAGTATATGAATTTTAAATTACAACTTTGTAGAAAAATAAAGGTAAAAGAAATAAGAGGTAAAATAAATCAAACACATATGAATGTTTTATCCGATGGAGATGTCTACACAATCGATTTATTTCTAAAACCAATCGAAATTTCGATAGGAGCATCTCGAATCAAAATTTTGATAGGAGCATTCGACAGAAAAGGAATTCAATTCCTATCGAAATTTCGATAGGAATGTCCAATCGAAATTTAGATAGCCGCTAAAGGAATAACTACCCTGTAAAGCATAGGCTGTTTAAACTGCAATCGAATTTTCGATAGTGACAGTCTGACAGATTTCAAAGATTTTAAATGCTAGACTATTTGTTGTCTTCTATTTCATGTACGAGTTTCATGTACGCCAAAGATGGATGGCCATTTCATTGCCTACGTGCGAGGATTCCTCGCTTCGCACTCTTGGGAGAATGGACGCCAAATTATTGAAGATGCTTGCGAAGGCGGTACGTCAAGGCGATTTGTTGAATTTGTCCTTGGAATAAGGATAACCAAACGCCGCCGCCAGACATTTGAGCAGGTGGTTGCAAACAGAAACTGTACACCTTTGCCCAGATGGCTCAGCGTACTCCAGCAGGAGCTCTTCAACATCTGGCGTGTGCTGCACCTGCGTGCGGCACCCCTCGCTTTTTCGCCCGGCTCTGGACATTACTGTTTCGCAGCGCGAACGGAAGTTACTCGCAAGGTTTGGCATAGTTCCACCTCGAATACCGACTCTGCAGGAATCTCTCGAATGACCTCTGGAATGCAATGAGCATTGCTTCTGTTGGCATTTGGATGGACAATTTTTTCAGAAAACGATTCCTGCAGAACCCCGATGGACCGCCTGGACATCTTGACTGTTCTGCCGTAGCCGTGCTCTTTACAATCTTGCTGCCCCGATTTCCTGGACATCTCACATTGCGCCGCATAGTTTTCAGACTGCCAGGTGTCATGAGATGCATTCGGACCTCCATCGGGGGTCTACTGAACACTATTGCAGCTGTTACGGATGGGACGTTACAGGCACCTTTCATCCGTGCGCCACTCGACATCGCCAGAGGTATTGTGCATCCACAAATTTGGAAACCTATGCTGCTGGACGAGTGTCGAACAAGCACAAACACTGAGCTGCTGCAGTTAATTGAGATGATGCGTCGCATACAGATTCATACGGGCCGGGATTTGCCTTTGCTGGTCGACATGAAAATACATGCATCGGTGTTGTGTTTCATGTACGGTGCGAAGCTCAGAAGTTTTGACTACCGGTCACATTTGGAACGCATTCCACTGCTTTATGGCATTTGGCATCCGTACAAATACTGTGTACACATTACTTTCAGGCGTTTCTTTCCCGTTATTTCTTGGCTGCTCAAACCATTTATCACGGTGCGGACTAGCATGCCTTGTCATCGGAAGCTCATATACACGGAAAAGGTTTTGCCGGTCTTTTGTTAGCGGGCAGCGTGTTGAAAGGTCTTATTACCGAAGCTAGAGATAGATTGTCGACCCTCAGACGACCAATGAATCTTGAAAACACTGTGGCATATCAAAAGATTCAGTCCCTGTACAGTGTGTTGTATGTTTTCACACCTGCACTCTGGGCCATTGGGTATGGGGTTCGAGAATGTACTTGGGCGGGGGCTGCTCTGGATTTCTGGGAAGACCGCACGCACTGTTCTTGAACATTGTCTGCTTTTACTGGTCTCCCTTACACGGAAGCATGCTCCCAAGATAGAGTATGTTCGGACCTTATGCACTGCACTCGGTACATGGCAGTTATGGTATGACATGGTTCCTGGTTGTCTGTTCGTTGAGGAAAGTTGTGAAGCCTCTTTGTCACGTTTGGGACATGCTCTCACCCTGCTGCCACACGTCACAGATCTTTCTCGCGCAAGTGATGTTTACTGCACCCTTCCCCCCTTGCAGAAAGAACGGGTTCTCAGATCTTCGGTCCAGCCACATCTCGTTACACATTTTGTTATTACGATACGTTCATTTGTTCAACGGGCTGCGGATATCAACACGCCGTTCACACGGTTCGAGACCAAACACAGGACAGTTACACCTGATCCTTTATGGGATCCCAGTTACCTTCCTCCACTTGACTTAACTGTTGATTCCCCCTTACTTGATATGTGCATGATTTGGGCTCTCAAGTTAATGTGCAAACACGGAGATGTCACAGAGGGAATCCATCAATATATGACCCACATTCCTAGAACACCTCTTGCTGATCGTGTTTCCTATGTGAAAGCTTGGAAAAAACTACAGACAACACGGTCGCTTGAAGCTATCCCCCTCCGGACAGATACCAGGGACGCCTTCGTAGACAGCCACGAGGCCCGCCTCCTGCCCTCTTTGACCCGCCATCCAGCGAGAGCGAACCTGATGAGGACGACGAACATATAGTTGATGAGGCCGAAGGTCCGCGGCTTCTTGCCGCTGAACATTGAGATTTGAGTCGCTTATCGAAATTTCGATTGCGCATTTGTTTGTTGCAATTTCAGTGCGTAAGTACTTGATCGAATCGTTTCATCATGTAAAACCCTTTCTTTGCTTGGTCCAATGCTCCTTCGATCTATTTTATGCATATCGGATCTATTTCATCTCCTTCGAAGTCTATGTAAACCTGATCAGACAACGTTTCTCGGTATCTCGTCTGCGGTCTATCGAAATTTCGATAGACCACTGCCTCAATCGAAATTTCGATTGCATTTACGAGATATGGACTCTAAGTTGGACGTAACCGATGAATCTGAGCTTATCGCTTCACATTTAGAGGTACTGAAAAACCTTCACAGAAATATCCGGTCTCACAAGCAAAGTAGCACTTTCGTCGCCCCAATCGTCCATTTGCGAGTTCCTCAGCTCGTTTGCGCACAGGTTTTACCTCGTTAATCACCCTCAGTACATTTGCCCAATGTCCGGTGAGTCCCATTTGTCACCGAAGAAGCGGATCAAGAAGAAGAAGAAGCGGTCGCAGCCGGCAGGGGACTCTGATGAGCCTCCATCTCAAACGTATTCGCAGTCAACGGACACTGCAAGCCCCCGAACGGATACTTCCGAGGCCGCGCTTTTCTCACAGTCCCCTCCACCGAAGAAGAAGAAGAAGATCGTTGCAGAGCAGAGCAGACCAGCGACATCCGCAGAGGTTGAGGAATGGCACGATACTTCTCAGGTCTATCTGGACGATTGGGTTGAGTCCCGAGAACTTGTTCATTACTCGAAGATCGAACTGGACCGCGACATGAGCTTCGGCCAAACAAGAACGGTTACTACCAAGAAGAAAGCGTTGGTTGGTGATGACATCCTTGCTGCTCCACCACCGAAGGACAAATACATCAAGTGTTTACTCTTTCCAACAGGCATACCTTGCTATCGAAATTTCGATTGATTACCGTGCTGCGTTACGGACGATTACATCGTACCTTCTATCGAAATTTCGATTGTACGATTCCTCGTCAGGCGCTACATTCAAGTGTCCTGGTGGACAACATGCTTTCGAATGGACCCAGGATGTACGAAAGAAGTACGAAGAAGAAGGCAAGACACCGCCTCATTGGACAAGGATGTACGACGGGTTGATTTTGAGTGCGGACACACCCTTTTGGATTCGACAAACCCTCGCTGGGCATCACAACCGGGCATCCCATGGCGGATCTGAGCATACGTTTGAGCAACGACTCCATCGCCTCTTCACCGAGTGTCACCTCAAAGGTCTTTATCGAAATTTCGATAGCGGGTCCACTTCGATTAACATTACGTCACCAATTCTTTCCTTATTATCTATGCAGGAGTACCTACCCCAAAGGCCGCAACACTGACAATGATGCACAAGACCGGATACACTGCCGTGCACGGCACAGACGAAGAAGTTGCAAAGCGATGGACGGTTCTTGCAAGTTTTGTTTCCCAAGTTGAGGACAAAGCGATCATTCCGAAACTCGTCGAGCTTCAGGGGAAGGACGAGTTGAACCCGGTGTTCAACAACTACAAGCCGCTTGAGGGATTGTATCCGCCGGAGATTGCGCAGGTAGTTACTTTCTTTGCGTCATTGTTATTTAAAACAACACAGTCATCTTCGGACATATCTTCAAAGGTTTGTGACAGGCTGCTGGAAGGAGATCTGACGCCACCATTGCTTAAGACCTTCGTTCGGAGACTTCGGGAGCAGCGAAGTTGTTCTTGGCATTTGGAACATCCGGACAACCCCTTCGTGCACGAGTCTCGGAAAAAATTTGCGGAGTGGAAGAGAATAACGTCATCACTGTCACCCCAGGATTCCAAGGTGCATATCCCGCGCTGGAAGTGGACCGAACAGCATCCTTTGGCGCCTTGGACGACCATCAGCAAGGCCCCCATCTGGTCTGATGAGGATTTTAAGACCCTCCGCGAATCCCTCAGTCAACCGAAGGTGAAGCCTGTGATCAAAAGTACGTCGGCAGAATGTCTGACAGTAACGCTTGGTGAAACCAAACCCGGAGAGGCAGTCTGTGAAGTCCGCATCGGGCCAGCTGTCGGTGCAACCCCTGCTGCAATCTCTGGACTGAAACAGAGGATTCTCGTCTATCAGATTCCGAAGGGTACCGCTGCGGGACGCCCCCTGTGTCCAATGATGTTGTCTTACGTCCTTGATGAGGAGTTGATGCCCGTTCTGCTTTTGGTTGGAGATCGTCCTGACGTCCGCGTTGTTCTGAACGCCATCTCTGCGTCAACGGATGATGAGTTCTATACCAGGGACATCGCGTTGTACAATAAGGGGATTTTGACCAGCAATTACACCATGGCAACTTCCCAGCTCGTTGTCTTGACATTGCGCCATATCAAAGAATGGAAGGTGTGTTCTATTGAAATTTCGATAGCGTCGCTTTGCGTACTTTCTCCTATCGAAATTTCGATTGTTTTTCTTTTAGCCCCCGAGGTACATTACCTTCGAAGACGAGCGGTACAACAATCCGGCCGAAGATGACAATCGATTCCCTCCAGAGATTCTGGGCTGCATCATGCATCAACTCAAATTGGATGTTATCGAAGAAAGCGTCAAGGAGATCTGGGTTGCGGTTCAGACTACATCTCCCGTACTGGTGAGCAACATCCGGCTTCGTCTCCGTTCTCACGTTAACGTTGCCGTTCTTCTTGGTTTGTCAACGGCTCCAAGCAAAGAACAATTGACGAAATTTGCTGATGATGGTATGTTTCAAGGCATCCCTTCCTCCGCTAGTACAATCAACTCCTCAACTCATTTTTTCTGCTTTTTCTTACAGTTTCAGCTGGCCTTCAAAGGGTACAGGCCCTACCACCGATCCAATGGGATCTTGTTCTCGACCGAATGAAGCGGGGTTATCCCCTTGAGGCTCCTGACACTGACGAAGGTATGCATTGAAAGACACCTCATCAAATTTGTCTTGTTCCTCTCCTTCACTATTTGTTCTGCCAAAGATTCTTCGGACGATGACGAAGACAAGGACACAGTCAAGGGTCAAGCGAAGGCAGCGAAGGACGCTGAGAAAAAAGTCAGCAAGGCCTTGACGAAAGAAGAGAAAAAAGCTACTGCTCAGGAGAAAGTATGTCTGTTTATATCTACATATCTGCCTCGATGTTTTTTTTTCTTTAATCATTCTTTCACCCTTCCTCTGCAGAAGGAATCGGAAAAGGCGGCGAAGGAAGCAGCAAAGCAGGCGGCAAAAGAATCGGCGAAAGGTAAGAAAGAAGGAGCACAGAAGGAAAAAGAGAAGAAGAAGTCTGCTTTTGCTGATTTTCAGGCCAAGTTGTCGAAGGCTGCTACAGATCAGCCCAAGAAGAAGGGCTCGCCTCACAAGGATTCTCATCCGAGTCGGGCTACCACCAAGAAGTAATCGAGCATATGTCATAATTTTAGTCTCCGTTTTTTATTTCTCCTGGTGATATGGTGTTGCTTTCTCTATCGAAATTTTGATAGAAACCGTGTTTCGATGACCACCGATGCTGTGTTTTCGTCAATCGAAATTTCGATTGGCCCCCGCCTGTCAGATTTTTATGTTTTAATCCTATCGAGATTTCGATAGGCATCGACGACAGATTCCTTTCTATATTATGCTATCGAAATTTCGATAGCATCTTGCCCGGAGTAATATGTCTTTCACTGCTGAAAGGCTCATCGTTACTTGAAGTGAGCACTCCTTGAGCTGCTCGGCACAATCACCGAGTACACAGATGGCATCATTTGAAAGAGATCATCAGAAATTGTCCTTATTCGTTTTGGCCCTATGCTCTGCGTGCCTGTTTTGCGTGTGACGTTTATGTGTTGTCAATAACTGTCAGGTTTCCACGAGGTTTTTAAAATGTTTTCAATTGTCCATCTCAATTTTCCCATCTACCCTACCCCCTACAAATCAGCTATGTCTCCTACCCCCGATTTCGAGGTTCTCCCACCACATTTCTTCCCTTCCCATAGTAAATACCCCACTTTTGACTATTGTTTTTCGGCTACGTTTTTCCTCAGTTTGTGTCTCACAGACCGGAAATCGAGGTAAAATTTTTTGTTACTTCAAATTTCGGTGCTGTAGCTCGACTTTTTTCGGTTCGCCTGTCACGATTTAGATAGCCGGAGGCAGGTTTTCCGGGTGGACACTTGGTTCGACTAAGCAATACCCAAATAAGGTGAAAACACATAGATACAGCCTAAAACATGCTTTACATAGGTTGGATGGTTATTTTGTGTGGTCACATAATCAAAAAAATGAGTTTCGGAAACTTCGATTTTTGAGCTGCCCGGGCTGAAACACTGCATAGACAGGTTGTGTACCAATCCCTTGGGAGCCCCCCCCCCCCCCAACCCACCCACCCCCAATACCCAAATAAGGTGGAGAACACATAAATACAGCCTAAAACATGGTTTACATAGGTTTGATGGTCATGTTGTGTGGTCACAATATCAGAAAAATAAGTTTCAGAAACTTCTCGAAAGTGTAGAGCTAACACTATTAGCACCGTAGGAGATTTTTTGACCGGCTGGTCCACTGTACAGACTGAACGGACAGCCAGGCGCACACGCACACACAGCGGGAGGGTGCGCGCACTTACACACGGCAAACAGTGACAGAATTACTCCCAGATGGCATGAATATTTCCGAAATAGCCTCAGGATGTTAATGCCCTTCAGTCAAATCGCATCGCAACCAAACGGGGAATCCAAGATTCGCGAATAGTGAAAATTTCCATAAATCATGGAAAGCATGGCTGTTGTGTTGTGTGGAGTCCGAACCGGCTTCATGGTGAGTGATCTCCACTGCTTTTGTTGGCAGGGACCATGCTACGTGCCGGGGCGGCTGGCTTTTGATGCTTGCTGGTGGTGTCGCACTTGCATGGATGCCTGGGGGCCTCTGTTCCTTGAGTATGTCTCCTCAAAGTCAGGCCTGGTTGATCAGTTTTGGTGGATATAATGCTACTCATCGGTAGGGGGGCTGATTGTTGAGTGGTACGGGTTGTGTCCCCCCTGGGGTGTCGTCCTCTTTGTGCTCGGCTAGCGTTCTTGTTCCCCGGTGGCAGTGGAGTTGATAGCTGCGTGTCAAGGAGGGCGTCGCTTGGTCGTCGGTTCTGGGCCCTGCTGGTTTTTTGAAGTCTCGGGTATCTCCTCTTACCCTCTCTGCCTTTGGGATGATTGGTCCCCCACAAATGCAGGAAACAAGGCATGATGCAGCAGTAAAATCTGGGATTTGTCACTGTGTGCAGGTTCGTGTTTTGTGAGCGCACGTGCTTTTGATGCTTTTGGGCATACTTTTGCTCATTTTCTGGACATCTCTCGAGGCCTGTGGGCACAGCACCCGCTCGTGTCCACTCCAACTGCCCCGGCTGAGCTCCAATGGCAATGCTCCAATTTTTTTCAAGGCTTGTAATGTGGAGGCAGAATTTCGCGACATGATCTTTTTTGCTGCGCAAAGCAACCCACCTGTTCTGGACCGATCGCAGCGGACAGAGTCAACGAAGTCCTACTTGTTTTCAGTGACCAAGGACCGCATTGGTGCGATGGCTATTGGTTGGGTTCGTCCATGGCAGGTGCAAATTATCAGCTCGGATACCGTCGGATTTATGTGTAAGTGCGGCTAGCCCCATCTGCTCAGATTTTCAGACATTCTGCCCAGATTGGCTACATTTTGGTCATTTTCTTTGCTTCGGCGGAATTGCCGCCTCGCAGCTCAGTCACAGGATATTTCCTATATATTTCTGATATGCCGGATTTGATTCCGCGGTCCATTTCCCGTAAATCCGCCGCGTTCCGCTATTTTAGCTGGAATCGCCATTTGCCGCTGACGCGCGCTCGCGGGCCAGATCGGCCAAACATTTTTACATAATTGGATTATTTAAATCTTTTCAGACAGTTTTGGACACTCAGATGTATTTAGAATAATTCCCCTCAATTTTCTTCATAGACTGGGATTTTCTGCCGGACCACAATCAGCATGGACCTTGCTTCTGTTGTCGCTGCTCTCGCCTCCGTTGGTGTACGAGTATCCGGTTCTACCCCCAATAACAACATCCAGGGAGACTCCTCGCGTGCCTGCCCCACTGGTCTTGCCGGCCCCGAGCCCTCCGGCACCCTCAACGACCCAGGGCAGCACTTTCATGGTAGCAGAGGCTACCTGAATGTTGTTCCTTTGGTGTCCCAACCACAGCTAGCTCCCCAGTACGGCCCCGTAGACTCCGCCACCTCCGGAGACGTAACGATTACGCTGCCGTGGTGCTGTGCGAACGAGGCCTTGAGAGGAATGCCTTGCGCAAGCCCAAATTGCCCAAGAAGGGCACAAATCAGCAGCTGTGGAGGCCCAGATTACAATCAAGATCCCAGTCGAAATTGGCCATCAAGTAGCTGGAATCTCCCAGCTTACGCTAATGGCAACGCTCCGGTGGAGCTTACGGACCTGGCAGGTACTAATACTCCCTACCAATGTCCACATTTTGAGACCATCGACGCCGACATTGACGACATTGAGATGGGTGGTCCAGGTGAGGTACCTACCTATAATCGACCAGCCTCATGGGCACAATGGGACAACCATTTGTCTTCCGAAGTGACCCGTAACCTTGAGGCGCTTGAGGCCCTTTGTCTATTAGCCACGTCTAAGCTGATAGGTCAAGAAAGAATCGCCTCTGATTTTTTATTCGAATATTTTTTCCTCCTTCAAGAAGAAATTAATACCAGGATGTGGTGGTGTTCTCAAGAAGATGAATCTTTTGCCATTTTTTTGCAGATCTGGGAGGCAAGTCCCTTCCCGAAGGAGAAGACCAAGGCACCTGTTGCCGGGCCCTCCGCCCCTCATCCCTCTGTTTCCATCCGCGACGATCTAGCCGCCGCGGTTGAGGAAGGAATTTTAGAGGCAGCTAGGCAGGCAAGCCTGGAAATTAGGACTGAAGGAGCTCCCCAAGTGGACTCCTGGCTGCGAACCACTGAGATTAGCGGTCCGACAGCCTGCTCATGAAGCGGTATGGGGTGCTTCACCCATACCCGCTGCACAGCCTGTGGCGCTCTTCGCCAGGCCAGATCAGGAATTTTCCTGTGGATGCTACGGCATCCTGATTTCTGTGGGATTTCTGTAAAATACCCCAGAAATCGACATTTTACGTCTTTTTTGGGCTGGCGACGACAGTCGTCGCCTGCGCGACGCAGCTCCAGAACGAGGATTTATTCCTCGATTTCTAAAGATTCTAGGCAATTTTATTATTGTTTTATCGTTTTTAGGAATAAAAGATTATAGCGTGACCTTTTTCGCGGCGTTCCGCGAAGGTCCATTTTTGCGAAAAGTGGCGCGTTCACGCATTTTTCAAAAAATGCTGAGGCGATTCCAGGAATCGCTCAGACGCCTATGGCGCAGCCCAACAGTGGGCCTTTTCATATGTAGGTTGAATTGGCACAGAAACGCGTCGCGTCGCTTACGCTACGCGTTGGGGGGAGACGCGCAAAATGAGTGTTTTTGACTCAAAAATCATTTTATTTCATTGTTTTTCGCCCAAAAACCACTGGTTGGCCCAGTTTGGGCAGGATCTCAGTGGAGATCCTGATGGCGACGCCTCGTAGCCGTCAGATTTTCTGATGGCGGCGACGCCGTCGCCTTCATTTCGTCTTCTTTTTTTATGCTATTTTATAGTATAGAATTGTTACTTGTACATATTACTTGTCTACATATTTACTTTGTCTACATATACCTTCATCTCCTTGCCCAGGACGCCAGATTGTGTCATGGCCGAGGCAAGGATCACAGAATCCTTTGGACAAGCGTGAATGCAAGTGGAAGACTTGTTGTTCATGGGTTTGGGGTTATGAGGTCGTGCATGCCGTGAAGGGAAGCTTCGAGGATGCCCTCCCCCCAAATATCCTTCAAAAGGATTCTGCCGACGCCAAGGCCACCAAGGGCGTGTGACGGCCTGCGGACGGCGACGACGCCCAGACTGCAGGAGTACGCGGATCGCTGATCGCTGTTCGCTGGGAAACTGCAGGAGCTAAGGTCAAGGGCATCAACGCGATGAAGGACTCCGACGATGGATAAGACCATGGCTTCCCCATGGACCCTATGGAGCCCCCAAGTCCAGCCCGACGCAGCTGGGCGACGACCACAGCGACGACGACGACGTCTGCGAAGTGCACAAGAAGGCGCGTAAATTCGTCCCCTTGGGTTGGTTGACTTTTGCAGGAGGTCCCTTCCTAAATTGGCGTGGGGCGCCTTGGGTAGGAAATGACCCTAAATCCCCCAAATTAGGTGCGTTCATTCGTCACCTTGGGTTGGGAATCGACCCTAAACTGGCACGGGTTGCCTTGGGCAGGAAATGGCCCTAAATTCAGGCTCGGTGGAAGGCCTTGCCTTGGGTTTGACCCTAAATAATTTTTTCCGAATTTATTGAATTATCGATTTCCATGCCCATGGAGAAAAAGGGCCAATATGTGCACCTAAGTGCCATCAGTCAGGGCGGAAGGCCCTGCATCGCCCCTGGTCTGGTCACCAGAGGCTACGAGGAGTGCCAGGGACCAGCGTTGTCGCCTGAGGGGCAATTGCCCTATGAATATTTCAAGATCAAAAAAAAAAAAAAAAAAAAAAAAATTTAATTTTTTTTTCTACATGTGGGTGGTGCTCCCCCCCATGTAAATTACTCACGAAGCCCCCCCCCCCCCACTGTTCTGATGAATCAGTATTGAAACCAGGACACTGCAGGGGTCAGAGCGCCTCCTTGGCCTTGCCTTCCTTTGGATATAGGCAAGGCTTTTAAGGAGGGGGGTGAAGCGGTATGGGGTGCTTCACCCATACCCGCTGCACAGCCTGTGGCGCTCTTCGCCAGGCCAGATCAGGAATTTTCCTGTGGATGCTACGGCATCCTGATTTCTGTGGGATTTCTGTAAAATACCCCAGAAATCGACATTTTACGTCTTTTTTGGGCTGGCGACGACAGTCGTCGCCTGCGCGACGCAGCTCCAGAACGAGGATTTATTCCTCGATTTCTAAAGATTCTAGGCAATTTTATTATTGTTTTATCGTTTTTAGGAATAAAAGATTATAGCGTGACCTTTTTCGCGGCGTTCCGCGAAGGTCCATTTTTGCGAAAAGTGGCGCGTTCACGCATTTTTCAAAAAATGCTGAGGCGATTCCAGGAATCGCTCAGACGCCTATGGCGCAGCCCAACAGTGGGCCTTTTCATATGTAGGTTGAATTGGCACAGAAACGCGTCGCGTCGCTTACGCTACGCGTTGGGGGGAGACGCGCAAAATGAGTGTTTTTGACTCAAAAATCATTTTATTTCATTGTTTTTCGCCCAAAAACCACTGGTTGGCCCAGTTTGGGCAGGATCTCAGTGGAGATCCTGATGGCGACGCCTCGTAGCCGTCAGATTTTCTGATGGCGGCGACGCCGTCGCCTTCATTTCGTCTTCTTTTTTTATGCTATTTTATAGTATAGAATTGTTACTTGTACATATTACTTGTCTACATATTTACTTTGTCTACATATACCTTCATCTCCTTGCCCAGGACGCCAGATTGTGTCATGGCCGAGGCAAGGATCACAGAATCCTTTGGACAAGCGTGAATGCAAGTGGAAGACTTGTTGTTCATGGGTTTGGGGTTATGAGGTCGTGCATGCCGTGAAGGGAAGCTTCGAGGATGCCCTCCCCCCAAATATCCTTCACTCAGGCCCTTCAGGACACGGTATGTACTGTCCTGCCGACTGCTCTTGCAGATTACAGCGAGATACTGAGCTCCAATTGCTCAAAGATCAAATGCAACTCATCATTCAGACGCTGGGAATTAAAGATCTTTTCAAGACCCACATGAGGTCTGAGGGCGCATCATCGGTGGAACAAACAACAGAACCGTCGGAGGAGGCGACAGAAATTTTTTCGATTGCTCCTTCGGTGGACTCTAAGACCACCGACGCAAGGATCAGCAGGACTAAGCTAAAGGAAAGGGTTACAATCTCTCGATCTCAGAGTAGATCGGCGAAGGCTAGGACTGAGGCTCAAAATGCCAAACGAACTGCCTCCCGTACTACCCTTCCCGCTGTTGATTCCAATGCAATAGCCCAGATGTTGCTCGCCCAGACCCTCGCCGGAGCTGGTGTGGCTAATGATGCCGCCAAGGTGTCTGCCATTACGGCCGGTGTTGGGCTGGATTCACTCCTTAATCCTACATCATTGCGACTTCGCCAGGTTGCCAAGCAACCGAAGTATAATGGAAACCCCAGACGTTGGCCTCAGTTCCAACGGGAATTTAAATTGTGGGTTAAGACTCAAAAGCTCCAGGATGATCAGTTCCTGATGGCCCTCTTGGACTGCCTTGAGGGAGCGCCGGCCAACACTTGGCTCAGGACCTGGAGTGATCGTGAGGATTCAAGTTCTCCCCTTACCTTTGATGAGGTGTGGGAACAGTTGGAGGTACGTGGATCCCGGCTGCCTGAGGACCATTACCACCAGATGTTGAAGAATTTTCCTTCGTTCTCGCGATTAATCTTGCACGAAGTGCAAGACAAGAGACAGCGCTTCTGGAATCTCGTAGAAGAATCTGAACATTCAGGCGAAAAATTTTCTAGTGCCGAGCTGAAAAATCTGATTTTTGACAAGATCCCCTCAGAAACCGCCGCCACCCTTCGGAATAGACAGTCCGAAGAAAAGGTCAAGACCTGGTGGGCGGAAGTCGATGGCTTTGACGCCTCGGCCAACCGGTTTACAGTCAGGGAGGCACTTCAAAAGTGCTCCCCCACGTCATTAACCAAGGTGAAATTCACTGAAAACACGTGGAAAATCAAGTTTAATGAACACGAGGATCGGGACTTGTTTGTCCAAGTCCTCAACAGGGGAGTAAGTTTCCACGGCCATCGCCTGAAGGCCAGGAACTGGGTGTTTTCGTTCACCCCGCAGGAACTGTGGGAAGAGGTTGAGAGGCTTGCTGACGCCGCCAATCAAAATTTCCATGAGGGTCTTGGGGGAAACAGGAATACCCAGCAAAACACCCAAAATGGGGCCCAAAAGGGCAACAAAAAGGTGAATGACACCCGGAATGTTCAGGATCATTGTAGCATCTGCCTTCTTTTAGGTTCTACGAACCGAGCTAAGACGCATTCTACTGCTAATCACCGATGGTCTGCTTACGATCACAAGGTGATTGGTGAAAATGTCAGTAATTCGCAGAATTCAGACAGGAATGACAGACAGGTGCATGGTGCAAAGGGGGGAAAGGGTACTCCGACCCCCTCCGGTGGGAACAAAAATACTGGAGGCCCTGGCGGGTCCCAAGGCAAAGGAAATCGGACTCCATCCGGCTCCGGAGGACAGCCGAACGGCCAGACAAGTCCCAATGGCAACGCCGGAGGCGGAAATCGAAATCCAGGCCAAACCCCTCAATCCGGTACAAACAAAGGAAATGCTCCAGGATCACAGGGTAAAGGTAAGGGAAATCCTTCAGGAACCCCTTTCTCTGGTAAGGGCAGAGGGCGTGGCGACGGTGGTGGCCCATCATCCGGCGGCCGTGGCCGTGGACGTGGAAAGGGAAATCATCGTGTGGATCAGGTCTCAGGTGCAGATCAGGTGTCGGATGCGGATCGAGATTATGTCGAAAATGCCCTGAATCCAGCGGATGATCCGTTCCAAGATGAGTGGATCGACGAATCAGGCTGTGTTCACAATGTTAACGCAGCCGCTGGAGGTCAGAACGCCTAGGGGAGCCACGAAAATCGCCCCTCCCCAGGCGATTTCAGGCATGATCCCCAGATTCCAGATCGACCATTACTTGATGTAGGGTCGCTTGTCTCCTCTCCCCTGGATCCGGCAGCGGATCCTTCTGCTGTAGTGGACGAGGTTGGTGTACAGTCCAAGCACAGGGCTCGTCAGTTTGTCACAAAGCTGTGGGTCTCTGATTGCAAGGGAAATTTCCATCTCGCCACTTGTTTGTGTGACAATGGATCAGAGGTAAATCTCCAATCCAATTCATTCTTACCCGACGACTGCGTGTTTGAATCGCCTCATCCTGTTACCCTCGAGGGAGTTTCTGGACATTCTCTCGCAGGTGGGCAACGCGGTTGTTATATATCAACTCATTTGGTCGCTCAAGACCTTTGGGAAGAGCAAAATGTGGAAGAAGTTGTCCTTAAGGATGACTACTTCTATCGTGCCGACATAAAGTATGACCTTTATTTGGGCCATCCTTGGCTTCGCAAGAACAGGGTAGCGCCCGTAGGTCATCGTCGTTGTTTTTTGCTGGAGTCAGGTCCCTTGGAGCGTCCTGAATTTCGTTTTTTGCACGCAGGGTTTAAAAGTGCAGAAGAATTTTTGAAGCAAAAAGTGACACCAAAATTTGGTGAAGATGTCACCATTGCAGAGGTGAATGGGAGTGCCGATTACTCCCAGGAGTTAGAATGTCTTCGTAGGGAATCCCAGCCACGACGCCCTTCGCGCTGGCACTCTTCATCCTACAGAGTTGTCGACAAATGGCGCGATGCAATTTGTGAATACTTTCATGAACACCATTCCTTTTGGCCACAGTATGATGCCTTTGCTAACCGTATGAACAAGCGCTTCGACAAGCACTTTAGCGACGCTTGGACCCATAAATGGGACAAGAAGTTGTGGATTAATCCTCCGTTTCACTTAATCCAGCAGGTCATCCACAAAATCAAGCAAGATAAAACCCAGGCAATTTTAGTTGTGCCCTTGTGGGACGACAAGCCTTGGTTTCAGGAATTACAAGACATTTGTGTAGATTACATCGAACTTCCCAGGAAGATTAAGCTGTATGCCAGGGACGACACAGGTCCCCTGCCACAGCGGTCCTGGAGTTCGCTTGCATTCCTGGTGGATGGAAAGCTTTCTGACTCTAATTCTGCTGATTCCAGTACAGATTCCTGTGTTGGGTCTGAATCTGAGGTTGAGCGTGGTACTGATGATGAATCTATTTTTTCTGATTTTTGTCCGTCAGATACCCAAGGTGATTCAACGTCCAATGGATCCGCCTCGTCTCCCTCTTCCCCAATACGGTCGACATCGAAAAGAATCTTCAGTGCACGGGCGAGGAAAAATCTCCAATCGCGCCGCAAATTCAGAGTTTTTTATGAAAAACCCCCTGTGGAAGCTTTCATGGATCCTTTCGAGGAGCTGGATCACGAGGAGAATCTCTCAGATTTCGACACACGACCCACCTATCTTCAAGAGGCAGTTGATACGGACCTGTTTAGGGACATCCGTAAGAAGATTCTTCCTGCCAAAGCCGAAGAAGTCGCCAAAGTTTTTTCGACAGTAATTCCTGGCGATCAGGTGGACACTGAATTGTGTTCCAAGTCAAGAGAGAAGATTTTTGAGGAACGGAAGGACACAACCCTTTCAGGGAAGTTGATCAAAGACCCCCCTGTCCGTGGGCAGTTCGGTGAAGCCTTCATCGAGCTTCGTGAAGGGTACAAGGCAAAAAAACAGCGCCCTTATGAAAATCATGGACACAAACATGAGATACTCCGAAAAATCATCGAGAGAAATCTCAGGGAATTTGGTTGGCTAGAGGGTTGTATGACCAGCGAATGGTGTTGTGCACCCTTCACAGTCCCGAAGCCACCGCCTGCAGACCAGAACACTATTGATGGTTGGCGAATGGTGGTTGATTTCCGCAATCTCAACGCCGAAACCAAGGCGGATTCGCACCCCCTGCCCCTCATTGAGGAGGAAATCGCCAAGAGGGCGAGAGGTCGTTTGTTTTCTGTGCTGGATCTCCGTCACGGCTTTCACCAAATGCCGTTGAGGAAGGACAGCCGCCCTCTCACCTGTATGTGCACGCCATGTGGCCCAGTCCAATGGACCGTCATGCCCATGGGGCTGAAGAACGCCCCCTCATTTTTTCAAAGAATGATGGAGGATGTGCTGTTCACAACCCATCCTGAGCTTCGTGCCTTCGTGAGCGTGTACATAGATGACATAATCATCGCGACGGAAGGGGAGGGACTGACCGAAGCCGAGCTGGTGGCCCTACATGAGAAGCAGCTGAACCAAGTTTTGGACATTCTTGACGCCAATCAGCTGATTTGTGGGCCAAAGAAGGAAAAATTATTTTTCAAATCAGTCGAATTTTGTGGTTCTCTCCTAGAGAATGGCACCCGACGACCCAGTCCAGGGAAGCTCGTCGCTATTCAGAAGTGGAAGCGCCCTGAGACGATCACGGAGTTGAGAGGATTCCTGGGTTGTTGCAATTTTTACCACACTTTTGTGCCGAATTATGCCAAATTTGCTGCCTCCCTCACTGAATTATTGAAGGTAGGGAGAGATGCGGGCAAGGCAGGTTCAAAGGTTCGTGTCAAGTGGACTGACGAGTGCGAGGAGGCCTTCCATCACTTGAAGGCGGCCCTCTGTGAAGTCGCCACGTTGCATGTGCCCCAATTTGACCGACCCTTCTACATTAGAACCGACGCTTCTAGGTACGCGATCGGAGCTGTTCTTGAACAGGTTGATGAGGCCACCGGCGATCATTACCCTCTTGCATTTTGGTCTCGGAAGCTAGCCCCACGCCAAATGCAATGGTCGCCGCGTGAGCAAGAAACCTACGCCATCATCTGTGCTTTAAAAAAGTACCAATCGTGGGTTGGCACCAATCGAGTCGAGGTCCTGACGGATCATCGATCTCTGGAGTATTGGGCCACTGAACACATTGATACTGTCGCGAGCCCAGCTGGCCGACGGGCCAGATGGCACGAATTTCTCAGTCTGTTTGACCTCCATGTGTCGTATTTGCCTGGAAAACACAACACGGTAGCGGATGCTCTGAGCCGATGGGCTTACCCCGCCTCAGAGGGGTTGCAAAGTACCAACATCCATGGTACGGAGCAGGACCGCCATGTCATCATCGAATGGGATCAGGAAGAAAAGAAACTCATTCGACGTGCATGCATGCAGTGCGCTGTTAAACAGCACGCATTGCCGTGTCACGACATCACGGCCATCTCAGATCCGGCGCATGCCCATGAGATCTGCACCAAAACACTGAAAGTCGTGGAGAAAGTCACCGATCCCTCCTCAGGGAGTGTGAAACGGTTTGACTATACCCGACGAGTAAGTCGATTTCGGTTGATCCAAGGCATTAAGCGTCGAGATCCGGCCAAAACTCCACCCCTGCCTAAAGATTCCCTGATAATCCGTGACTGGACGTCCGATTACCTGCAGGATCCCATGTTTAAAGAGGTCTTTGGAAATCTCAAATCCAAAGATGCTCACAAGGATGGGATTTTTCCTGAGTACTCGTTGGATGGGGGGAAGCTGTGGATGGAGGGTAAATTGTGTGTGCCAGACGCCCTAGCCCCTCGAGTGTTAAACTGGTGGCATAAATGGGAGTCCCCCCACGCACATGGCCGTCGACTGTGGTCGATGATTAAACATAGGTTGTTTGGCTCACGGCTATATACTCACTGCATGAAAGTAGCCGCCGGATGTGCCCAATGTGCTGTCTCGACGCCCCCCAGCGCGAAGAAGCACGGCCATCTGAGGCCTCATCCTATTCCGGAGCGCCTCTTTAACAGAGTCACGAGTGATTTTTTCTATCTCGGTGAGCTCGATGACGAAGAGTGCCATTGGACTAATAAAAAAGTCAATGGTGTGCTCCTTATTCAGTGCCGTCATTCCGGCTACATTCAAATGTTGCCTTGCAACATTGAGTCGATGACTGGCAAGGCTGCCGCCAAATGGTGCGCGCAGACCTGGATGGGAGGCTGGGACGTCCCATCCGAGGTGGTGACGGATTCAGGCAAAGAGTACACCTCCGAATGGTGGAGAGAATTATGTGCTCGCCTTGGAATCCACCACCTCCGATGTGAAATCCACTCGCATCGAGCGCTGCCTGGCGAAAGAGCCGGCCGCTCACTTATAAATATGCTTCGTAAGGAGCTCGCGAGTGAAAAGGATTTCCATTGGCTTGAGATTCTGTTCGCCATGCTTCGCCGTTACCACAACACGCCTTTGTATCATGGCCTTTCTCCAAATGAAATTGTCTTTGGACGAAAGAAGTGTTGGTGGAACATGCCGTTGAATAATCCTCGCCCCTGTAAAGATGCTTCGCTGTTTTTGGACGAAGTCCAACGAGCAGATAAAACTGTGTCGAAATTAATCGAGAAGCATCAAGCTGACTGGCTTTGGGTCCAAAATCAAGGCCGAAAAAACCCCCACAATTTTGAAGTCGATGATCGAGTTTGGCTTCGAAAATCCGAAACCACCCTAGACGGAGATGACAAGCTTCTTCCCTTGTGGGAGGGGCCATTCGCTGTTACAGCGCGTCTTGGTGAGAACAGGTGGAGGATTCGTGTGGATGTCAGCAGGGAAATTGACGTTTCGGGCGATCGCCTCAAGAGAGAGATCCCCTCCCCCAAGGATCGGGTTAAACCCCTTTTTTGGACTGCGAAACATTTGTCTGATCGGGTCATCGAAGGGGGAAAGTACGAACTCAAGAGGATTGTTGAAGCAAGACGTGACGCCAAGGGCGAATGGGAATTTCTGTGTGAGTGGAGGGGCTTTGATTCCAGTCACAACAACTGGGAACCAGCCCAATCTTTTGTCCATGGGTACACCAAGGGGTTCATCGACTTCCTCAAGAAGCACCCCGAAATTGGAGTACTCCTGACAGATTGTTTGTCGAAACCAGACAGACAAGTGGAGAGCGACGGAAAACGACCTGTGGTGAATCGAGATCCAGCCTTTTACGGCCCTCAGCAGCCACATTCCAGGGCTGATCCGTCGATCCCCCCTCCTGCGGTCAGGCCAGCCCAGGAGCCAAATGAGGACCAAGCTTCGAGTTCGGCCGCTGATTTGCAGTGAAGCGGTACCCAGAACCCCATGGCCAGGTTACGGCATACAACCGGTCTCCGGTCCACTAACCCCATGCACGGCGTGTTCCGTGCCGTGAAGCCCCGCATCGGCAACCGATGCACCGCCAGCGGAGATTTGTGTATCAGAATATCAGGAATCAACAGGGTTTTATTTTCATATTGTTTCCGTCAATTTTTATGCTTCCGTTCTGATATTCACTGTTTTGACTGCTGGCGGTTGGCTCGCGACTTTACCGTAACCGCCAGTTTAACTGTTTATAATGGAAATTTTAACGCTATCCGTCACGAAGGCTCCAAAGTCGCCAGGAACTGCATGGATTCTTCCGCAATTTTCATAATTAATACTCGCAATTTTAATCCGAATTTTTCAGGATGTCGAAATCGGATTTTCGACTTCGACATCCCCGCACTTGATTTGACCTCTTTCGAGTGGACCTACGTGCTTCCCTATGCACGAATCAACTTCCTTTTTATCTTGCCCTCCGTTTGACTCAGAGATATGGGCAAAACAAAGTTGATTCGTGAGGCCACTTGTGAGGGTCATATCTCGTGCCGCTTGCGAGTATTGACAATAAGGAAACGTGGGATGTATTCACAATACTCCCGACGTAATTTAGGAAGCTTTATATGCCTTGCGTTTCCACACGTGCGCGCTAGTGTAATGGATCATGGTCAAGAGGGTAGAGTTTGCGTTATAACTCTTTGGCCATGATATTGCGTGCGTTAAGATAACTTTCGAGTGTAGCGCGCAAGTGTTGGTGTTGCATAGGAACTCTCCTTGAGTTCCTATGAGCGATTGACACAAAGTTATGCCCTTGGAGGGGCATGACATATCGTGGTGGGAGCTACCTTTTTGGGCAATGTGTGGTATGTGCCATGTGTTGTGTTGCGTGCCCATTTGGCGGGTCCATTACTCCAAGCCAAGCCCGCCAATGGACCTCATATTGTGCAAGCCCCTTCTCCATACTCCCTACGGTCAATTGCAAGCCTAACCTTCGTGAAGGGAAGCTTGTGTGGTGATCCCGAAGCGATGCGTTGGGAGCAAGGTGTGTGTTTTACAATTTTGCATATTTTCATGTGCCCACTTGGAAGGCAGCGCTCGTAACCTTTCAAAGCGCCCCAAGTGGAGCACATATGTGGGATCGAAGGTCAGTGGTGTCAAGTCATTGTGTTTAGAAGGATTAGTTGATTGCACGATCCAAGCCGAAGATATTATAATATAATTGTGCGCCTTTCAAGGCACTTTTGTGTGTCATTGTGCCAATTTTGCCATTTTTGGCTCGTCATGATGTCAAGTGGCGACCGTGTATCTCAACGTTGCGCTCAATTGACATCATGACCCAAGTATGTTATGAGGGTACATACTTCGGTAGCCAACATATCTTGGACCCGGCGAATAACTCCTCTTAGGCTTGGCATACCGTGGCCGCCATGTTGGCGATTTGGGACTATCCCAAATCATGGGCTCACTTGGCGACCCTGCCATCCCCGATACCGGAGGAGTTGGGCGACGCCCCAAAGATATGTCCGACACATATGACTTGATATCAACCCTATGGCACACTCCGGTCCAAGTCGGGCATGTGCCTCATTTGCCTTAACCATGAGTGTGCGCATTTTTGGCCATTTTGAGCAATTTTCCACTTTCGCTGCCCGCCGTGCACTATGTTCTAACCCTCGTGCACGCCGGACGCATGGACCGATGGACCATATATGACATGGGTGTTATGGGTAATGGTCCCCATGGTCCACACACCACGTGGGCGAAGCGGAGCCGCCTTCGTTAAGGCGCTAGGCCAAATTGAGTATGGGCAATTTTGCCATTTTGGCATTTGTGGACCCAATTGGGATCGTCACCACGCCAAGCGGCATGGAGATCTATCAGAGCCAAAGTCATGGGAGTCTCCGTTGGACTCCGGGTGGATCGCGTATGGAATGGCGGATCTGATCTCCAAGCCGGCGTGGAGATATACTATTGGGAGCACACCGAATTTTGGCTCATTTCAAGCAGCCAAAATGACCCAATTTTGGGACCCCAATTTCCCCCTTCCGTGTGGTCAATTTGCGGCCCCATTTCTCTAAGCCCATAGGGAGCCCGGACCCAAATTTACGTTGTACACTCAGATATAAGTCCTAGGTCCTGCCTCCTACCCTGTGAGCCATTGGCCTTACCTTGGCCGGGCGAGCCACGCGTGGGAATGACGCCAATTTTGGTGATTTTGGCATCATGACCCCACTTGACTCATCCGTGTTGCCCTGATGCCGGGACCTCAGAGGGAACCAAGTTGGGTGAGGGCTCCAGGGAGTTCGTACTCGAAAGGCATAGGGTCAGTTGCCTCGTCCCTACCTCTGGCGGGTCCAGACAAGGGGTCAATTTTGGAGTTTTTTAAGCTAATTTCAGTTTGGGCTGAAACAGCCCATTTTCAGCTACCAACTCCTGAGGGATAATGGCGGGGCCATATCTCTGGCTCAGAGTGGAGTTGGGACGTGCCGTTGGGGGAGCATAGGGAGCCACTGTCGGTTGACCTTGGAGCCCCTTGGTTCCCAGGAACTCGCCTGTGGCTAGGTAGGATACCTCTCCCATTGGCAGGGTTTCAGGGTCCGGACTGAGCAGGGCATGGGTTGTGTTTGAGCCCCTGCCCCCATCAGCCACTGAGAGGGTCGGACCTGGGATTGGGATATGAGTTGGGACTGAGTGTCTATGGTCCTGTGATGCCCTTACCCCAGTCCAGTCTTAACCCCATGTGTACATATCCTGATGTGTTGTTGTACATACTTTTGTTCCCTCTTTGCAGAGTGGCAAGGATTCTGAAACGCTTTGTCACATGACACGAGCGTATTGATGCCCTTGTGAGCGTAGTGCCTTGCCTGCCTGCTCACCTGTGCGTGTCACCGCAGCGTCCCGTGGCCGGCCCCCCACGGGAACGCGTCAAAAGCGTTTCACCGCCGCGGGGTTACCCAGCCCTCGCGTGCCACTCGGGGCCACCAACCCCGAGCAGCGCGTCGCAGCAGCGCGGCGCAGCTCGCAGCTCGCAGCGCAGCGCAGCGTCTCGCAGCGCAGCGCAGCGGCTCGCAGCGCCACTCAGCGACAGCGCCGAGTTCGTCACGGAGCCCGCAGCGCCGTCCAGCGCATCGCCCTGACCGCGCAGCAACCGTGAAAGAGGTGCACAGACCAGGACTCCTGCATCAGCCCCATCGGCCGACCCGGAGTCCCATCGGCCGACCAGCAAGGCCGCGTCAACCACCTCCACAACCACCGGCTGACCAGCACCAGCCGCACTTCCAATCCAGTGCTGCAGCACCCTCCTCAACAACCACAACCAGTTCGTTGAATTGAACGAGTGCACATCAAGGACTTCGAGACCATCTACGCCCCCGCTGCCATGGTGAATTGGCAGGAAGCGGGCAGGACGTGGCCGCGGCCCCACCCCCATGCAGCACGCCTGCTGCGTGGGTTGGTTTGGGACCAGCACTACCGCCACAGCAACCCCCAGTGCGAAGGCGGCATGCCCAGGAGCTTCGAGCTCCGCACGGACATCACCCCCGACCGCCTGCAGGCCGTGGAGGACTGGCTGCGGGCGGAAGGGTACGAGTACCGCCACCAGCAGAGGCGCTGGAGGACGTGGACCCGGCCGGACAGGCCCGGCGAAGGCCTGCGTCCCGACGGGATTGAGGAGGACGAGGAGCCCAACGTGTACCCGTCGGGCGCCTCGATCAACGTCTCCCTGTGGGACGTTATCGAGAAGAACTTCCCCGAAACGGGGAGCGAGCGCAGGCTGCAGGGCAGCAGCAGCGCGTCTCCGGGGAAGGAGAAGCGGTCCGCCGGGGACAAGAAGAGGGACCGGAGGTGGCGGGAGTACCAGGAGTCCCTGGCCGCCGAAGCTGCCCAAGGCGCCAAGGGCGGAACCCCAACCCCCAGTCCCCAACGGGCCAATGGTGGTCACCACCCCGGCTCCACCACCCTTGGCGACTACATCCAAGTCGCCAAGCAGACCCAGGCCAAGCCCCGTCCGCTGCTCGTGAGGGCCCGGCAGGCCCCAGCAGGCCCCAGCAGCGACGTGGAGTCGGCCCACCGCGGGAGGATGCCGGCCGACCAGGCCAGCTCCAGCAGCAGCGTCGCTCCCGAAAGGGACGTGGCGCGCGCCTGTGAGCGCGCCTGTGGGGTGCCCTGCAACCGTCGGGTTGCCCGGCAACGGGCCAGGCAGTACAGCGCTGCCGTGGAGAGCGCCGCCGGCATCGCCCAGGAGGAGGCTGCGGAGTGGGCGCATGGCATGGCCATCCACGCCCAGACCGTGGCGGCCATTGCGGCCGGACTCACGGCCGTGGCCGCCCACGGGGCAGCGACTGCCCAGGTCAACGGTGAGTCCGCGGCAGCCGACGAGGAAGCCCGCCTGACGCAGGAGGCCATTGCCTGCAAGGAGGCCGAGGTGAAGGCGCTGGAAGAGGCGCTTGCCCAAGAGAGGGCAAAGAAGGAGGCGGAGGAAAGGGCCCACGCCGAAGCGACGGCTAAGGCCCAGGAGGACGCCGCCAAGAAGGAAGCCATCGAGGCCGCGCGACGGAAGGTCGCTGAGGAGAAGGCCAAGACGGAGGCGGAGCTGGCAGCGTTGGAAGCGCAGAAGGCGCGGCTGCTGCAGGCCCGGGAAGCCGAGGCGGCTCGTGCTCGGGAGGAAGCCGAAGCGCGAGCTGCCGCAGCCACCGCCGCCGCAATGGAGGAGGCAGAGGCCAAACTCCGCCGCGAGACTCCCCCGGGAGCATCACGAGTGGAGACCCTTCGAAAGCTTTTCGAAGGGGACGCCTCCTCCAGGATGGCGCTGGATGAGGCCGACACGGGCAGCAGTGGGAGCGGTGGCACCACCGCCCGTCGACGGAGGAAGGGCAAGGGGAAGACCCCCGAGAGGCCGCAGAGGCCAGCGGGTGCGCACCCCCACGACAGTGACCCCTTCTTCACCGCCAGTGACGGGGATGAACGAGGCCGTCGACATCGCCAAGTGGTGGCTTGGACGGGCGGAGGCGGCGGAGACGTCCCCATGGAACCGGAAGGTGAGGATGAGGATCCCCCTCCTCCCTACCGGAGCTCGGAGTCGTCCGTGACCGAGACGCCCAGGTGGGGCGACATGGACGAGGATGACGACATGGAGTTCGGCATCACGAGGAAGCGCCCATCCTCGGACCCACCGAGGCGACCCGGCGGAGACCCACCGGGACCCCCTGGCGGAGGACCATCAGGACCCCCTGGAGGACGCCCACCGAGTGGACCCCCTGGAGGCGGACCACCGGGCGGGGGAGGACCCCCTGGACCGGGCGGACCCGGCGGAGGCCCTCCTGGAGGAGCCCCTGGGGACCCCGACGACCCACCAGGGAACGGCGACCCGGACACCACCTGGCGGTGGATTGTCTACCTCCGCAGGAGGGTCTTTGCCCTCGAGTGCGAGGTAGACACGGGCAAGGTCGAGATGGCTCGCATCTCCGGGGTCGCCGCGCGCGCGCAGAAGGACCTGGACATCGCCAGGGCCGAGACCAAGTCGCTGACCAACGTCGTCAGCGGCCTGCAGGAGAGGCTGGACGCGCTGGAAGCCCGTGGGAGCGTCGGCAGCGACCACCCACCCCTGGAGCCAGGCTCGTCGGACGACGGCTGGGGACCCGGACCAGGTCCAGGCAGACCCCACGCCCCCGGCGGAGCCCCCAGGAGTCGCCCCAGCGCCAGTGCCCCCTCTCTCTCCGCCCCCTCTCACCACAGCGCGGGCCGCCGCAACGAGCGCGTGCCGCCCGGCAGTGGCAGTGAGGAATGGCGTGATGAGTGGCTCAGCGCGGAGTACCGCAACCGCCGTGCTCCACCGCGGACACCGGTACGCCCCCGGCGCCCCGCACCACCACCTGGACCACCACCTGGCCCGGTGCCAATCCCAACGGCTGGAGGACGTTATGGTGGACTCAGGGACGAGGTCCCCAGAGGAGACGTGGAGTGGGATGTCGGCGAAGGTGAGGACCTGGACCTGGACCTGGACCTGGAGGAGTTCGACATCAGCCCGCCGCGTGGTGTACGACGGGAGGCCGCTGAACTCAGCCGCCGGCGCCGTGATGAAGATGCGTACATGGAAAGAGTACGGCGTGAACATTTTGGTTCAGCGTACGTGGAGGAACCGCGGCGTAGCCACAGGGATTCCATGGAAGAGATGGATGTGGCAGCCGTGGGAGTCCGTGGGCGAGGCCGATGGGAACCTCGGTCGACCTCGCGGCCGGCGTTCATGGTCTCTAAGGCCGCGGACGCCGCCGCGTGGGAAGACTTGAAGGACATCAAGCCCCCCATGTACGACGGCAACCCCCTCAACCTCGACCGCTTCTTGGAGAAGCTGGACGATTGGGGGCTGACCGTCACTGAAGACCTACCTCCCGCGGATGCGGAGAGATATGTCTTCAAACGGTTCAGGTACCGCCTGCCGGAAGTGCTCGGCGAGCTATACTTCGTGGCGACCAAGGAGGGGAGAATCAAGACCCTCAAGGACGCCAAGAAGTGGCTCAACGAGCAGGAGCGGGTGGACGCTCCGCAGGTGGCTGCCAAGCGCTGGAAGTCCATCAAGCTTGAGCATGATGGACGGGAGATCCGCCTACGGGAATGGCGTGACTTCCGAGGGAAATACACCCTCTTCCGCCGCAACGTGGAGGATTGGAACGAGGGTGACGAGCAGGCTCGCCTGCTCTCCATGCTACCGGAAGCATGGATCAAGAGGGTCACCAAGGAGGAATCCAAGAGGGCCAAGTCCAACCACACGGTCAAGATGATGCTCCCCAAGGAGCATCATACGAACGTGGTGTCTTGGGCGAAGAAGAACGTGGCCCGGGATGTCAAACGGCACTCCCTGCGGAACGCCCTTCTCATCACCGTCTCGGGCGATCGCGAGAAGACCGCGATGTGGCGCCTTGACGACTGTGAGTTGAGCGGCCAGACCATCCGTCTGCAGCCCATCCCGGCGCGGATGAGCTGCGACGAGATCCTGGAGTGGGTTGGCGAGGAGGTACTCAAGGAGTACCGGAACCTCCACCACACCCGCGGGTTGAGGCCCGGCGACCGCGACGTCAACTACGTTGGCGAGGGACCTGGCGGGGAAGACGCCATGGACCCAGCGGGAGCCGGCGGCGATGAGACTCTCGTTGACGATGACGACGACGATGAGCCCGCCGAAGTGGCCGTTTGTGCCTTCGTGGCCAACAACCTGAGCGCGGGGAGCAAACCGGGAAACTGGAAGCCCCTGCAACAGGGTTGGAGGAAGAAGGAGAAGAGGGACCCTCGCTGCATTGGCGACCCTCCGCTGTCCTTTGGGGAGTTCATACGAGCTCACCCTCAGGGCTGTTTCGTGTGTTATGGGAGGAAGAAAGGCTTCAACCATGACCACCGAACATGCCCCGTCCACAAGGCCGACACGGAGGCTTACAAGAAGGCGCACGGGTCGAAGAAGCGTGCGCCCGCGGGTATCCGGGAAGCCAAGATGGAGGTGGACAAGGACGAGCTGGCCAAGCTGATGTCGTCGGTGGGAACCGAGTTGGCCAAGGAGATCCAGGAGATCAAGCGGAACTGGGTCCCCAGGTCGGATAACAAGAACAAGGAGAACAACCAGAATGACCAGAACAAGGACAAGGACAAGAACAAGGGTAAGAAAGGGGGAAGGAAGAAGGGCATCAACGACGTTGAGGCCGAGGAGAACACCCCCTCTTCCACAACCGACGCCCCCTAGCGGAGCCCCTGCAGCCAAGGGCCCCAGCTAGGGCGGTCGCAGGATGGTGACGTGGGAAGCGCCGATCCATCCCAGTCGGGAGTCGATAAGCACAAGGGGACTGCCGCGGGCGGAAGGCCCGGTCTGGCACCCAGTCGCGGAGGCGGGGTGAGGGCAAGTGAAGGCACGAACCCTTGCACCCGTCCATCCTTCGCGACCAAGAACGTGTTTGATGTACTACAGGATCTTTCCGAGAGTATCGGAGGATCACCCGGACCGCAGCTGGATGCTGCAGATGGGCAGCCTGAGCCCATTGTCCACGACCTGCACCAGTCGCTTGTTGAGCTTCTGGAACGGCCGGAGATCCTGAGTTTGCACGCCGTGCGCCGTGTCGGTCGCGAGCGGCAGTTGCATCTTAAGGTCCGTGCCTTATGCGGGGAAGTGGAGAAGGTATTCGACGTGTTGGTCGACACGGGAGCTCAAGTCAGCTTGGTCAAGGCTGGCCTACTTCCACCAGAGTGTCTGACCGACAGTCGGAAACCTGTCAGGCTGAAGGTGGCGAACGGCCAGTACATGGTGGGAGGCACGAAGGAAGCGGCCATTGGGCTGCAGTTCGTGAACCATCGTGAGCTGAGCCGCCCAGACCTCGGCAAGGAAATCCTCCTGCACGGTAGCTTCTACGAGGCCGAGATGGACTGGGACATGATCGTCGGGTACGACTTCATGATGGAGACGGACTCCGGCGTCCTCCCGGCCCAGGCTTCCATGACCCTGTACCAGGACGACCAACTCTCGTGGCTTTCGTCACCTGAACACCATGTGGAATGCCAATGGATCCACCCCGAACGCAATCAGCTCGAAGTGGCCGCGCTGGACACTGAGCCAACTGGTCCTGCAAACCAGGAGTACGGCGTAAGGCCGGAAGTGGCGAGCCGAGTTGTCGCGGACTTGGGAGCTTCGGATCTGGCCCTGGATGCGTTCTCTTCAGGAACCTCCGCCCATCTGCGGGTATGTCAGAAGTACTGGAGCGCCCAGGACTCCGCGTGGAAGAAGCACTGGGGTCCGCATCAGGGATTGATGTGGATCCATTGCCCCCGTTGGGACATTCCAAGAGCGATAGCGAAGATTCGCAAGGACCGCTCCAAGGCAGTGCTGGTTGTTCCTATGGGATGCACCGAGGAGGAAAGTACCCAACATTGGGTAGCCTCATTGACCAACATGACCTTAAACAAGGTCGTCCTACCGGCTGGAGAGAGTGTCTATCAGGACGCTAAGGGACAGCCCATGCCACCCCAGAGATGGCCAACGGAATTCCACTATGTGGATGGGGGCCTTGATCAGGCCGACACCACGGACTTCGTGTGTGTCAACCGCATCATAGCAGATCCCTGGCGGCAATGCTTTGCGGTTCCCCCTGTTGACATCGAGGAATCGGATTCCGAAGACCCCCTCACTGAAGAGGAGTGGGATCTGGTTCAGGGGTATATGGATCAGCCCTTTCACGACTGGGGAAACCAGCGTGAGGGCAAAGGCCAGGACAAAGCCTGGTGGGAAGTGGACTCAATCGTCTCTGGTTCCTATGACGGGAATACCTTCGTACAGAGGGTGCTGGATCACATGTCCAGCCAAGACGAGCCGCCTGGCGGTAACCCACCCACCTACGGCGATCTGTTCCGAGGCAAGACCAGAGATGGCCCTTTGGGCCACCTGGGAAGACCACCTGAGCCGAAAGCGAGCGGGGTCGCTACCCCTCAAGTAAGCTCCGTGGTTCAAGTGCCCGGAAAAGCCAAGGCGGAGTCCGATGACTGCCCCAAGATCCAGGCGTTGAGGGCCAGGCTGAAGCAGAAGTATGGCGAGACCTTCTTCAGCGGAAAACCTGTGTTCCCCCCACCGGTGCGTGGACCGTATGGCGAGGCCAAGATACGACTGAAGCAGGACCCCCGTGTGTATCGACACCGGGAGTCTGCCCGGAGGGGCGAGAGGAAAGAGGCCATGGAGAAGATCCTCCGTGACTTCATCCAGAGAGGCTGGCTCGAGCCGTGCCACTCCGAGTGGGCCTCTCCCTGCTTCGTCGTCCCCAAGAAGGTTGCCGGTGAGTGGCGGCTCGTGGTCGACTACCGCGGCCTGAACGCCCAAACGCAGCACGACAGCTATACGCTGCCCCTCATTGAGGACATGCTGCAAAAGCAACACCGGCGGAGGATCTTCACGGTGATTGACCTGAAACATGGTTATCATCAGATGCCTCTCGCCGAGGAGTCCCGTGCCTGCACAGCCATGAGCACCCCACTTGGACCTCTCCAGTGGAAGGTGATGCCCATGGGCGTTACCAACGGCAATGCGGCTTTTCAGCGGATGCTGGAGAACCTGCTTGAGCCGGTGCGCGACTGTGCCCACCCCTTCGTGGACGACGTGATCATCGCGTCCGGGGACCCCAGCATGAGCTACGAGGAGCTCCTGGAGGCACACGAGAGGGACGTCACTCGGGTGCTGGACCTTCTGGTTCGGCACAAACTCACGGGCAGCAGTGACAAGGCCACCATTGCGGTAAGCGAGGTGGTCTTCGCTGGCCACGTAGTCGGGAACGGGCAGCGAAAGCCCATACCTGGCAAGGTGGCTGCGATCGAGCACTGGGAAAAGCCCAAAACGGTCTCTGAGCTACGGGCGTATCTGGGGTTCTGCAACTACTACTCGGGGTATATCAAAATGTATGCCGAGTATGCAGCCCCCATGACGACCATGCTCAAGGGCAACCGAGAGGAGACCAAGAAGGGGTCCAAGAAGGCTTTGGTCTGGACTGAAGAGTCTGACCGTGCCTTTGAGGGGATGAAGCAGGCGCTGCTATCCGCAGTGGGTCTGCACCTCGTGGATCCCGACCGAGGGTTCGTCCTGCGCACCGACGCTTCCGACTGCGCCATTGGCGCTGTGTTGGAGCAAGTGCTTGACGACGGGAGGCACGTGCCCGTGGCCTTCTGGAGCCGAGTCCTGGCGGAAGGCCAGAGACGGACGTGGACGCCCCGTGAAAAGGAGGCGTATGCCATTGTCATGGCTCTCAGGAAATGGGCTGGGTACATAGCCCTCCATCCCGTCACCGTCTGCACCGACCATCAGAGTCTGCAGTCGTGGCACAAGGAGCACGTGGACACCCCCTCGGGTCCCGCCTCCCGACGGGCAAGATGGCACGAGACCTTGGCCAAGTTCGACCTTACAGTTGTTTATATTCCTGGAAAGGATAACACCGTGGCGGACTGTCTCAGTAGGTGGGCCTATCCCGCCAGCAAGGGCATGCAGGATATCTCTGCCCATGGCGATGAGGCTGAGACCGCTGAAGCCAAGAGGATCATTGAAATGGAGCGCCTGATGGAGGAGGAGGGTGCCAAATGCTTCGTCGTCATGGCCGCAGATGCCCCCCTCGCTTCGAGGGTGAGCAGAACGGTCAGTGTACTCGCCCCTGTGGATGCCGCGGGCGGAAGGCCCGGTCCGGCACCCCCTGTGGGAACTGAGTCCGACAAGCACCTCTTCCCGGAGTCTTGCCTCCAGGACGACTGGACCGACGATTACGCCAAGTCTGAGGCCTTTGCGGCCGAGTATAGGGCTGTGACCGACCCTGACGACGGGCAGAAGTGGCCAAAGGGGCTGACCGAGGAAGATGGCAAGCTCTACCGGAATGGTCAGCTGCTAGTCCCGGAGTCCCGGGTGCTCGAGCTGTGTGAAGCTTGGCACCACCACATGCTGCACCCAGGGGTCAAGAAGCAAGCTCTTGACATGCAGCGTCGGTTCGAGATCGACCATATCGTTCTCTACACCGCCATCAAGAAGGTCAGGAAGGGTTGTTCGGTCTGTCAGGCCTGCAATCCCGATAACCGGAACGTCAAGGGGGAACCCCAATGGACCCCGGTTCCTGACCAGCCCATGGAGAGCGTGGCCATGGACGTCTTCTCCATGCCCGAAGTGCACATTGGCAAGGAGACCTTTGACTGTGTGGTTCTCTGTGTGGACCGCCACAGCGGCTACGTTGTAGCCGTTCCGGCACACAAAAAGGGGTTGCTTGCCAAGGAAGTGGCAGTCATGATGATTCGTCATTGGCTGACCGTCTTTGACATCCCCCGCACCATTTGCAGTGACCGAGGGCCCCAGTTTACTGGTGGCTGGTTCAAGGCTATGTGTTCCCTCATGGGGATACTTCATGCCAAGAGCGTCGCCTATCTCAGCCGGTCTAACGGCCGTGCTGAAGTGGCTGGACGGCAGCTGTTCGAGAAGCTGCGCAAGATCCACATCACCAATCCACGGCGGAACTGGTTCGAGGAGATGTGGCCTGCTCTGAAGGCCCATCATGACACCCCCACTCCGGGCGGTTTGTCCCCTCACCAGATTCTGTTTGGCAGGGACCCCCTGGGTAGGGGACTTCCCTTGTCTGGTGATGGCATGGCTATGGATGCCAAGGAGTTCTTCGCGCGGCAAGAGCAAACGGCGCGGGACATCCCCCAGCAGCTTGAGAAGGAGCATGCTGAGCGTCAGAAGTCCGCCCCGAGCTCGACAGCGCAGAAGTTCAGGGTGGGAGACCCGGTGTGGGTGATCAGACCCCGCCCCATGGGCACCCACCGCACCAAGACCTGGTTCACACCCGGTGAGGTGGTCCGCAGGATTGGTGAGGACACCTACAGTAAGAAAAAGTCACTGCCATGTCTTTCTTGGAGGGCTTGATCCAGGCGAAGCCCCCCTTAAAACCCTTTGTTGATGCTGAGACAAACTTAAGTGTTTTTATCTCTCTTTTGTGGCCTAAAGTACACTTTCTCAAGGTAACTAGGGTTGTGACCCTAGCCCCCCCCATGAAGTTCACCCCTACCACTCAACTGAGCGGAGGTACCTTCCTTCATGGAGGTCATACCAAAATAAATCAGGCATTCCATGCTTGTGGGCCTTGGAGGTTAAGCCTAGGTGGTCTCCCACCCCAAGACCCCTATACTCAATTGAATCTACCACTTATTGTGGTCCTACTTTGTAACTGTTTCTGAATTCAGTTGCTTGGCCAAGTCATTTTCTGTGTGGTCCTGACATCTATGCCCCTCAGTCCTAACCAGCACCATTTCACCCAAAAGAGTGCACATGAAGTGCCTATTGCAACCACTGAGGCTAGAGTCTGACCAATTTTCTTTTAAAACCTTTTGCATTATTCATTTGTGATTGAATCTATGTTCATATACCTGCTTTGTCTATCTGCAGCCCTTCTGTGTTACACTGGATTCCAAAACCAATCATTGATTTCATTGATTCGATCCATATTCAGTCCTTGCTCTACTTGCTGCTTTGGTTTGGGGTTTTCCACTACAAAACCAACTTGCAGGAATACATCAAAAGACCTAGGGCATAATTCAAGGACATCTTTCCGGTAGCAGAGACAGTCCCTTGAGACCTTTTGAACCGACCCTGAGAAGTGCAGAACAAAAGCTCAACAAAAAGTCCATAATGTCCACACCAAGTGTAAGGACCTGGCCTATCCGAACTGTCCAAGTACAAATGGGCAGTGTGGTCCACCCAATGAGTGAACCACCACACCGAGCACCACATCACCTCAGTGGTGCATCTGGGTCCCAAGGAGATCCAGAACGCAGAAGGGCGGAGAAGAATAAAGGCCTTACCACCGAGGCCTTAGCAGCACACGGTGGAGACAGCTTCAGTCACCTCCACAGACGTGTGGCTGCTTCAGTATCACGATCCAATTGCCCAGCTTCATCCTCAACTGCCATTGAAGGACCTGAGGAATATGAGAAGCTGAAGATGAAGATGGATGAGTACATCATGCACGATGAGTACTACAAATCCATCCGTGGGGAAGATGGAGAGGAACCACTGGCTGTACATGGGTCAAGACCACGTACGGATCTAGGGTCCTACTCACACTCAGGCCCTCCGTCTACTGCATCCCTGCCAAGACGACTACGACCTGAGTACCCAACCCCAAGGGCTCCCGAAGTGGGCCCAACTCGAGTCGAAGAACATCATCCAAGGCCAACCTACGGTGCCCTGGATCAAACGGCCGAGCTGCTGGCCAAATTCCTGTCTGGATCAGAAGATCCAGATGTGACGGCCTTATCAGAGGCCATTAAGGCTAAACTGGGTATTGCAGAACCCTTACCCAAGCCTGAGTTCCTCTCTCTCTCTCCAGGGCTGAGTACCTTGGCCGAAGATCTCAAGAGATCGAGGGTCTCAAGGCTGTTGCCTAAGGTTACCTGCCCCAGCCCCTTTCACCCCCGTGCCAGGACTGTGCCTATGGCGGACCTACAGGACGTGCCTGTCACAGAGAGTGAGAGAAGAGGGCTGTCAGCCCTGGCCCCACTTGCCGGCGTGTCGCCTTCAGGCCTAACTCCGGGGGGTGGGAAGATGGGCAGACCGATTGCCCAGGCGAACATCCAGCTGGAACTGCCGGAGTTCGACCCTAAAAACCTGCCAGAATGGGCAGAAGAATTTGCGGAGTTCCTTTTGTTGACTGGCCAATCCCATGTGGATGTGGCCACCAAATGTTCACTGCTAAAACGCTCATGCAAAAAGAAATTTTTGCAAAAACAGGTCAAACAGATTGTGAAAACCTGTTCTACTTGGGCGGAGGTACTCCTGAGGTTAGAGAAAACATTCCCAGTCTATGAGACTGACCTCAGCGTACGCACACAAATCGAGGAGCTACCTATGCTCCCGGAGTTTCCATCCGCTGCGCGAATTTCTGAGTATGTGTGCGACATGGAGTACTTATTTTCGAGGATGAATGTGGGCTCCTACGGAGCCACTGAGCCCCACCTGTGGCTCATGAGTAAGATCCCCCAGCGTACGTGGGATGATTGCCGCTCAACCTCTGAGAGGAAGAGCAGGACCCACTCGTATGATACACTGGTGGATCTCTTGATTGAGCTAGCTCTTGAGAGAGAGAACGACTCCCACATGGAGAAGTTCCTCAAGAAACACTTGGGACGAGGTGGTACCCCTACCCCTGAACGTGGCGAAGGGAAGGGGCATAAAAATCCCACTAACACCAACCAGGGAGGCGGTAAAGGGAGGGGCAACCTACGTGCCATGAACGAGGTTCCAACTGATGCAGGCACCCCCCCCCTGTTTTACTGCCGACCTGTCAATGACAAGGGGGGACCTTGTCATGCCTCTGACTGCGATCTTCGCAGTGGCTGTATGCTGCAGATGAAACGTCAGCAGCATACTAAAGATGGGAAAACTGTGACCCATCAGGACCACTTCAGGTGTACCATCACCTGTGGTTACTGTGGCAAGCGTCGTCACTATGAGGACGAATGCCACATCAAGAAACGCGAGAGTGACAAACTCAAGCGTCAGGAGGCGGAGCGCCAGAAGAACCCGACGCCCGCCAGGAATCCCCCGAATGGGGATAAAGGTAAAGGAGGTGGCAAGGGGGGTGGTAAGACTGGACCCCCTAACCCCCAGAGGCGCTCATCAGCGCCTGTTGCTACGCCTACTCCTGCTGCCACACCCGCTCCTGCCGCAGGTGTCCCCCAGAAGCGACCCCAAGGGGATAACGCTACCCCTGAGGGGAATAATTCTAAAAAGAGGCGCTTGGCCTGGATGGCCAAGTCCCTCATGGCTGCAGGAGTGGATGTGAAATTCCCTGATGAGGAATAGGGGGGCGGCTCCGAAGAGGAGGACTTGGTTTTCTGGATCCTCGTGAAAATCGGGGATCAGGTTTTTCGAGCAGTGCTTGATACCGGTGCAACACTTTCCATAGTGGCCCGGCGCCTGCTTAAAACTTTCAAGAAAACTAAGACCGTGGCCATAAGAGTAGGGGATGGGCGTACCATCCATTCCTTGGGGGGTGTCGATGTGACCATCTGTCTGGGCGACGAAACCGTGACTCAACACTGCAGAGTGTTGGACACTGACGCCTTTGACATTGTCATTGGCACTGACTTTCTAAGAAGAAACCCCCAGGTTAAAATGCTGTCCCTACAGCGACCTTACTCTTTGCACTGCGACTTTGGCAGTGGGCTATTCTCCGTTCCTTTGGAGCTGTCAGGACGAAAAGAGTCTGGGCTGCGCTACGCAGCCAAGACGAACTATCGTACTGAAAATTACCAACTGGCCCGTCATGTTCTCGAAAATGGACTGGCGGCCCTTCAGGTAAACCTGGATGAGATCCAGGTGGAATTGTTTGCGAGCCAACAACAGCACATCATGCAGTTGTACTGCTCGAAACAGACGAACAATGCTTTCCGTTTCTTCTGGAAAGCAATGGGCCTAGCGTATGCTAACCCTCCCTTCTCCCTGCTCGCGAAGGTCCTGACCAAGATCGCTTATGAGGGAGGAAGGGTTGTTATGTGCACCCCTGACTGGGGTTGCTCTGGTGAACATGCCTACTGGCGCCGTATGCTTGACCGAATGACCGTGGGAAGAGTGCAACTCCCCGACGGCCCCATCTATGTGCCTGAGGACTCAGACACAGCTATGCAGGCCCCTGAGTGGGCCAGTTTCCTGTCCATCATCGATGGATCTCTCAATCCTGTACCCCTGTGTGACCTGGACCAGGTGCTACTAAAAGAGGTCATGGCCGAAAATCGTGGCCTGACCCTTTATGATCTCAAAAATCGATCTCCTGAGCACCTATCTGCCACACTTACAGGGTGTGAGTCTCCTGATGACTATCTGGAACCTGCAGCTGTAAAAGAGGATGCTGACGACCAACTGTCTGAGATCGCCAGCACTATTCCCTCTGTTGATCCCAGCTGTGTTGACCTAAAACATAGTGCTTTCCTGGCCCAGCTGTTGCTAGAGGAGGTAGATCTAGAGTCAACCTCTGAACCCGCTTCCTCTGTTGGGAAACCAGTGCTACACATGCAGCCTGTGCACACAGGTGAACCCGTGGCCCGGAGTACTGATGCTCTGGCACGGCCTGCTGCTAATAACATGCCCTTGTCTGAGCTTGACACGCAAGAACTCCGACGGCTGTTGTACCTGAAGGCCGAAGGTATTGAGCGCCAAGAGCGGCTGCAATACCTCAGACAGACCTGGAAATACTCCATCTGGTCTGAGGAGGACGATGAGTCCTATACGCTGCCTGATCCTGAGATACCTCTAGTGTACTCTCTACACTATGGGCAGCAATGTCCCCCTGAGTGGGACGATGGTACTGTACCTGCCGAAACTGCTGATCGGCATAAAAAGAAAGAACATGGAAAAAGCAACCTCCATGCTGAGGAGGATTTCCTTCAGAAAGTCGAGAGTCTTAACCTTGACCCCCACCTGAAGAAACTGCTGATAACATATGAGGAGGTGTTCGGCGCCTTGCCGCCTCCCCTATCTTGCAAAAAACTGGTCCAGATGGACCTGAAATTGAAACCAGAATTTGAAAAGACGCGAGTGAGGCGTCGTCCCTATCCAGCTCCACAGGAACAGGTTGAAGAAATCGAGCGCCAGATCCAAGAATGCATTGATGCTGGCCTCGTTGAAGAGTACAAACATGGGGACTATCCCCATCACTGCAGCCCCTGTTTCCTTGTTGCTAAACCAGGGTCGACTGCTCTACGTCTTGTTGTAGACTATGGTGAGGTCAACAAGAAAACCCAGAACCACTCAGGGAGTATTCCTAACATGGAAAACACCCTGGAGCGTATTGCCAAATGTAGGTATAAGACCAAAATGGACAAACGCTCTGGTTTCTGGCAGGTTGACCTAACCGCCGCAGCTCAGGAGCTGCTTGCCTTTATAACCCCTAAGGGTCGTGTCTTCAAGTGGAAGGTTATGCCTTTCGGGGTGGCTAACGCCCCAGCGCTCTTCCAGGAGCTTATGAACAAAATTTTGTACATACTGAGGCGCAGGCCTCTAGTACAAGAGTTGATTTCTCGGGGTGCAGAAATGGAGGCTCACATCGACGACGTGAGTTTGGGTACTAATACCAAAGAGGACCATGTCCTTCTCCTACGTGAATTCTTCACTGTTTGTCAAGAAAACCATCTCCGAATCAAACTCGAAAAATGTGAGTTCATGAAAGAGGAGATGGAGTATTTGGGTTTCGACGTGGGGTATGGCTGGTGGAAACCAGCCGCGTCTAAGATGCAGCCCCTACAGGACATGCAGATTCGCGATGACCCTAAGAAGGGTCTACACGATGTGAGGAGTTTTGTGGGCGCCTGTAATTTCTATCGGCGTCACATCCACAATTTTACTTACTCCTCTGCACCCCTCACTGACCTAATCAAGAAAACTACTCCCTGGAGGTGGACCTCCAGAGAGGAAGAGTGTTTCCAGGAGTTGAAGAAGAAGATTGCCTCCTCCAACTGCTTGGGAGTTCCCCGCCCCGAGGGCGAGATAGTCCTGATCACTGATGCCAGTGATGTAGGGGGGGGAGGTACGATCTATCAATGGCAGGAGCTTAACCCCGCTGAGCTAACCCACTGCCATTATCGTACTACTGGACTGAACCGTGATGGTTCGTTGAAACACGACTATCCTACCAGTGAGTGGCGACTGGTGCCACTGGGACACTGGAATTGGAAGTGGAACCAAGCGCGTTCCAACTACAGCACCTATGACCAGGAACTCCTGGCCGGTATGTTGGTGCTATCTTCACAATCCCGACTCCTGGGGTCTAACCCTATTGTCTGGCTGTGTGACCAGGAGCCTGTGAAGTCATTTCAGAAGGGCCCACCACCAGAGAAAGCGAAGCTAAAACGGTGGTGGACTTACCTGAGCCAGTTCAGGCTGACAGTGCATCATATCCCCGGGATTAAGAATGAACTGTCTGACTATATATCGCGCAACAACTTCGATGCGCTTATTGGTGAGAGCTCTGAGGCGCTCGCCAAAGAGGCTTTCCAGCGTATGGATGTCCAGCTTGACCTGTCCATGCGCACTGCTGGAATCCTGGAGGGTTGGAGTCTAACCGACTATCAGTCAGAGTATGAAGAAATTCTCCAAACCCTCAACACTGGTCTCGAACCCCGTGTCATTGACGGGCACCAGTGGTATAAAAACAATCAGTACCTCTTCTACGAGGACCGAATTGTGGTGCCTGAGGCACGACTAGATGGGTGCCTACAGTGGTCCCATCTCAGTTCCGGTCACACTGGCGCTAATCGCTCAGTGGACTTCTTCCGTGAGTGTTTCTACTCCAGTCTAACCCTGACTGAACTGAGGTCGCGTATGCAGACCATTGTGGATGCTTGTGGCTGTCATGCCAGCAAGCAGAGCGACAGTAGGGATAGGGGTCTGATCTCCAGCTTACCCATACCCTATTGTGCTAACTCTCTTCTCTACGTGGATTACATCCACGGCCTACCACGCTTTGGCGGCTATGATAGTTGCCTCGTGGTCACCTGTGGTCTATCTCGCTTCACCCGTGTGTTCCCTTGCAATAAGAAAATCACAGGTGAGCAGACTGTGAAAATGTTGGTCGAACAATGGTTCGAACCCTATGGAGCACCTAAACAGGTGCACTCTGATGAAGATGTACGCATCCGCAGTGACACTGGGTGGTACAAACGAGTGCTAAATGCCCTCAACGTGGAGGTAACCACAGGTGTGCCCTACACTCACACGTCTAACCCTCTCTGTGAGAGACAGAACCGTGTGGTGGAGCAAAACTTAAGAATCCTGATGAAACAGGAGCGCACTAAGGACTGGGTACGCCTAGTGCCCTGGGCAGTTCTGTCCATGAACTCACAGCGGAGCTCTTCTACGGGTTTCACCCCCCACGAACTGTTCCATGGAGGACGACCTGCTTGGTTCTTCAAAACCCCCTTTCCTGAGGACTTCAAGAGCCCTGTAGGAGATTGGCTAGAACACAAGCAGTCTCTGGCTAACCAGGCTGGTACTAACCTGAGGCACATTCGTGACCGTGAACAGAGCCGACGGAACCGCCTACGGCGACCTGCCAGCTTCAAGGTTGGTGACCTTGTTTTGGTACACCATTCACGCCTACCCTCCTGGCCACGTAACTGCCTACAGGACCCTTACTTTGGACCCTATCGTATCATCAGGATAGATGGATCCAGGATCCATGTCAGGTGCAGTCCACGTCTAGGTGGTGAACTGCTATGTGCTCCTAAGCAGCTGAGGCACTATCACTCCCCTGACGACTTGTCTTGGGATGAGTGGCGCCTCAGCGACAGTGAGATTGAACGTATAGACCTAGAGAACGCTGCCAGTCCAGAGGAGGCAGACGAACTCGAAGAGATGACTGCCGATGAGATGTCAGTCGATGGTTACTACGTGGTTGCAGGTATTGCTCGCCACGAGTATAAACAGGGCTGGAAATTCCTTACCCTGTGGGATGGCTATGGGTTGTCCGAGGCGACCTGGGAACCTATGTCAGCCTTCATACAACCAGATGGGAGTATCAACCCCATCTTCCGCACTTACCTCGTTGAGAACAACGAGGGGCAGCTCCTAACCCGTGCTGAGACTATGTCCCAGCGTAAGAAGCGAAACTAATTACCCTGTGTCAGTCAACTGACCCTGTCTGTGCCCTGCAGACCCATGCCTATGGTTTCCAGCGTGAGCCAGGTGGCCGCTTATCAAGATTGCAGCCACCCAGCGAGTGTTTGCCTTGTTGACCATGTGTTGCATGGGTACTGCCCTAATGTAATGACCTTGGTGAGCCAACGAAGAACGGTGGCTTTCTACACCAGGGGGGAATGACAAGCAAGGTGTTATGAGGCAAGGTGTGTCTTCCCTCCTTGGGGACAAGCGAGCCCACAGTTAGGACCCCTGACTGGTCCAGACCCATGGGGTTCTACCCTTCCTTTCTGGGTTTACCTTACCCTTACTTGCCATGACGTATGTGTGAGTGTGCTAGTCCTAAGGTCCTAAGAGCAAGCCGCAGAAGTGGTGTCCTAATTATACCCAAGTCTGCGCCCTTGCTAAACCCGGAGGGTTGGCTTATTGATGCCACGGGGTACGCCCCGGGTCTCCCCTCCCCTATGCGCCCAATTTCTGTGCTGGCGCAAAACCTTGGGGGAATACCCAGAGTGTTAGTCCAGGTATTGTTTTCCCTACCTACCTGACTACTACAGGGAGGGGTGGCCAAAAGCTATGAAGGCATGCAAAACGCCTGTTTGCTATGTGGCCAAAAACACTAACCTAACCCACTGTCACAGCCCACCAACCCAGCTAAAATTGCAGGAAAAGGGTGGGACAGTGACACGCCCCCTACAGGTCCTACACACCCTACAGTGGCACCATCCTGGTGGGCGAGCGCTGGGCAACTGGCTCTAGCCCCCACGCAGGACTACCACTCCTACACGCACACTCTACTTGGCGTTGCGAAGAGAAAGTTCTCGAGGGTCCTAGCGACCCACCTGTGAAATGACAAGAGAACACAGCGCTGCTAAGTAACTGTGGCCTCACAGGGGACGCCACAACGCGTTTCCCCTGCAAGGGCTTGGTGGGAAGGAGTGCTCTCGTGTGCAAGGCGCAGATGTCGATGAAGTCGGACTCCCTGCTCTGCCACAGGCGGAGCGGAGTTACTTGTTTGTGTGATCTGCGCCCCTGTTTAGCAGGGCATAAAAAAAATGCTGCTGCACCACTCACCCTACCTGCCCACCTGTAAAACAAAGGCAAATGAAAGGGCGTTTGCGGCGGAGGAACCAAGGCACACTCCAGGTGTTATACCCTTCTCAGTGTGCCCTATAATACGCTGTCCGCAAACACGCTGCATGGAGCAGCTACCCTTATCAAGCAAGCAAGCGTTAAGGGACTCCTCAGGTTCTCTTAAAGAACGTACCGAGGAGCCCCTGGGTAGCCTAAACAAGGTTTACCGTGCGCAATTCGCGTGGCCTACCCTTTAATGCATCATGTGCACGCAGGGAAGGGAGGCTTAACCACAGACTCAACC
Source organism: Eutreptiella sp. 'Long Island Sound 2002' (assembly GCA_964036045.1). Lineage (NCBI taxonomy): Eukaryota > Euglenozoa > Euglenophyceae > Eutreptiales > Eutreptiaceae > Eutreptiella > Eutreptiella sp. 'Long Island Sound 2002'. The sequence goes on along the minus strand of OZ038392.1, from coordinate 18,689,270 downwards.
AGGAGGTGAGCTCCTCCTGGGCTAACCTACCTTACTTACCATGCATCGTGTGAATGCCGCATTGAAACGAACACAAAACAAACCTAAGCGTTTTAAGCAACTCAACTTGAACGCTACGGCCGCACACGTACAAACACTAACCTGTGAGAAAAGAAACAAGGGTGGATTAGGGATACAGGTGAAGCGATACAGCGTGTGGATGCCTAGATTAGGCACATGCATCGCGAGCACAGCGCATATTCTAACCCTACATACGCGCTGCGCGCTCCATTCGCATCACATACCTTTCACTCCTGCTTTCACCTGTGCAGAGCACGCGAGATGAACACCCGACCCCCCAACGAGCACAGCGTTAACAACCCTAACGTTTTGACGGAGCAACCAACACGAACGCAATGCGTGAGTGTGAAATGACACAGACATACCTGAGAGACGGGTTGTTGAACTGCTCTGTGGTGCGGGCTGATTGTGAATACTTTACTCTGAAGTTTGTAAAAATTTTGATGCAACTGTGCAAAAATTTTCTTTAAAACTTTAAAAACTACGGCTCATACCTTCTTTTGCAAATGCCGTTTTCGCTTGCGCAACCCTTTTCTTGGCGTCCGCTTCGTTTGCGCTTGTCTGCGACTTTCAGTTATGTGTAAAAATGACGATTTCCCGCGTGGTTTCGTCGATTTTCAACGATTTCACTTGCTAAATCGCAGCCCCTTCCGCAAAACCGCAGGAATCACTCCCTGCTGGTTCCATTTTCTATTTTTTTCAGCTCCTGGGGGTTTGTGTCCTCCATTGGGAGTATTGCTCCGCCCTGACCCTTGGTCAGGACGTATACTAAAACGCTGTTTATACGGCGATAACCGTCCGCATTAGAGCGTTCGGCTGTACCCTAGTGGACAGACACATGTGCTCTAGACAGGGAGTCGTGGGTTCAATTCCCACTGCCCCCACACTTTTTCCAAAAGTTTTCGCCGCACGCCAGCGACTTTTGAGGAATGCCCCTTCGAAGGGACATCATTCACGGTACATTACACTGTTTTTCAAGGGTCCATACAGTGTGATAGGCTTCTATGAAGTGATGAGAATGTTTTCTGTGAGTTTAATGCATTTTTTTTGAGGTAATTTTGGGAATATTTGAGCCTTTTTCCTTGGTCCTACTAGCTTGATCAACTAGTACTCCAGGGGGGAGTAAGAAAAAGTCACTGCCATGTCTTTCTTGGAGGGCTTGATCCAGGCGAAGCCCCCCTTAAAACCCTTTGTTGATGCTGAGACAAACTTAAGTGTTTTTATCTCTCTTTTGTGGCCTAAAGTACACTTTCTCAAGGTAACTAGGGTTGTGACCCTAGCCCCCCCCATGAAGTTCACCCCTACCACTCAACTGAGCGGAGGTACCTTCCTTCATGGAGGTCATACCAAAATAAATCAGGCATTCCATGCTTGTGGGCCTTGGAGGTTAAGCCTAAGTGGTCTCCCACCCCAAGACCCCTATACTCAATTGAATCTACCACTTATTGTGGTCCTACTTTGTAACTGTTTCTGAATTCAGTTGCTTGGCCAAGTCATTTTCTGTGTGGTCCTGACATCTATGCCCCTCAGTCCTAACCAGCACCATTTCACCCAAAAGAGTGCACATGAAGTGCCTATTGCAACCACTGAGGCTAGAGTCTGACCAATTTTCTTTTAAAACCTTTTGCATTATTCATTTGTGATTGAATCTATGTTCATATACCTGCTTTGTCTATCTGCAGCCCTTCTGTGTTACACTGGATTCCAAAACCAATCATTGATTTCATTGATTCGATCCATATTCAGTCCTTGCTCTACTTGCTGCTTTGGTTTGGGGTTTTCCACTACAAAACCAACTTGCAGGAATACATCAAAAGACCTAGGGCATAATTCAAGGACATCTTTCTCCTACCGCATCAAGGTGGGTCACGGACAGTTCCGGGAGCGCCACGAGAGTCAACTCCGTGTGCGGGAACCCGACCTCCGTGGCCGTCATGTGTCCCTGGACTACGCCAAACATGAGGCCGATTCGGACGACGACTATGCTGAGCAGGACGACTATACTGTCGAGAAGATCCTGGCTCAGCGTCCGAAGGCCTCGGCACCCGGAGGTCTGGAGTTCAAGGTTCGTTGGCGAGGCTATGGGCCGTCCCACGACACCTGGGAACCCGTCTCCTCGTTTGTGCCGCGGGTCAATACTCCCTTCATGGAGTACATCCGCAAGCACAAGACCAAGATCCACGTTTCGGACTTGGCAGCACTCACCCGGGCGATTGCAGCCAGGGGTGCCTGATCAGCGCCCTGGGCTCTCCCCTGATGTGTTGTGAGCGCTTGTGAGGCCGACGAATCGTCCCTTACTTGCTTGCTCTGTTCCATCTTTCGGTGACAGAGTGGCCATATACCCCCCCCTGCTGAATCCAGAGGAGGATGGCCCCTCTCTTCTTCTACTCGTCACTCCCCCCCCTGCTGAATCCTTGGGAAACCAGGTAGGGCGACTGACCTTCATAATTCTGAGCTCTTGGGGCCTTGAAGCCCATACGACGTTGCGCAACGGATGCCGCTGTCATCGGCATTGCGATTTTTTGGTGTGTGGTCTGGTTCCATGGCATTTGCGGAATCCAGACCAGTCGACGTGTGTCTCGAGACTATATATGCCTGAACTCAGGCGTTATCCTGTCCATCCTCCTGCATTTGCCTTATCCTGACCGTGGCGTGGTTTGGCACTCTGTTCTGAGTGTGTTTACACGCCTATTTACCCAAATTGTTGCTTGTTTTTCTGCCCTCCAGGATATGTGCATCTGTATGTTAAGTGTCATCTGCCCATCGCTGAGGGATGGACTGTGATACAGAGGCGCCTTGAGTCGCCGTGTACATATCCTTACAGCCTGGTCCAGCCTGGACCAGTACTTGATTACAGATTCTACTGTTTGAGTGCCCGTGATACCGTGTTGCCCTATTCGCTGTGATGTGTGGAGATCCTGATGGCGCCAGGCGGGAAGCCCAGTTGCCTGACTACACTCCCAGCGGTCCGCCACTGTCAGTCCCAGTGTGAGCCTACCGATTCGCAGACGCACTTGCATTCGGATGGCGGCCTCCGGTGCTCCTGACCTCGGTCAGTCTGCCTGGGAAACTGGTGGTTTGAGGAGTCGACGCCTCCGCCCACACTGCATGAGGACTCCCTCATGTATGGCCTTCGTGGCAGTAGGGCGAGGGAAAAGACGGCCTTGATGCCCGATCCCTTCAGGAGGAGTTCCCTTACGATTTGGGGTTCGTAAGGAGTTCGACTATGGCACTCTGGACTCGCGTCGTATGGATATGGACATGGTGCGCCCGAGGAAGGACCCGTGGGGACTCTCCCCAGTCGGCGGGCCTTGGGAAGCTAGGGGTAGCCTGATGGATCTTTGTGGTCGCTCTCGACTTGTGGGACCACCTCGGTCGTCGTGTGTCGCCTATGTTGGCCGTGTATGCCACTGCCACTGTGGTGGTGACCGTAGCAGCCGGCACCCGGTGCGCCTGGTATGGGTTAACGGGTCCTTTGGATGCCGAACAATCGCCGCCAGGACCCGGGACTTGATACTTGATACTATACATGTGCTACGAGCTTATACAGCATCTACCCATCCCACTGTGGGATACCTATCTTACTGTGACTTACTGAAGTGAGGATGTGACACCCCCCCCCCCTTCAGGAAGTGGTCCTGGGTACCCGCTGCCATGCTTGGATGTTATCGAGCCCCCCCAGGGTTTGCTCTAAGGAGGGGGGTGAAGCGGTGGCCAGAACCCCATGGCCAGGTTACGGCATACAACCGGTCTCCGGTCCACTAACCCCATGCACGGCGTGTTCCGTGCCGTGAAGCCCCGCATCGGCAACCGATGCACCGCCAGCGGAGATTTGTGTATCAGAATATCAGGAATCAACAGGGTTTTATTTTCACATTGTTTCCGTCAATTTTTATGCTTCCGTTCTGATATTCACTGTTTTGACTGCTGGCGGTTGGCTCGCGACTTTACCGTAACCGCCAGTTTAACTGTTTATAATGGAATTTTTAACGCTATCCGTCACGAAGGCTCCAAAGTCGCCAGGAACTGCATGGATGCTTCCGCAATTTTCATAATTAATACTCGCAATTTTAATCCGAGTTTTTCAGGATGTCGAAATCGGATTTTCGACTTCGACATCCCCGCACTTGATTTGACCTCTTTCGAGTGGACCTACGTGCTTCCCTATGCACGAATCAACTTCCTTTTTATCTTGCCCTCCATTTGACTCAGAGATATGGGCAAAACAAAGTTGATTCGTGAGGCCACTTGTGAGGGTCATATCTCGTGCCGCTTGCGAGTATTGACAATAAGGAAACGTGGGATGTATTCACAATACTCCCGACGTAATTTAGGAAGCTTTATATGCCTTGCGTTTCCACACGTGCGCGCTAGTGTAATGGATCATGGTCAAGAGGGTAGAGTTTGCGTTATAACTCTTTGGCCATGATATTGCGTGCGTTAAGATAACTTTCGAGTGTAGCGCGCAAGTGTTGGTGTTGCATAGGAACTCTCCTTGAGTTCCTATGAGCGATTGACACAAAGTTATGCCCTTGGAGGGGCATGACATATCGTGGTGGGAGCTACCTTTTTGGGCAATGTGTGGTATGTGCCATGTGTTGTGTTGCGTGCCCATTTGGCGGGTCCATTACTCCAAGCCAAGCCCGCCAATGGACCTCATATTGTGCAAGCCCCTTCTCCATACTCCCTACGGTCAATTGCAAGCCTAACCTTCGTGAAGGGAAGCTTGTGTGGTGATCCCGAAGCGATGCGTTGGGAGCAAGGTGTGTGTTTTACAATTTTCCATATTTTCATGTGCCCACTTGGAAGGCAGCGCTCGTAACCTTTCAAAGCGCCCCAAGTGGAGCACATATGTGGGATCGAAGGTCATTGGTGTCAAGTCATTGTGTTTAGAAGGATTAGTTGATTGCACGATCCAAGCCGAAGATATTATAATATAATTGTGCGCCTTTCAAGGCACTTTTGTGTGTCATTGTGCCAATTTTGCCATTTTTGGCTCGTCATGATGTCAAGTGGCGACCGTGTATCTCAACGTTGCGCTCAATTGACATCATGACCCAAGTATGTTATGAGGGTACATACTTCGGTAGCCAACATATCTTGGACCCGGCGAATAACTCCTCTTAGGCTTGGCATACCGTGGCCGCCATGTTGGCGATTTGGGACTATCCCAAATCATGGGCTCACTTGGCGACCCTGCCATTCCCAATACCGGAGGAGTTGGGCGACGCCCCAAAGATATGTCGGACACATATGACTTGATATCAACCCTATGGCACACTCCGGTCCAAGTCGGGCATGTGCCTCATTTGCCTTAACCATGAGTGTGCACATTTTTGGCCATTTTGAGCAATTTTCCACTTTCGCTGCCAAGCCGTACGAGGGCCAGGCCAGACAGGTTGGTGGTCACATGTATTCGTGCTTGGCCGAATTGAGGAAGCCATCCTATCACATTCTGCTCAATCCACTGTTCATTCTTTCTGTTTATGTCATGATGTGGAGAACTGCGAATGTTTGATAATTTGACGTCAATCAATCCATTTTTCTTTGGTCTCCGTTCGGTAACGTATCGAAAGTCGAAAGCCGAAAGCCACGGAGTGTGCTGCCGTGTTCAGAAAAAACCAAACTCAGGCTTAATTCAGGCAGATTCGGGGTAATCTTGTCTCTGTTGGTCTGTGCATCTTTGGAATTTGGCTACTCGTGCAGATGGAAGCAAATGTACATAATCAAAACACCGGCCGGTGACATTCACTCCTACAGGCACCCCCTGTAGTACTGGCTGCACCAGATGCGACGCCAGGAACTCAGATCTCACCTTCATTTGCTGTGATGCTGACGCCAAAGTCCAGATTCAGATCCAGGATCCTCAAATTTACCTTGAATTTCTCAGGTTTGTCCATCATTCTGCCACTGTTGTACGAAACCCAGACGTCAATTGTTCAGACAACCTTCAGATAGGAGCTCTAAAGACTTCTAAAAGCAACCTCTGAAGTCCGTAAGCTTCGTTGTATTTTTGGCACACGCCAATGTGAGCTCAATCCGACCTGAAACTGTTGAGAATGGTGAATCCAAGTGTCTTGTGGGACTTCATCGAAAGATTGGCCTTGTCCAAGTCGATTGACACCACCGCCACTGTAAATTCGGTGTCTCTCAGTTATATACTGTCAGTAAAGCGCCTTCAGAGAACCTTCGGCGCGTTACATGCCAAGGATCCAGGGCTATCATGTCCCATCATGATGCATCATCACATGATCCACATTTTGATGGAATCTGTTGGATGCTCGCGAACCAACGTGCCGGAAAGCACAATTGAGCTGAATGAACGACAATATATATTAACTTTAGTCTAAACGAAAGTGTTAGTAGTTTCAGTTGTAGACATTCCGCCGCATTTCACCTCCATCTCAGGGAATTTACTCATTGTGGGACAATTTAGGTTGATTGCCTTGTCATCTCCCATCATTCCTCGAAGATCTGTTTAGATCTAAGTGAACAGAAAAACATCTTTACCTTCTGTGGTTCACTTAGGGTCTACAGACTACATCTGTATTTGTTTTTCCTCACTGTGATTGTCTCATCCCCTTAATCTCTGCTCAATTTGACTCTCAATCTTGCTCAATTTTGTGATCATCCACCAGATGCGCTAATTCTGAGCCACATGCTGTACTTTTCAGAACGACAAAAGCGGGATAACACGATGTAGAGTTCGGCGAGGACACCGTAGCGTGCCCGCGACAGCGAAACTGTGCCAGAGCGCTGAGATGTCACTCCAAATCTTGATCCCCCCACTCAATCCATCAATAATCTACCTCATTCTCAACCAATGCATGGTTTGGTATCGATTCTCGATACGTTTACATGCTTTTTAGCCCTTGACCTAATGTTTTACTGCACGGAGGACTGTTCGTCACTTCTCATTCTGTCTCATTTCAGGTTCATCCAGCCTGATTCAGTGCCAATTCAGCCCAAATCAGGTCAGATCAAGCAGATTTCGCCCATCAAGGCTACATTTCTATGTTTTTCTGGGACTTACCCGCACTACGTTCTTCGTTGACGTAGCGACACACCCCAGTGTGTTTTTGGAGGGGGAGTGTAAGTGCGTCTAGCCCCATCTGCTCAGATTTTCAGACATTCTGCCCAGATTGGCTACATTTTGGTCATTTTCTTTGCTTCGGCGGAATTGCCGCCTCGCAGCTCAGTCACAGGATATTTCCTATATATTTCTGATATGCCGGATTTGATTCCGCGGTCCATTTCCCGTAAATCCGCCGCGTTCCGCTATTTTAGCTGGAATCGCCATTTGCCGCTGACGCGCGCTCGCGGGCCAGATCGGCCAAACATTTTTACATAATTGGATTATTTAAATCTTTTCAGACAGTTTTGGACACTCAGATGTATTTAGAAAAATTCCCCTCAATTTTCTTCATAGACTGGGATTTTCTGCCGGACCACAATCAGCATGGACCTTGCTTCTGTTGTCGCTGCTCTCGCCTCCGTTGGTGTACGAGTATCCGGTTCTACCCCCAATAACAACATCCAGGGAGACTCCTCGCGTGCCTGCCCCACTGGTCTTGCCGGCCCCGAGCCCTCCGGCACCCTCAACGACCCAGGGCAGCACTTTCATTATGTCAAGCACCACTGACACGGCAGACGATCATCTTGGGTTTGCAGTGCCTTCCTATGCAATAATGAATTTGACAGATGGTCGAATTGAGGAAACTCCTTTGAGGCTTGCCACTCATGATGCCACGTATATCCGCACGACAAACTCCATTTTCTATTTGGAGGCCAGCAGGCGAAAGCTAACCAGGCCATGCCCACCACTCTTGTCGAATGCTACCTATCTTCTGGAGAACATTACCGAGATCCACAGGAACGGGAGCGTCATCTGGACAATGGCAGTAGAAGAAGTCATTTGCCATAAAGCAATCGTCACCCCGGACCGCCTCGCGGCCAAGAGCAATATGGAGCCATTCCATTGCAACAGCCTGTGGTATTTTCCATCTGAGAATGCTGTACTGTTCACCGCGCTATACCAGAGCACGGCCTACAAGTTTCATCGCCGAAGCAAGAAGTTGCTCTGGGCTATAGGCGAACATGGTACAATTCCCCTTTACCCTTCTCGGTCCGGTGTCCTGCCGATACCATGGGTTGATATTCATTTTTGTACCCCTCTAGGATATGGAAGGTATGGTGTCTTTAATAACAATGATTTGAACTGGCCGCAACAGAATTCATACCCGAACAAAATATCGGTTGTTTTCATTGATGAAGCCAACAGAGTGGCTTTCTCTGTTGTGGACATTACAGGCCCTAACAATGCACACCGTACAGGTGGTGGTGCAGTTTTCAATGCTCCTGCAAATCTCATTGGTGGTGAATTTGGTAATCCACCATATCAGGAGCTCATTGTCAAGTCTTTGCACCAACCTTCTACTAGGCCATTGGTGGCCTGTACCTTCAATGGTTCCTTTATATATGGTGCTCGGATTATTGTTCGCAGTTTTGGCCTCCATTTTGCCTCAGGTTATCTGAGCTTGCATGCCCCTTTTTGGGACATGGAGCCCATGCTGGCAAACATCACTATTTATAATGCCACGGGCTGCACATCTCATGTATTGGAGTTGTTACCCTATATGCAATACACAGCCCTGCGAATGGTTCATAAGCCACCCATGCGTGTGTTGGTTTGCTCAAGCACCGGCTTTCAAACTGAATGGAAAATCAACAGACATTCGCGAGAATACATGGACTTGGGGCAGGGAGTGCACAAGGGATGATGACAACCAACTGCGATGATGACAACCAACATGCACCCCGGAAATCCAGTTTCAGCCAGCCCGAGGACCAAGCCCCCTGCCTCCGGGCCCTTTGGGCTCCAAGATGGTGCAAACTAACCGGGTACAAGCCTCCTGAGCCTGGAGTCCAGGGTGTGCACTAGGGCACGCCAAAAAGGCGAAATCAAAAGTCTGCCGAAACTTCGACATCAAATACCAAATACATGCAGAGGGTGCTGTGTGGTCTCTCTGTGGTCTGGTCTGGAATCTGTTTCATGTGACGGATTGACATAGAACATTGTTCCTTTGTTTCTGAAAAAAAGTATTCGTTGAAGGAAGGTGAGTGGGCTCTGTGATTTTCGCGCTCGAGAATGTTGAGTGCTCAAGCTTGCATTTGATAACCAAGTCTTGCTTCTCCCCATTCCGGTATTTTCGATGGGGAAGTTAGCGTCATCCGGGTCTGCTGTCGAGATGGGTATTTGCACGAGGCCATGGATATTTGGTGTGTGGCTTCATGGCTTCATTCCAGGTTGTTCAAGATCACTGAGTGTGTCATCTATCGTTTTGTGAGGAAAATGCCATCTGCAGAACCAAACATTGATTTGAGCAGTCCATACATGCATACATACGTGATGTGAACTGCTGACAGACGCTTCAATTCAGTCAACAAGCTGGATGATTATTGAATATTCGCACAACAGGTTTTCAAATGCTTCCATATTAACGAAAAAATAGGTTTCCATTAACCTTTACAACTCTCCTCTGCTTTAATCGGTAACCCAACTTCTGAGTTCTATTTTTCTGAGCATGACCAAATGCCCCTTCCCCTGGGTCCAAGCTTTTTTTTTAGATGCGAAATCTTAATTTTTAGCACTTATCTTATTTTTTGGTCGAGCTGATCTCATGGGAGATCTAGTATTTCTGTGCTGCATGCCTCGACCAGCAGTGCCGGTCGATCTAATGTATAAGATGCAAGCCAGTGATGGCAATGATGACGGGCTTGACCCCGTTCGACGCAAACTGCCGAATCGTTTACACAAGTGGGCGGACCTCTACGACCGGGAGAAAAAAAAACGAAAATTAGGGGGGGAGGAAGAGGGACACAACCACCAATGGCACACGCGCACCGCACACAGCGCGCACACCGGTGAACGGGCGCCACGAGGGCCAGGACACCGCACACGCGCGCGCACCGAGGGCAACAAAGGGACGAGACACCACGGCCTGGCACACCGGTGAACAAGAGCCAAGAGGCCCGGGACACCGCGCACGCAAAGCAACACACCGAGCGGGCACACCGATGAGCGGGGGCCAAGGGGCCCAGGACGCCACACACACAACACAACACACCGAGCGGACACACCGGTGAACAGGAGCCAAGTGGCCCAGGACACCGCAGACACAACACAACAAACCGCGCGGGCACACCACTGAACAGGAGCCAAGTGGCCCAGGACACCGCACACGCAACACAACACACCGAGCGGGCACACCGGTGAACAGGAGCCAAGTGGCCCAGGACTCCGCACACGCAAAGCAACACACCGAGCGGGCGCACCGGTGAACAGGAGCCAAGTGGCCCGGGACACCGCACGAACAACACGACACATCCAGCGGGCACACCGGTGAACGGGAGCCAAGTGGCCGAGAACCCCGCACACGCAACACCACACACCGAGCGAGCACACCGGTGAACAGGACCCAAGTGGCCCAGGACACCGCAGACGCAACACAGCAAACCGCGCGGGCACACCGGTGAACAGGAGCCAAGCGGCCCAGGACACTGCACACACGTAGGGCGGCCGAGGGACAGGAAAGAACCAACACCCCATGGGTCGGACGCACTGGGGCGACCCAGCCGACCCACCGGGCCAGTGGCAGGAGCGGTACTCCAAGGCCACTGGTCCGAGCCCGGCGAGGCTGCATCGGGGACCATGGCAAACGTCACCCGGAGCCATGGAAGCAACCGGTGACAGGCGAGCCGGTACACAGTCCAGGAGGGGGTCGCCTGCCAAGCAGAGTGGCCCCGCAACTCAAGCCACAAGGGTGAGGCGGTCGTACCGTAGACTAGCGGGAGCAATACCCCTTGTGGTGAGAGATACTCCACACGGCTGGGCAGCCCCCAGAGCTGCCGCCCAAAGGAGGGGGCATTTGGCCCTATTCATGGACACATGTGGGGACACCCTCCCACCTGGGACACATGGACCGGGTGGCCGTGACAATGCGTTCCCAAGCACATGCGGGAGCGGCTCAAGAGGCACCTGACATAGGGCAGTGGGAGGGACAGGACGTCCCCTTGGTAAGACCTTCTTCCTGCAATGTCAAAGGAGGCATACCGAGCTCCCGAAGATACCTACCCTACCTACCTGTGCTGCATGCCTCGACAAGCAGTGCCGGTCGATCTCATGTATAAGATGCAAGCCAGTGATGGCAATGATGACGGGCTTGACCCCGTTCGACGCAAACTGCCGAATCGTTTACACAAGTGGGCGGACCTCTACGACCGGGAGAAAGCGGAGTATGGAGACCTACCTCCGTATCGACCTGGAAGAGATCATCGAATACACCTCGATTCGGAAGACAATCCACCGTGGGTACACCCTTACAAAATGGATCCGAGCCAACTAGATGAACTTCGACGACAATTGGACAAGTTGCCTCGATCTGGTCGGATCAGACCATCCTCGAGTCCATACGGAGCAGGTTGCCTACTGGTGAAGAAAGCGAATGGTAAATGGCGCATGTGCGTCGACTACCGAGCGTTGAATACACGAACTGAAAGAGATCGATATCCTTTGCCATCGATCCAATCCATCTTGAGTACACTGGGGGGTTCCACCGTATTCTCGAAGATCGACCTTGTTAGTGGGTTCCACCAGATCCGAATCCAAGGCAAAGATATCGAGAAAACCGCCTTCAACACGCAATTTGGCGCCTTCGAGTGGGTTGTTATGCCCTTTGCCCTTTGTAATGCGCCATCGTTGTTCCAACGCGTCGTGAATGATGTCCTTCGACATCACTTGGGGATCTTTGTATGGGTGTACATCGACGACATCCTCGTCTTCTGGAAGGATGCGGATGAACACCAATGACATCTGGATTTGGTACATGAACTACTCCGTAAGCACCAGCTCTTTCCCTGCATCGATAAATCCACATTCTTCCAGAGTCGAGTACCCTTCTGTGGATACATCATCGACAAAGATGGAGTACACATGGACCCCCAAAAGATCAAGGTCATTCGAGGTTGGCCGCCGCCAACTACGGTTCATGAAGTTCCACAATTCATTGGATTGTGTGGATTTTACCAGCAGTTTGTCGAAGGGTTCCAAGCTGTCGCAGCCCCTCTGACCGCGATGTTTAACGCAGACTTCCAGTGGGAATGGACGGCTATCTATCAGGCTTCCCTCGAAGAAAGTTTTATAGTGATTTCACCACTGTGTTTGTGCCTCTCCTGCTGCTTGCTGCTGGTGTAGGGCTTCCTGCTGCTTGTTTTTGATGAGTAAAATGTTTTGTTTGCTGAAATACAACCAATCCAGGATCGCCCAAGCCAGAGATAAGCAAGTAGAAGAGAATCAGGATCAAAGCATGAAGGGCTGCATTGTAAACAGTGAAAGATGAAAGAATATTCACACAAACTGCAACTCCGGGCAAATCGGATTGCATATTCACAAAGATAGCTGAAATGCTTTGGAAAAAGAGTTGGAAAACTGCCCCATGGTCACTCAATCTCCATAGTGCCATCTCAGGAGATGTGCACTCTTTGTTTTGGGTCCCATATGTGCTGAGGTGGCAGGGCATGTGGCGATGAGGTCACTGCCATGTCACATGGGATCTTCATACTTAGCTAGGCTGACCGGGAATTGAACCCAGGACCTCTCAAAAAGAGGTGCCCAGCCTGTAATAAGTCAGGGCATTTAGGCCTCTCAGAAGCTTTCTGGAGGATCTATACTAGACCTCTCCAAGCTTCAAGATCCTAGAACACTAGGATATTAGCTCATATTTGGCTTATATTCCAAGCCTATAGCTTGCTGCTAGACTCTACTGCTCTTAGATACACTACAGAGAGCAGAGATCTAGGATACATTAGTAGCCATACATGAAAAATCACATCTCATATGCTTATAATGTGATTTAATCATGTTTTATGCTATTTTAGAAGGTTCTAATGTATTAGAAGCTATTTTGAAGCTATTTCAAAGCTTCAGATGGCCTCTCGCAACTGTCGCCGTCTTTTGCCGCCGACAGCAATTTACGTAATGTTGACAAGGCCTGTGATAAGATAGACTACTCAGAAAGTTGATAAAATATAGGTTTTATTGCCTTTGCAATGAGAATTTATTGTTATATAAATTTTCTTGTTATTTAGGCATGTGAACCCGTATTACTGGACCAGCCAGTTGGTCCAGCTCAATGTTCGTTCACAACTTCGTCTTCTTGCTGTTGCCTGTGTCCTGTACTTGCCAACAAGATCAATTGTAATGGAGAACATTGGAAACCATTTGATTTTTAAGTGCAAGACAAGGAACATGGGTTTTCTATATGCACCCAAGCACAAGCATATGACAGTCCAGTAATCTGAAGTTCCAGCAAGTCGACGACGACGAGGACGACGAGCAGCAGCTGGGCCAGCGTACGCTGTTCAAGTAAAGTGAGTTCCTTGCTTGAATTTATCAAAAAGTTCAGGAAACTTTGAAGTCTTGAAGGTATACTTCCTCCTATGGTCAAAGAACCTTGGAATAAATTCGAAGACTGGAGGAGCGTAGCGTGAAGCGACCTTTACGCAAATACGACGACGCCAGAGGCTTCAGAAGAGTTCGAAAAGGCGTCCAGTGCGTTTATTTCATTGAGGTTGGTGAAGATTTTGAAGGATTTTAACTTAACAAGAAGTTTCAAAGAAGTGGTGAACTTGGACTACACAAAGCGCTTCGCCAGAGCTTTAGCGACGATGACGACGACTTCTACGACGACGACGTGTTGCGAGAGCGCTGCCAGCGAGCTTCTGCAGGCTCTCTTGAGGCTCTTTGAGGCCTAGAGCCATTGATTGTGTGGCTTTTGTTTGCTACATTTTGCATGCTTGTTGTTTTGCTTCTCAAGGCTTTACTTCTCCTTGCTTACGGTCCCTCTGGTTGACCCTCTGTCAAGGGAAGGGGCAACAGCGACGGTCCGTGACTATAAATCCCCACCCCAGTCACTGTGCACCCTCCTTGGAGCCCAAAAGCTTTGATTTCTTCATGATTTCTTCCATCTCTTTCATCTATCAAAAGGCCAAAAATGTCGAAAATTGCCTACTTTGATTTTACGCATAACTACGCGCCAGTGCGTCGAATCGCGCCAACTAAAGCGTTGTTGTAAAGCAGAGGGCGCTAGCTTTCAAATGCGACTCTCACTTTGTTTCAACTCCTCCAGGGCTATTTTCTGTGATTTTTTCGGGATGACCCATGAATCACTTTTTGCCAAACCCTCTAAAACAACCGAAGATGACATTTGGTGATTTACGCATATCTTCGCACCACTGCGCTGAAAAAATCTGAACCACGTATTTTTCGGAAGTAGACAGTGGTACGCTTCTATACTTTACTTCACTTTTTTGAAAACAATTCTTTCGCTATTTTTCTCATCCTCAACAAAGTCACCCATGAACCAAACCCCAAAAACCCCTCAAAAGTGCCTTTGGTGCTTCCTTCATATCTCCCAGAGAAAAAAGGTTTGAGGTTCAATATTATTTTTCTGAACAACACTGAAGTACGTGCTTTCGATTCCTGAGTCATGTTTATTTTCAGAAAATAAGAATGGCTATGGTGAAAATGCAACAAGTTACTACACAAACCGCTTGGTCAAAAATCATGCAAAATGATTTTGGATGTTTAATCATTTTTCTCGGACCATGGTGAGTTCGAACCTGAACCAAGGTGTTTTACAAACACTGGAGCATGGAGTTCCAAAAACATGTTTTCTTTGAATTTCTTTGGTCAAGAATGAATTTTTCCCATGGTAGTCAACTTAGTGCATGAAAGCATGTTTTCACACCTGTTGGTCATGATGCTACAAGAAAAATACCTTTCTCAGGACCTATGGTGAGTTGATCAGTCATCAAAGCTGTTTTCGAAAGATAATGGTGTCTAGTTTGCAGATATCCATTCGTTGGACTTTGTGGAAAATGCAATGGCAGTGAAAAATCTCGGTTTCCTTATGCTTTTTTGATGGTTTTTCAGCATGTGTGTCATGTGAGATTCATGTGTCTCCCCCCAACTTCTATTTCTCTGAGCCTATGATGAGTTGGGGCAACATCAAATATGTTTCGCAAACCTGAGGACATGCCCTACAGAGTTCAGATATTCTTTTTCTGACATCTCAGCAACATGGTACAGAAAAAAGGTGCAGAAGTTGGGCATTTTCAAGGAAAAACATGGTTTTCGGTCATTGTTTTGCAAAACCATTCGCGATTTCTGTGGTCTTCTAACCTTGAATCATTGTATGATATTGCAGTTTGTGATTGTTTGCATCAGTTTTGATTCATTCTGACTAGGCTTAGCCTAGGTAGAAAGGTAGATACCTCATAATTATCTTAGACACGCAATAAATAGTGAAACATTTTGTTGTCTTTTTGGGCCACAAAACAAACTTGGCCACAACCATTAACAGACCGTTTGCGACCGCCGCATTCACCGTCTAAGCCTTTCCCTTCGACTCCCCAGGCTGAGTGGCTCAGTTCGGCTGGCCCGTTGTCATGGGGACAAAGAAGGCGTGGGGCTTGTTGCCACCAGGGAGTAGGGAGGCGAAAGACGGGTGTGAGCGGAAGGCGGAAGAGAAGACTCAATGCAGGAGCACCCAAGTGAAACATTAAAAGACCGCACTCGACCAAACCATTGGCATTGATCTCTCTTTGGGTCTTTGTGACCATTCTCCGATGAGAGAGATTGGTGGTGGTAACTGGTCGCGGAAGAAGCTTGCAAAACTTACTTACTTACTTACTCTAGCCAACTAGCTAGCTAACTAGCTAGTGTAGGAGGTGCATTGATTTTATGGTATTACCCTAATGCTAACGGTTGCGTAAGCAACTTAATGTCTCTGGTCCTCCCCCTGTAGGGCAGGGTGGTGAGGAGAAGTGCCGCAAGGCGCTGGTACTGTAATAGAGGTAACCATTCCAGTAGGTGCAGGCCGGAATGTTAGCATGCAATGCCATTTAACTGATTTTCATCTCCTTACCGTACCTCCCGACATAATTCAATGTAGTTCTAAGCACGGTCCGTGCCCTCTCATGGGTTGCCGAGACCTTGCATAGACTGCATGACTTCTGGACACGGTCGGCCACTCATGCGTGTGCTGAGACCCTTTCTGGAAGCCTGAATTTATCAAGCTATTTCACTTGAGCACCATTGCATTTGAGCTAGGAAGTGATTTGTTATCATTTCGCTCTACCATGCATCTCATCCTTCACTGCATGGCCGTCAAGGCAAGCGTTTGACTAGTGACGTATTCTACTCTCCATTCGGATTGCATTTCATTCATTTCGTCCACAAAGGTCACTCATTCATTGCGTTTCACTTTGCAAATCTTACATTTCATACTTATTGCATTACTTCCTTATTGCAAGGGCTTGCCCATACCGCTCAACATGCAATATGGTCCGTAATTGATCTGCCCTACGTAGTTCTATGAGCACCTTTTGCGCAATAGACCCCGAGTTTTGGGTCGCAGCGACGAACAATCAATTCGTATCCACTCAACTTTTGTTGATTAACTGCAAGTTGTGAGGAATGAATCTCTTTTCCAACCCTCGCGATCATTGACCTAGGTCATTTTGTCTTAAGAGCTAGTTTATCCTCAAATTTGCTACCGAACCACTACGGGTACGTTCCGCTTGGTTAACTTTCGCTAGATTGCCTGGTACAGCCTCAATTACCGGGTTTGAGAGTGCTCAATTGAGTGTCTGTAGTCTACAACATTACATTCTCTATCCCCCCGACCAGACCATCAGCATGACAGACTTACTTGGATCTTTCACACTTTCCCTCCCTCATCACACTACACATACAACACACACACAAACACATACCATGAGTCATTTGATTATTCCATTTGTTCTCTTTGGATATCACACTCTGAGGAATTCCTGTAGTACCACATCCATCAAATTTCTGCCTACGAGCCAATTTCTAAGTCATCTCCTTTGTGTAGATAGTCAGTGTCCGCTTATAGGAGCCGGCATTGATCTCACCCCGCCACGTCTTTGTTGTGTAACACAAGTGAACAAGTTTAAGCTTGGTCACTTAGCCTGTGACTTGGCTAATGCATTCCGCGATGTGTTAGTGAAGAGCCCTACGCCGGTAGCCACTGAGACCAGCGGTGCACTACGGTAGGCTCACTGAAAAGGATTATCGCAAGGTATCGAAAGCCTACAGTAATGGGCTTCTACCCTCGCGCGGGTAGATAAAGACTTTCCCTGCAGTGGGATAGACCCCTTCTCTTGCGGTAGAGATAGATGACGGAGTTACGCTGCAAGAGGATAGCCTGAATCCTGCAATTCGGTTGAGCGGAATTCACTCTTCATGTAGGAAGACAGGCCCCCGCACGGATGGCGTTGTACAACCATCTGCTGGGCAAGGGGCTCGCCGTAATTGGTCTTCCGGTAAGGTACAGAACATACTTTAACTACAATCGCATTTTTCGGAGATTTACTACTTCTACTTGTCTGAGACAACTTGACAATGATACATTTCGCGTATGAGGCAGTGGCGACCCTCCAGTCGTGTAGGATATCCGTTGGCTCGCACTAGAGCTGAACGGCGTTCCATGAAAGATCCGACCTTTCAAATTTTTTTCACTTATCACTTACCTACCTCGTTTCCAACCAACCCCAGAGTAAGAAAAAGTGCTTTTCCATTGCTTTGAGGCATACTCTAGTTGTATTAGGGATGCACTGAGCATCCAGGCATTTCTGTCTTAGTATTGGTCCCACCAAAACTGGTGATAACACATTTTGACCTATGGAACCAAACACCCAATCAGGATATGGAGTGGACCCCTTAATTCCCTTTCAATGTGAAGCAAATCATCTTTTCCTGAGTTGACTGAGAACTGACATAACCAAGGCAGAGCCTATGAATTTATCTATGTTTTTCCATGAATTCTTAGCTATCCTAGTGGTATGCACCCTAGGGGGCTGGGCACCTCTTTTTGAGAGGTCCTGGGTTTAATTCCCGGTCAGCCTAGCTAAGTAGGAAGATCGCATGTGACATGGCAGTGACCTCATCGCCACATGCCCTGCCACCTCAGCACATATGGGACCCAAAACAAAGAGTGCACATCTCCTGAGATGGCACTATGGAGAGAGAGTGACCACGGGGCAGTTTTCTAACTCTTTTCCCAAAACATTTCAGCTATCTTTGTGAATATGCATTCATTTGTGACCTGAGTTGCAGTTTCTGTGAATATCGAATCATCTTTCACTGTTTACACTGCAGCCCTTCATGCTTTGATCCTGATTCTCTTCTCCTTGCATACTTCTGGCTTGGGCTATCCTGGATTGACTTGGATTTACTGTATTTCAACAAACAAAAGCTTTTCATCTCCAAAAACAAGCAGCAGGACACCCTACAGCAACAGCAAGCAGCAGGAGAAGCAAAAACACAGTGCTGAAAACACTATAAACTTTTCTGGTAGCAAGAGGCAGCCTGTCTCTGCGCACCGGCAGCAACCCCGTGCCGTACATCCAGTGCGCCGAGTACGGGCAAATATAAGCAGAAGGGTGACTGAAGATGGACACAAGGAAGGAGGACGCCGACGTGAAGACGGCGTCAGCGCCTGAGGCACCGGCAAGGCCAGCATCTGGCGCTGTACCTTCGGCGGAGCCCTTACATGGGCCAGTGGATGCGGCTGAGGACTCCCTGGATGGACTCCAGACGGCCTTCGGGGCCCTGTCCGTCAAAGACGTGGTCGTGGTCACTCAGCCTGTGAAGAGGAAGAAAAGAGGAAGCGAGAAGGATGCTGGAGAAGAAGTAGACGAAGGAGAGGAACAAGGGCAAGACCGGACGCATGACCCTACCTTCGAAGGCGCACCAAGCGCTTCTGGCCTCCACGCATCAACCTCTCCTTTAACCACCACACTCCCAGCCGCTGCAACATCCACTTCCACAACCAACCCGCCTATGGCAGAGGGCACAGGCTTTACTGGCATGCCTCCCTACCCCGCCTATGGTATGGGCCCACCTACCACTGCGCTCCATGAGGCAACTACTGCCAGTGAGCCGGTGGCTACCAGCTCTGCGCCGCAATGGTATGCGGCTGAATATCCCCATCCACTACCCGCTACTGGAACCTATGTGGATGTTCCTGGGTATGCACCTGGCTATGCAACCTTGAGTGGGTTGAGGAGAGGACCTGAATCTCTTGGTGGCAGGTCCAGAGGATCGGGAAGATCCTCCAACAGGTCCCTGACGCGGTCGGACATCAACGAGGTGCTCCGAGGAGCCACTTCAAAAATCGTGGGCGACCTCACTCAAGAGATCAGAGAGAAGCTGGAGGCCCTGATGATCCCGCCCCAAGCGTCACCTATCTCAGTGGGAATGTCACCCCACCGAGTCCAGGCCAACCACCTGGCGGCAGAGTTGACAAATACCCTGGGGAGCCTGAGGAGCAGACCGATGCCGACGCCTGCAGCTATTTCGAGAAGTCCTTTCGTGCCGAGAACGGCCCAGCCGCCCTACAGCCACGTGACTAACTCGACGAGGGCCGAGCTGGACCGGCTGGGGCTAACAGCCTTGAGGGCTATGGTGGACGTAGAGCCTTATGGCTCTAGTGATCTGGGCGGAGACCCCTCCGATGATGAGCTGCCGTCGATGGATTCTTCTTCGCCCTCAGATGACGATGACCCTGAGGACCCCGAGGACCCCAAGGGTAAGAAGAAGAAGAAGAAGAAGAAGAAGACCCGACGCCCTGAAGGACGCAGGACTCAGGAGGCGAAGGCTATTGCCACCTCCAAGATTGTGGTGAACCTGCCTGAGTTCACAGGCAAGGACCTCAGCGAGTTCGCTGAGAACTTTGGCCGGTTTCTACGACTGACCGGCCAAACCCACGCTAGTGGGCGAGTGAAGTGCGATCTGCTCCTGCAGTGCTGCAAGACCAAGTACCTGGAGAAGCAGGTCAGGCAGATCGTGACTAACTCCGCCACCTTTGCCGATGTGTTGGTTGCCCTGGAGAGGCAGTACCCGACCTACGAAACCGACCTCTCCATCAGGGCCGAGATCCAGAACCTGCCCGTGCTGCCCAACAACCCCAAACCTGGCAGGGTCTCTGAGCTGTTGGCTGACTTGGATCACTGGGCTGGACGACTGACGCCGGGTTCCTACAGCAGCGACGACCTGCTGTTCTGGTTGGTGGCCAAGCTCTCTCGAGAGCGATGGGACGAGTGCCGTTCGACAACGGAGCGCAAGGCTAGGTCCCTCCGCTACGAGGACCTATGCGTGCTACTCCTGGAGCTAGCGCTGGAGAAGGAGAGCGACCAGCACTTGAACAACTACCGTCCTGGTGGTGGAGGTTCTGGAGGCCATGGCAAAGGGTACCAAGGGTCCCGACCTGGGCAGGGGACTACCCCCAAACACGCCCACGCCCGCATCATGGAGAACGTGAAGGAGCTATTCTGGTGTGATGCCAGGGACGAGCAGGGCCACCTGCAGCACGCCCCTGACTGCGAGCAGCGAGACTGCTTCGTAGTCCAGGGGAAGCAGCAGGAGAAGAACACCGGCGCCAAAGCGAAGGTGCCGGATCATTACAGGTGCACCATCACGTGTGCATTCTGCGGGAAGCGGAAGCACTACGAGGATGAGTGCTACCATAAGCAACGCCTATCGGCGAAGCTTAAGGGAGAAGATCCTGGCAAAGGCTCAGGCAAAGGTGGAGGCAAAGGCAAAGGCAACGACTCCGGCAAGGGCAAGTCGAAAGGACGTGGTCAAGGACAAGACAAGGGTCAAGGTGGACGAGGAGGAGGCGCTAACCGCCAGCCCGACAACAAGAACAAGGACAAGAACGGAGGCAACCCCAACCCTAATCCAGGGGGGAACTCCGAGCCCTCTGGAGGGCAGTCTGGTCCTACCACGCGCTCACAAACGCAGGCCCAGCAAGAGCAAGGAGCCAAGCCTGAGCATGAAGGTGGTGATGACGGCAACGCTAAGAAGAGGAGCCGTTTCATGAGGATGGCCCGCAAGTTGCGGAACAAGGGGTTCGAGGTGACCTGTCCCGCGGAGTTCTGACGGGGACGCTCAGGTGGCACCCAAGACCTGGTGTTTTGGGTACGTATTCGACTAGGGGGACGTGAATACCTGGGGGTATTGGACACTGGCGCCACCATATCTATAGTGGCCAAGAAAATGTTACCTTGTGGGAGCCTGAAGAACACCATGACCACCGCTGCTATACGCATGGGGGATGGACATGTGGTGCACAGCTGCGGGGACTGTGAAGTGGAGGTGCCTATGGGCTCCCGGACTATCGCCCATCGGTTCTATGTGATGGACACTGAGGCCTTTGACTTTGTACTGGGTACTGACTTCTTTGTAGAGCACTCCCAGATACAATCCCTCACGCTGCAAGCGCCCTACCTCCTCTACGTGGACCACGGCAGTGGCAGAGAGTCTGTGCCACTGGAGCAGTCGGAACATACCTCGAGTTACCTGAGGCTATCGAAGGAGGAGCCCTCGAACATGATGGCGGTCTCCAAAACTGAGGACTATCAACTATTGGGGGAAGTCCTAGACCAAGGTCTGAAGGAGTTGGGTTACTCTCGAGAAGACCTAAGTGTGGAGTTGTTCGCCAGCGACAAGCAGCATGTACTGGACCTATACTGCAGCAAGGGGAAGAACTGCAGCTACCAATTTTCCTGGCCCTCTTTCGGGATGGCCTACGGGAACCCCAGATTCAGTGAACTGGGGAAGGTGCTGACCAAGGTGGCCTTGGAACGTTCCCGTATGGTCCTGTGTTCCCCCGATTGGGGAGCCCATGGGGGCAACGAGTACTGGCGAAACCTCCTGGACAGGCTGACTATCAGCTCTGTTCGTTTGCCTGATGAGGCCATCTACGTGCCTCTGGGGCGTAAGACGCCTATTGGGAAGCCCGGATGGGGGAGTATGCTCAGCGTGGTGGACGGAGGTCTTACCTCCATTCCCTGGGAGGATCTGGACCCGACTCTGGTCCAGGCTATACAACGAGAAAGCGACGGACTCGCCTTGGGTGACTTGAAGGATCGCCTACGACCTCAAGATGCTGTTGAGACTATACCCGGAGGAGAGGAGTACGTCGTGACTGACACCAACGCCCCCAACTCTCCCTGTCATGTACCTGTTCCTGATGGAGTCTCTGAGTGTGGACTATCTGAGCTACCTAGCTCTATCCACTCAGATGACGAAACTGAGCACGACGCCTTCTTCGTGCAGACCTGTGTGGAGGAAGTGGAGAACGCCGAGTACGTCGCCCCACTGAAACCCCTACTCTCCATGAGGGTGGAAGACCCCGTGGACGAGGAGCTGGACCCTCGATCCAGGCTCAGGGAGTATGTGGATTCCAAGAGGAAGTTGGTGGCGAAAAAGCTATGCTACGCGAAGCCTACCCGCAGCTCGTGGCCACTGAAGCAAGGACGTATGGGAGACCTATCCCAATTGAAGGAGGACCTCGAACAGAAGATCACCACCTGGCAAAGGGAGGTAGATCTTAAGCTCATGAAGAGCGTATGGGGCGCCCATGTGAGGACCCCAGAGGGGGACGACCTCTCGGAGGAATGTGTATGTGAACCCCCTCGAGCGTGCCTATGTTGCCATCGTCCATCGGAGATGGTTGAACAAGACCTTCTATATGCCTACCAAGGGCTGAAGGATACTACCACGGGCGAAGAGTCGGTGGAGGACCACCTCCCGACGTCTATCACTCAGGGGGCGAGCAACTTACACTCTGACGAGGACATGGAGGACAAGATCAAGGTATTGGACCCGCGGGTACAGAAGCTTATAAGGACCTATCTGGAGGTGTTCGGAGAACTACCCCCTCCAGCCTCATGTGACAAGCTGGTACAGATGGACCTCAAGCTGAAACCCGAGTTCGTGGGTCACAAGATCCGGAGGAGACCCTATCCAGCTCCTAAAGAGCAGGCCGACGAGATCGAGCGACAGATACAAGAATGTATCGACGCTGGCCTAGTCCTGGAGTACAAGGACGGGGACTACCCCCTACACTGCAGCCCCTGTTTCCTGCTGGCTAAACCTGGGTCTACAGCCAAACGGCTGGTAGTGGACTACGGAGAGCTGAACAAGAAGACGTTGAACCACTCAGGGTCCATTCGCAATATGGAGTCTACCCTGGAGAAGATAGCCTCCTGCCGCTACAAGACCAAGATGGACAAGCGAAGCGGATTCTGGCAAGTGGACCCGACGCCCAACGCACAGGAACTACTGGCCTTCATCACCCCTCAGGGGAGGGTGTTCAAGTGGAAGGTCATGCCGTTTGGCGTGGCTAACGCACCCGCTCTATTCCAAGAGCTGATGAACAAGATCTTGTCCATCTTACGAAGGAGACCTAAGGTGCAGGAGCTCATATCCCGTGGTGCCCAGATGGAGGCTCACATCGACGATGTATGCCTCGGGACCAATACCCAGGAGGATCACCTAATCCTATTGGGTGAGTTCTTTGCGGTCTGCCAGGAGAACCACACACGACTCAAGCTGGAGAAGTGTGAGTTCATGCAGGAGACAATGCAGTACCTGGGGTTTATCGTTGGCTATGGGTGGTGGACCCCAGCGGCCTCTAAGGCCAAACCCCTGATGGATGCCAAGGTACGACACGAAGACCCCAAGAAGGGACTTCATGATGTACGCAGTTTCATTGGGGCGTGCAACTTCTATCGCCGCCACATCAAGAACTTCACCTATAGCAGCGCCGTTCTGACGGACTTGATCAAGAAGAGTACTACTTGGCGCTGGGGCCCACAAGAGCAACAAGCGTTTGACGAGCTCAAAGACAAGGTAGCCAACGCTAAGTGCTTGGGCGTGCCTAGGGCACAAGGGGAGATTATCCTGGTGACCGACGCCAGCAATGTGGGTGGTGGTGGCACGTTGTTCCAATGGCAAGCACTAGAGAAGGAGGAGTTCAACTCGGCCATTTCCCAATGGGGGACGGAAGGTCTCAACCGAGATGGAACCCTCAAGCACAGCTACCCTGACGACAAGTGGGTCCTAGTACATCTGGGCCACTGGAACTGGAAGTGGAACCAGGCCAGGGGGAACTACTCCACCTATGAGCAGGAATTGCTCGCGGGTATGCCGGTGCTATCCTCACAAGCACGACTGTTGGGGAGTAACCCTGTGGTCTGGCTGTGCGACCAAGAACCGGTCCGCAGTTTCCAGGTGGGTCCCCCACCTGAGAAGGCCAAGCTACGGCGCTGGTGGACCTACCTCAGTCAACTACGGCTGACGGTACACCATATCCAGGGAGTGAAGAACGAGTGTGCCGACTACATCAGCCGCAACAACTTCGACGCCCTGATTGGTGCCCGGTCTGAAGCGCTGGCTAAGGAGGCGTTCAGCCGTATGGACGTCCACTTGGACCTCAACATGACGATGATACGCCCCCATGATGGACTCCAACAATCAGAGTACCTGAAGGAGTCTGGGGATATCTACAAGCGCCTGGAACAATGCCTTGAACCCCTCCTGGTCAACCAAGACCAGTGGAAGAGGGACAAGAGCTACCTCTGGCACGAGGACCGCATTGTGGTGCCTAGTGACCGAGTCCCAGCGCAGCTGAAGTGGACCCATGAGTCCAGTGGTCATGTGGGTGCTGACCGCACCCTGAGGCTGTTCAAGCAGTGGTTCCACACTACGTGGACTGACGACCAACTGCGGAAGACTCTCCAGCCTATCGTGGACAAGTGCCCGTGCAGGTCCTGTAAACCAGGGGATATCAGGGACAGAGGTCTCTACTCGATCCTGCCCATCCCTCACTGTGCTAACAGTGTTCTATACGTGGACTGCACGGAGATGCCGAAGTTCGGGGGCTACGACTTCGCCCTCGTGGTAACCTGTGGGTTGACCAGGTTTACCAGGGTGTTCCCATGTACCAAGCACATTACCGGGGAGGAGACTATCAAGATACTCCTGGAGGAGTGGTTTTGTGTCTATGGGGCGCCCAAGGAGATCAACGCCGATGAGGACGTGCGAGTACCCTCAGATACTGGCTGGTACAAGAGGGTCCTGAGATCCCTCAATGTCCAGGTGTCTACGGGGATTCCCGACTCTCACACGAGCAACCCCCTATGTGAGCGACAGATCCGTGTCCTGAAGGAGAACGTACGGATATGGTGCAAAACTGAACGCACCAGAGACTGGGTGAGACTACTCCCCGTCATATCCTTGATGATGAACTCCCAAGAGAGTTCAGCTACTGGCTACTCGCCCCATGAGCTATTCCTCGGGCGCCCGGCATGGTTCCTACATGCCCCCTATCCAGAGGACACCCATTCTTCTGTGGGTGAATGGGTCCAAGAGCAACAAGCGAAGGTGGACAAGGCCAAGGCTATGCTCAAGAGAGTGAGGGAGCGTCAGTGGAACAAGAAGAACAAGCACCGAGTACCGGCCACCTACCAAGAGGGGGACTGGGTGCTGGTGCACCACAGTCGACTACCCGCCTGGCCACGCTCTACCAGCGATGACCCATACTTCGGGCCGTACAAGATTCTATCAGTGGATGGACACCGTATCACCGTGCGGTGTTCTCCCCGTCTAGGGGGGACCCTGGTGTGCGCTGCTCAACACCTGAAGCGCTACTATGATCCTGAAGACCTCTGTGGGGAGGAGTTGGAGCTGAACGACGAGGAAATCGCCGCTCTGGACCTACAAGGGGCTGCCAGCCCTATGGAAGTTGAAGGTGAACTCCCCGACATGAACGCCGAGGAGATGGCTAAGGAGGGCTTCTACCTGGTGAAGTCTGTCCTACGCCACCGCTATCGCCAGGGTTGGCGCTTCTTCACCCTCTGGGAAGGGTTTGGAGTCAAAGGGGCCACCTGGGAGCCCTTTTCTGCATTTGTTCTACCTGAGGGACGCCTAAACTCAGTTCTGGTTGACTACTTGTCCCAGAACAACCTTGGTGAGTTGTTGAGGCTCGCTGAGACGCTTGCCTCCAAGACTAAAGCTAGGGACTGAACCTTACCCTTACCTTCCAAAGCGTATGTGTGAGTGTGCTATTCCTAAGGTCCTGAGAGCAAGCCGCAGAACAGGTGTCCTAATTATACCGAAGTCTGCACGCTTCCTAAACCTGGAGGGTTGGCTTATTGATGCCACGGGGTACGCCCCGGGTCTCCCCTCCCCTAAGCGCCCAGTTTCTGTGCTGGCGCAAAACCTTTGGGGAATACCCAGCGTACTAATCCAGGTATTGTTTTCCCTACCTATCTGTCTACTACAGGGAGGGGTGGCCAAAAGCAATGAAGGCATGAAAACGCTGTTTTGCTAAATGGCCAAAACACTGATCTAACCACTGCCACAGCCCACCAACCCTGCTAAAATTGCAGGAAACGGGTGGGACAGTGACACACGCACTACAGGTCCCACACACCCTACAGTGGCACCATCCTGGTCGGCGAGCACTGCGCAACTGGCTCAAGCCCCCACTCAGGACTACCACTCCTACACGCACACTCTACTGGGCGTTGCGAAGGCAAAGGTCTCATGGGTCCTAGCGACCCTCCTGTGAAGATGACAAGAGAACACAGCGCTGCTAAGCGACTGTGGCCTAACAGGGGACGCCACAACGCGTTTCCCCTGCTAGGGCTTGGAGGGAAGAGGTGCTCTTGCGTGCACGGCGCAGATGTCGATGGAGTCGGACTCCCTGCTCTGCCACAGGCAGAGGGGAGTTACTTGTTTGTGTGATCTGCGCCCTTGTTTAGCAGGGCATGAAAAAAATGGTATGCTGCTGCACCAATCACCCTACCTGCCCACCTGTAAAGCAAAGGCAAATGAAGGGGCGTTTGCGGCGGAGGAACCAAGCCACTCTCCACGTATTATACGCTTCTCAGAGTGACCTATAATACACTGTCCGCAAACACGCTGGAAGTCCAGCTACCCCTGTCAAGCAAGCAAGCGTTAAGGGACTCCTCAGATTCTCTTAAAGAACGTACCGAGGAGCCCCTGGGTGGCCTAAACAAGGTTTACCGTGCGCACTTCGCGTGGCCTACCCTTTAATGCGTGTGTGCATGCGCGAGTATGCACGAACGTTTTGGGCAAACCTGCCCATCCGCACCTCAATCACAACTCCACCAGGGGGTGGCCCCGCCTGGGCTTACTCACCTTACCTACCGCTGGAGAGAGAGAGCAAGTGAGGGGCGCAAGCGAAGAGCGTTGCTATGCATTTGTGTATATGTCTAATCACCCTGATCTGACCTCTAATCATCTGCAATCTTTCTAATCAATCCCTCTACCGCGTCCTATCGTGGTTAGCGCTGCTACAAGACTCGTTCACGGAGACACGAGACGAGCAATGTGTATGCGGCATGCCAGACGAGCATACCTGTAGTTTATACCTGATTCATTGAAGTCTTTTCGTTCATTTTCGAATTCTTGAATTTTTGAAGCTTCTATTAGTGTGGGTGGAATCTGTATGTTTATTTATTAATGTGTGTCTCGTCATTTTCAAGACTACGTGAGACATACGTTTATAATTCCATTATTTCTCCATTTTCCGGCGCTTCGCTAGGAGCCGCTCCTGCGCGCCGCCTCTTTATGCGTATGAATTTCTGGATTTAAAAAATCCAGAGATGACTATAATTTCTATCAAAATGTGCTTCTGATGCACAATTGGATTCTGCTCAGGTGTGTCGTTTCAGAAAAATTCTAGGCCGTCATTTGACGGATTTTGGTGTCGTCGCTTCGTTTTTGCGTGGATTCGTCCATAATTCTCCCATTCCTGCCTCTGCAGATACCGGCGCGCAGCCTCGCTGAGTAGGCCGTGTTCGGGCCAAAACGCAGCAGCCTGGAGAGACTGAGCAGAACCCAAGACCCCACCAAGGGGCAAATTAATTTTTCTCACCACTCCCCTCGCCCTAAGACAGGTCACAGGTCGCCAGCAGGTTTACGAGAACCCATGCGAGTGTGTATACTGTGTCTTGCGTTGGGTTTGTGTCGACGCTGCGTCTTGGAGGGAGGGATGCATATGCACATGTTTGGCATGCTCCCATACTAACCCAACCAAGCCACAGGAGCCCCGGCAGCGCCATGAGCACTCAGTCTTCTGTAGGGAATGTTACAAACAGAGCAGCAAAAGAGCGCCAGCCATGGTGAGCGCCCATTTTTCTGTGTGAGGGAAACTATAGGTATTTTAAAGTAGATGTGGAAATCAAGGAAAGGGCAAAAAAAATTCCCTTTTTCCTAAAATGCGACAGTGGTGGCCACCACAGCACAGGGGGGGAGTAAGAAAAAGTGCTTTTCCATTGCTTTGAGGCATACTCTAGTTGTATTAGGGATGCACTGAGCATCCAGGCATTTCTGTCTTAGGCTTGGTCCCATCAAAACTGGTGATAACACATTTTGACCTATGGAACCAAACACCCAATCAGGATATGGAGTGGACCCCTTAATTCCCTTTCAATGTGAAGCAAATCATCTTTTCCTGAGTTGACTGAGAACTGACATAACCAAGGCAGAGCCTATGAATTTCTCTATGTTTTTCCATGAATTCTTAGCTATCCTAGTGGTATGCACCCTAGGGGGCTGGGCACCTCTTTTTGAGAGGTCCTGGGTTCAATTCCCGGTCAGCCTAGCTAAGTAGGAAGATCCCATGTGACATGCCAGTGACCTCATCGCCACATGCCCTGCCACCTCAGCACATATGGGACCCAAAACAAAGAGTGCACATCTCCTGAGATGGCACTATGGAGAGAGTGTGACCATGGGGCAGTTTTCTAACTCTTTTCCCAAAACATTTCAGCTATCTTTGTGAATATGCATTCATTTGTGACCTGAGTTGCAGTTTCTGTGAATATCCAATCATCTTTCACTGTTTACACTGCAGCCCTTCATGCTTTGATCCAGATTCTCTTCTGCTTGCATACTTCTGGCTTGGGCTATCCTGGATTGACTTGGATTTACTGTATTTCAACAAACAAAAGCTTTTCATCTCCAAAAACAAGCAGCAGGACACCCGACAGCAACAGCAAGCAGCAGGAGAAGCAAAGACACAGTGCTGAAACCACTATAAACTTTTCTCCCAGGGGACCAACCCACCCCTACCCGTGAATCCAACCCCTACATGCACACATACCATTCATTGGTTTTGTCATCTTTAGCACTTGCCACAACCCATACGTCTTCTTTCTCCGAATTTACATGATGAACACACTTCTACATTTTCACTTCCTCGTGCAAACTATGCAAACTTGCAAACTATTTATACAGGAATTTCGTGTCGCGCGATCGCAGCAGAGAAATAATACAAAACTAAGAAAACGACGCACCGCCAGCAAAAATAAAGCGAAAAATCGTTTTTTCCGACCTCAGAAACCCCCCAAAACATTTTACGCCGCTGTTTGGCGAGGTCGCAAAATTTAGGACACTCACAAAACAAAGACGAACAATAGAGTCGCGACGGCGAAGAACCTGAGCGTTGCATGCTCCAAAACACCTAGCAAAGTGCGTGTCCTAGGCGCTAGGGACTTGTGCGCGCTCCACCAACAAAGAAGAAGAAAAGAGGCGAACACCAAAAACAAGCGAGCCACGACGACGAAGACAAGAACAAAGCGAGCGCAGAGCCACCTAGCAAAGTGCGTGCCATAGGAGCTAGGCGACATGTGCGCGTCAAAAAAAAAAAAAAGAGAGAAGGAAACGCAACAAAAAGAGAAACACCAAACCACAAACAAAAAAGACGCGACCACGGACCACGGGAAAACGAGGTATGACAACCAAGTATGTTACGGCCCCATGCGTCCTACTTATCGTATCCACCGCTACACATACGTGGATGAGAAAACCAAGTATGTTGCGAAGGAGGGCGCCAAGGGACAACACCGCACGCAAAAAAGAACGACGAACCGCCACGCACGTCAAAAGGCACGCCCGCAAACACAAACCACAACCATATATCCCCCATGTTTATTCCTCCATAGGCCCCGACCGCCGCGAGATACACGAAAAAAAAAAAAATCCACAAAAGCGCAAAAGGTATGGGGCGGCCACGGACAAAGGGGAAACAAGGAAAAGGCGAACAAGCGAAGCCCACCAACCACGAGGAAACAACGGTATGGCGAGCAAGTATGTTAACAATACGAGGGAGGGCGCCAAAGGGACGGACCACGCACACACGCACACACATAAACAAGACCGCAAGGAGCGAGAAGACGGAGACAAGAGCAAGGAAAAACAAGGTATGAACCCCACACCGCCCCGCCCGCAAACACACACACGCTCTCGCTATAGGGAATGACCACGTACTACGGGGAAACAATGGTATGGAGGTATGACGAACAAGTATGTTAAAAATGCGAGGGAAGGCGCCAAGGGGACGAAAACACAAACGCACACAAAGCCGCAAGATGCACGAAGACGGAGACGAGACAAAGGAAAGTCATGGTATGCAACCCCACCCCCGCCCCACCCACAAACAAACACACGCTTTCTCTATAGGAGACGGCAACAAGAAGCGGCACAAGGTACAACAAGTATGTTGAAAAAAAAAACGAAACCGCCTTCCACGCCCTCTCTATAGGGGAAACGCAATGCGGAGAGGTATGTTATCGAAGACGCAGCGAGGAAAAAAAAAAAAACACGAGGGAGGAGACACAAAACACAACACGCAAAAAAAAAACAAAAAAACAAAAAGGACCTGCGCACGCTCTTTCTCAACAGGGGAAGAAAACATGATGGGACGAAAGGAAAGGTACGTGCTACGCATCACACATGCCACGCATCTCCGCTACGCATCTACAGGACCTCTTCTTCTGCCTTTTGAAACATGCCGACGACCGACGAAGAGAACCAGCCAAGGTATGACACACCCCACCCCACCAACCACACACCGCGAGCACACACACGCGCACGCACGACAGCCACACCGAGCGCGACCCCCCCCCCCCCCCACGCCACCCACACCAACACGAAGGGCCACACAGCGCACACACACACACCAAGGCCAAGGGGAAGGGCACCCGGAAGACACACCCACCGCACCACCACACCACACCACCACCGGCAGCGAAACCCAGCCAGAAGTGGCGGGGAGTAGCACACAGGAACCTCCGCCAGGAGTGGCGAGGGACCAACCACACCAGCCACAAACCCACCACACACGCCACCGCCGCACGCCACACGCCACACACCACACACCGCACACCACACACCACCGCCGACAGCGAAACCCAGCCAGGAGTGGCGGGGAACCGCGCCCGGGACCCTCCGCCAGGAGTGGCGAGGAGCGCCCACCACCGCCGGCAGCGAAACCCAGCCAGGAGTGGCGGGGAGTAGCACACAGGAACCTCCGCCGGGAGTGGCGAGGAACCAACCACACCACACACCAGCCGCAACCCCACCAGCACACCACCACCGCACACCACACACCACACACCACACACCACACACCACACACCACACACCACACACCACACACCACACACCACCGCTGCCAGCGGACCCCAGCCAGGAGAGGCGGGGGACCACACACCACCACCGGCACCGAAACCCAGCCAGGAGTGGCGGGGAGTAGCACGCAGGAACCTCCGCCAGGAGTGGCGAGGGACCGACCACGCCACAAACCGCCGCCAACGGACCCCAGCCAGGAGTGGCGAGGACCGCCCACCACCACCAGCAGCGAAACCCAGCCAGGGGTGGCGGGGAGTAGCACACAGGAACCTCCGCCAGGAGTGGCGAGGGACCAACCACCAACACACCACCGCCACACACCACACACCACCGCCGCCAGCGGACCCCAGCCAGGAGTGGCGGGGACCGCCCACCACCACCGGCAGCGAGACCCAGCCAGGAGTGGCGGGGATTAGCACACAGGAACCTCCGCCAGGAGTGGCGAGGGACCAACCACACCACACACCACCCACAACCCCGCCAACACACCACCGCCGCACACCACACACCACACACCACGCACCACCACCGCCAGCAGGCCCCAGCCAGGAGTGGCGGGAAACCGCACACCACCACCGGCAGCGAAACCCAGCCAGGAGTGGCGGGGAGTAGCACACAGGAAACTCCGCCAGGAGTGGCGAGGGACCAACCACACCACACACCAACCACAACCCCACCACACACCGCCGCCGCCAGCGAACCCCAGCCAGGAGTGGCGGGGAACCGCGCCCAGGGCCCTCAGCCAGGAGTGGCGAGGACCGCCCACCGCCACCGGCATCGAAACCCAGCCAGGAGTGGCGGGGAGTAGAACACAGGAACCTCCGCCAGGAGTGACGAGGGACCAACCACAGCCACAACGCCACCAACACACCACCGCCGCACACCACACACCACACACCACACACCACACGCCACGCACCACCGCCGCCAGCAGGCCCCAGCCAGGAGTGGCGGGGAACCGCACACCACCACAGGCAGCGAAACCCAGCCAGGAGTGGCGGGGAGTAGCACACAGGAACCTCCGCCAGGAGTGGCGAGGGACCAAACACACCACACACCAGCCACAACCCCACCACACACCACCGCCGCCCGGAGACCTCAGCCAGGAGTGGCGAGGACCGCCCACCACCACCGGCAGCGAAACCCAACCAGGAGTGGCGGGGAGTAGCACACGGGAACCTCCGCCAGGAGTGGCGAGGGACCAACCGCACCACACACCAGCCACAACCCCACCAACACACCGCCACCGCTCACCATACACCACACACCACACACCACACACCACACGCCACTGCCGGCGGCGGAACCCCAGCCAGGAGTGGCGGGGAGCCGCACAACACCACAGGCAGCGAAACCCAGCCAGGAGTGGCGGGGAGTAGCACACAGGAACCTCCGCCAGGAGTGGCGAGGGGCCAACCACACCACACAGCCGCCACAACCCCACCAACACACCACCACCGCACACCACACACCACAAACCACGCACCACACACCAACACAGACACCACGCGCGCAAGCACCGCGCCACAAACACACACACCGGCGGCGAACCACGACCAGAGGAGGGGGCGACACGCCCGCAAGCAACACAGCAAGGAACAGCGAAAACCCCCCCCCCCCCCCACCACCACCCCACCGCGGAGAGACGGGACACCAACCACCGCAAACCGCACAGCGAAAAGGGGGGCGGGACGAAAAGGGCCCACGGGGGGCGCAGGCGAGGGACCCAACCTCAGGGGTTTGGGGGCCCCCCCGGTGACCGTATCGGCCCCACCTGAGCACACGCAATAAGGTGGGATACGCCCGGGACCGTTGGTCAGCGGCCCGCGGTGGCACCGGCCTGGGGGGGTGACCAATGGGCCTGACCAAGAGCACTCCCCACGGCACGTACTGCGGTTCGGGCCCAGCGAGGGGCTGCGGGTAGGGCACACCGTCCATCGGGGCAGGCAAGAGACGCGCCTGTCCCGCAAGGACTCCCCAGCGACCCACAGTGTACCCGACCCCGGTGTGGGGAACGGCTGGAGTACCTGGCTACGGAACAGGTCCATGGATGGCATCCGTACAACAGAGTTACACCCTGACATGGAGTGCAAGCAACGGCCCCCCCACGGGGAAACACCAGGGGAAGGGACCCGAGCCGGCGACAAGGACCCCCCCCCACACACCACAGCCGGGAAGGCCCTGGCACGACACCGCCCCAAGCGACACGGAAAAGAGACAGAAGGAGGAGGGCACGCAAAGGGGACAGCAAGGGGACACACCACCAACAGACCCCAGCCAAGGGGGGCGGGGAACCACACAGCCGAGACAGGGGGGGGGGCACGACACACAGCCCCCACACCAAACAGGGCCGCCAAATTACGCCCGCAAAGGCGAGGACAGGCACCCAAACGCACCACCAACACACCGCACACACGCCCGAGCGTGCACACAACACACACCCCCACAACCGCCACCGACACGAGCCCCACAAGCGCACACCACACACCAAAGCGCAGGCGCCGCCCGCACCACACACGCAACACACACAAACCCAAACAACAGGAACCCAGCAACCCCCACCCGCCAGGGGGGCTGCAGGGCCGCCAGAAACCGCTAGGACGCAAAGGAGGACCCACCAAGCCCGCAGCCAGGAGTGGCGAACAGCCACACCCAGTAACACCCGAAAGGCCACGCCCAACACCAGGACCGGGCACTACGACACCCACACCAGCACCGCCACCAACGCCCAAACCGGACGCCACGACACCCTCACCAGCGGACACACCCGAAACCAGCGGAGGCACCATCGGCAACACCAGCGACCCCAGCACCCACCAAAACACTAGGACATGGGACACCCTCACCAACAACAAACCAACACAAAAAGCCACCCAACACTGACCAACGACCGCACCCAGCCGATCCGGTCCCCCACCGGCTCGCACCCAGAACCACCGCAACCGGCATCCACGCCATCGGAAACACCAACACCGCCAAAAATCAAGCCAGCACAACACCCTCACCAACACCGTCACCGCCGGCACCAACGCCTACGAAACCTACGCATGCCACCGCCGGTTCCAGCACCTACATCACCCAAGCCAACGGCATCAAGCACACCATCGCCGGCAACACCCCACCATCAGCGTCGCCACCAGCAACCTCTACCACCGGAGGACACCGAAACCACCACAGCCGGTGAGCCAACAAACCACCAAGCCCCGGCCGGGGGAAGCGAGGGCACGCGCCCGGAACCACCATGCAATCCCCGGCGACACCCACACCACCGGCGCCGCCAACACCACCCTCACCCACGACACCACCCGGAGCAACGCCTACGCCACCTACACCAACAGCAGCACCAGCAGACCACACCACCTACTGCACACCCCCCCAGACAGAGCCACAGAAACCGACCACCGCCCTGAACGCAAGCCGCTGACCACCCACACACAGACCCACGCCAACCACCACCAGCATCAGCAGCGTCCGAGACGCCGAGAACCATAGCGACGCCCACAACGACCTCACCACCGGCATCACCGACACCGACACCGGCAGTACGGCCTCAGCACCGACAAACCAGAGCGTCAACGGCAACCGCCACGGCAACACCGCCCGGTACAACACCATCGGCATCAACAACACCAAGGGAGCCAACACACAGGCCAGCGACACCCATGGGTACCTCCACCAGAAGTGGCGAGGTCCCACCCCCGCCGTCAGAACACCACCATCCACCAGGGCAACACCCGCAGCGCCCACAACGGCCACAGCTCCACCGGCGGCGCCCTCGCCGGCACCGTCACCAACACCGCGACGGCCAGCCACGAGTGGCACGCCCGGAACCGCCGACCACCCAAACACAGGCCGCGCCCAGCACCAACACCAACAACACCCACCCCAACAGACCACCACGACACACGCCAACCACCAAGTAACACATAAGGCACCCTCGCCTTCGGCAACACCAACGCCACCAACACCCACGGCACTATCCACACCACCACCAACCCCACCAACGACGGGCCGAAGTGCCGTCACCTACAACGCCCCCAACACCACCACCACGGCCCCGCCACCTAGGGCAACCCCACCAACGGCGTCACCAAGGACGCCAGCACGGCTGGCGAACGAACGCCACCGATCCCTCAGCCAGGAGAGGCGAACGCCCACACCCAGCAACACCCAAACGTCCACGCCCAGACCCAGGGCCAGGAACTGCGACACCCACACCTGCACCGCCGCCAACACCCAAACCGAACACCACAACACCCTCACCAACGGAGACGCCCGGAACCAACAACGGACCAGCACAAGAAACCACCCAGCGGCCAAGTTACACCCAAGGCGTTCCAACCGCACCACCCACCGGCCCGCACCCAGAACCACCACCAGCACCAGCAGCAGTCACTGACAACCCACACACAGACCCACACCAACCACCAGCAGCATCAACAACATCAGAGACACCGTGAACCATGGCAACGCCCGCAACCGACCTCACCACCGGCATCACCGACGGCGCCACCGGCAGTGCGACCTCACCGACAGCAACCCGGAGCATCCCCCATCCCGCATCCCGGTGAGACACCATCGGCAGCAAGGACACCGAGGGGGCCAAGGCCAACCCACCAGCCAACGACGCACATGGGAACCTCCGCCAGGAGTGGCGAGGTCCCCCCTCCGCCGTCAGAACACCACCAGGGCAGCACTTACAACACCCTACAACGCCAACACACACAGCTCCCCCGGCGGCACCCCCACCAACGCCAACACCGGCACCACCGACAGCGGCAACACGGCGACACCACCACCCAACCGCAGCAAGGTCACCCTAAACCGCAACCGCAGCAACACCTGTCACTACGGACCCACGGACAGCCGACACCACCAGGACCACAGACCGGCCAAACACCAGCCACGAATGGCACGCCCGGAACCACCGAACACCAGCACACAGGCCACCCGGCACCAACACCAAAAACACCCACGCCACCGGAAGACCGCGAGACACACCACCGCCAACCCCACCAACGACGAACCGAGGTACCGTCACCCACAACACCCCTAACACCACCACCACGACCCCGGCACAGAGTAACACCTAGGGCGCCCCCATCGACGACAACACCAAGGACGCCACCACGGCTGGCGAACAAACGCCACCAGCGCCGCCCACCAGGCCCCCAACCAAGGGTAGAAACAACAACGCCACACGCCATCGCACCCACCGCATCGAAATCACCCGGAGTAACGTCAACATCAACCAGGGGTCCCCACCACCCACCCAAGCAGCACAAAACACCACAGCAACACCACCACACCCTCGCCACCAGCGACACCACCGCCAGCACCGTCCGCCAGGAATGGCGAGGAGAAGGCCCAACAGCGCGGACCCACCCAACGTCCCCGGCACCCTCACCATCGGACCGCCACCACCGGCGCCAACCCCCAACACACCACCGTCACCAACGCCACCGACCCCGGACGCAAAAATCACACAGCCCGCACGCACGGCACCAGCCAGAGCAACGCCGACACCACTCCCGGCCAACTCACACGAACACCACCGGAAGCACCACCGTCGACCGAACGCCATGGCGACCCCAGGGTACGAGTCCCCCCCACCATCTGCACGGCCAGCGACACCGTCACCGGCACCAACCGGAACACCGACAACGACAGCCTCACCAACAACCGACACCCCCCTACCGCTGCCACCCACCAGTCACGCCACCCGCCGTCAAAGCCACCCACCAATGCCGCACCCCGAACCACACTTACACCCGAAACCGGCACC
Source organism: Eutreptiella sp. 'Long Island Sound 2002' (assembly GCA_964036045.1). Classification (NCBI taxonomy): domain Eukaryota; phylum Euglenozoa; class Euglenophyceae; order Eutreptiales; family Eutreptiaceae; genus Eutreptiella; species Eutreptiella sp. 'Long Island Sound 2002'. The sequence goes on along the minus strand of OZ038392.1, from coordinate 18,652,047 downwards.
AGCACGCCCGGCCGAGCCGTCAATGGCACCACCGCCCATGGCACCGCCTACGCTCACCACCGCCACCACCACCCCACGCGAGACCAGGAACCCCCGGCGTGGCCAACGGCCTCAACGAGCACCGACACCACCAACACCACCACCGCCGGACAGGGACTACCAACAAACCAGGAACATCTCCACCACCAACAACCAATACACCACCCGCGGCACCCCACCATCGCCGACACCACCACGGCACCCATCACACCTCCACCACCGGAGGCGACGTGGGCCACACCACCCGTCAACTACAGCACCCTCGCCACCACCGCCACATCCGGCCCACAAACGTTACCGCCGACAACACCACATACGCCCATACGTCACCCACGCCATGCTCACCGACCATCACCTCGTCATCAGAGACACCAACACCACCGGCGACGACCACAGCGACAACAGCTGACCCACCAGCTAACCACCATCAACCATAGCCCAGCACCAGATTCATCTACTCTAACGCCCATACCACCCTCGCCAACAGCGCCGCCACCGACACAATCATCCACTCCGGCCCCCACACCACCCTCACCACCAACATCACCAACACCACCACCCCCAAGGTCAGGGCCCGCGGGAAACAGAACGGCACAGCGAGCACGCCACCACCCGCACGCGTCGCCCACCCTGTCGTACACCGCTCCGCAACACGCCCCCCCCCGCTTCCCCTGACAGGGCGTGCGCTCCAGCCCACTGCTGGGAAGACGACTTCGACATCCTCCCGGCCATGCGACACCTCCTGGCAGCCACGGCCCCGCGCCCACAAGCCCACCAGAAACCCACGGAACCGCAAGAGCCCGACCACCCCATGCCACCACGCTCCACATCCCCCGCATCCACCGCAGACCGGAACGCGGAACACCAGCGAGAGAAGCCCGACCCCGGCCGCGCCGCCACGCCCCCACCGCCCCCCCCCCCAAAGGACATCTACACCACGCTGGCCAGCACCCTAGCCCCCATGAACGCCGAGCAGTACTACCAGTCCGTCCAACGGGACCTCCCTGAGGACCACGCGACCCTCCAGGGATGGAAGCAGGAGAAAAGGTACGACAACGAGTGGGGCACAGAGGAAGACCTTCTCTGGGACGACACCTGGAAAGGCACCGCGGACGCCTTCCTGGAGGCAGCAGCCGAAACCTACCCCCGCCCGCCCGGGGACACCAGATACGGCCTCCACGCCCTCCTAGCGTTCCACAGCTGGAAACACCGCCACACCGTCACCCTCCACCCCCTCGACCACAATCCACACCGATGGACACCTGAAGACGACGCCACAGCCACCATCACCGTACAGCAAAGCCCCGAGAACCCGAAGGAATACCACATCACCTGGGACGATCCGGCACCCCACCCCCCCGCCTCCCCCACCCTCCCAGATGTCTTCGCCACCATCAGTGCAGAGCTCCAGGAAGCGAAAGCCCCCCAGCAACTGGACGAAGAGATGCCCCAGGCACCATCACCATCAACCACACAAGACCAACCCCGCACAGAGCCCCTCACCCACCCCATCACCACAATGGAGCTCCCCCCACAACACCGCACCACCCCAGACCGAAACGGGTTTCGAGACCTGCCGCGGGAATGGGCGGTCCACAACGGCACACTCCGGTGGGACGAAATCACACCGGGCCTCCAAGCCATCCGCCTCCACTGGATCACAGAGCCCACCACCACCTGGGCACTACCGACGGACCGCCACCACCTCCTCCTCACCGTCCAAGGCGATGCCACGATCACACCCACGGAAGGAGACCCCGTAACAGCAGCCCCCGCCCACGCCGTCCACATACCCCCGCAAGCATCGTCGGCACCTATGACGGTGCATCCAGGCCCCACCCCTTGGCAGGCCATCGTCATCACCTACCCCGCCTCCAATGACCACACACACACCTGGCAGCAACGATGGGAGGACATCCGAGGGGACCTCCTCCAAGAACACCTAGGGCTCACACGCACCCACCACACCCTACAACCGATGCGAGGAGTAGGCCAAGCGCCACACGGCATACACGCCCCGGGAGTATGGGCGTACGCCACACCCATAAACCCACAAGCAGCGGAGGACATCAAGACCGCCCTATCCATCCAGCAAGCCCAGACCCAAACCCCGCACCGCAACACCCAACGAGGCTACACAATTTGGTGGGCATACCAAGACCATGACACCCTCACCCCCCAACCGGAGGCCCCCCCTCTAGACACCAACACCACCGCCCTCCTCCAGGCCGCAGCAGCGGCAGCCACACAGGTAGGGGCCCCGGAAACCTGGGGCCAGCGATACCTGGTCGAAACCAAAGTGGCGCCCCACGCGAAGGGCCAAGACAAACCCCCAGCACCGAAGCCGCTTCACCCCCCGCTCAAGCTAGACCCAACGGAACACACCCCCCAGGATGAATGGGCGACCCACTACATCATCCCCCACACCACCACTCGCAAGAACAACGCCGCCAAGATCACCGTCACCCGCCACCTCCCCCACACCACACAGGTGTATGAGCTGACGGCCCCCAACGTCCTCGTCACCCGTCGCCGACACGACGAGCGATACACCATACAGGCGGAAGGCGCCGCCGCGACCACCCTGTACACATGGGCAACACGGGGGGACCTCCCACACCCCACCCTCCACCACGCCCCCTCCTGGCCCACCCCCTTCCACACAGCGGACCGCCCCAACAAGAAGCCCAAACACACGGGTGTGCACACCCACGCCCAGGAGGCCCAGCACCGACACGAAGCGAGGCGCAAGGCCCGCACCCTCCACGACGACCACACCATCCCCCGCATCGGCGCCCCCCCCCGCCAGGGTATCAGATACCACCCACAACCGCACGATCACAGGCATCACCACGGACTGCCTGAACCCAGCGGCGTCGCGTGCAGACGCCGTGTGGATCAGCGAAGGGCGCTCCCACACACGGGCGGTGGCGCGCCTCCACAACATCCAACCCCACAAACTCCAACGCGCCGTTGGACCCTTCGCCGTACACGTCACCCCGTACGGCATCGACCACCCCCGGTGTGAGCACCATGACCCGCCCTGCTCCACCCTATGCACCTCGCCCCTGCGCCAACCGCTGCCGGCCCCCACCATCACGGGCAACATGTACCTGGGCACCGTACCGGGAGACCCGGGCATATACATCCTGCCCAACAGGTCCAGGGAACACGCCATCCCCCTCCACGGTGTAGAATCCCTCGCCCTGGGACCACCCCCACCAAAACACCAACACCAACACATCCCGGGGGACAAACGGACACAGGCCCCAGACGGGGGAAAAAAGGCCCACCAACGCGCCCTGGCCCACATCACCCTCCACCCCGCAGCCCACCTACCAAAGGACTTCGGCACGGAGCGCCACATCGTCCTGGAGGGGCAAGCCCACCACATCATCACCGCCGCCCTGTACACCCTCGCCGCCCACGAACGCCACTGGGACCCCACAACCATCCCAGCGATGCCCCCACCGCCCCAAGGCCCCAAAGATCCCGTCACCCCCTTCCACATCGATCAACTCCTAAGCCGCAAGGCCCCCCCACACCTCCACCCCTCCAGGATACCACTAGCCATCGCATCGTGGGACACCCTCGACACCCCCCCCCGACAACCCGCCATCCACATCCTCAAGGCGGACACCCAATGGTGGGTCCTCCACTGGGCACACGGAGTCCTCATGGCGGCCCAGGCCTATACCCCGGAAATGGACCCGGAAGACCCCCCACGGGGCCAGCAGCGACTCCTCCAAGCCACCACCCTCACAGGCCGCGAAGGCGCCCCCTGGGAAGCCCTCCACACAGCACTCTACTGGGCTCAAGGTTCCCCCAACGGCCCGGACACACCGGAACCCACAGAGGCCTGGGTCATGCAGGCCAAGACCATGAGGAGCTACCACCTACACCACCCCTTCGACGACAGCCCCGCCGCACTGCCATGGCCAACAGATCCCCCGGAGACCGTGCGCAAGCTCGCCGACATCATATGCAGCCACGCGAAAGCGAAAATGCAAACACCGGCAGAACCCCCACTGAGGGATCCAGACCAGCAAGCAACGCACCCCTTCTTCAAACCCCATGCCCCGCTACTGAAGCGGTATGGGGTGCTTCACCCATACCCGCTGCACAGCCTGTGGCGCTCTTCGCCAGGCCAGATCAGGAATTTTCCTGTTGATGCTACGGCATCTTGATTTCTGTGGGATTTCTGTAAAATACCCCAGAAATCGTCATTTTACGTCTTTTCTGGACTGGCGACGATAGTCGTCGCCTGCGCGACGCAGCTCCAGATCGAGAATTTAACTCTCGATTTCTAAAGATTTTAGGCAATTTTATTATTGTTTTATCGTTTTTAGGAATAAAAGATTATAGCGTGACCTTTTTCGCGGCGCTCCGCGAAGGTCCATTTTTGCGAAAAAAAGGGCGTTCACGCATTTTTCAAAAAATGCTGAGGCGATTCCAGGAATCGCCCAGACGCCTATGGCGTAGCCCAACAGTGGGCCTTTTCATATGTAGGTTGAATTGGTACAGAAACGCGTCGTGTCGACTACGCGACGCGTTGGGGGGAGACGCGCAAAATGAGTGTTTTTGACTCAAAAATCATTTTATTTCATTGTTTTTCGCCCAAAAACCACTGGTTGGCCCAGTTTGGGCAGGATCTCAGTGGAGATCCTGATGGCGACGCCTCGTAGCTGTCAGATTTTCTGATGGCGGCGACGCCGTCGCCTTCATTTCGTCTTCTTTTTTATGCTATTTTATAGTATAGAATTGTTACTTGTACATATTACTTGTCTACATATTTTCTTTGTCTACATATACCTTCATCTCCTTGCCTAGGACGCCAGATTGTGTCATAGCCGAGGCAAGGATCACAGAATCCTTTGGACAATCGTGAATGCAAGTGGAAGACTTCGCCTTCATGGGTTTGGGGGTTTGAGGTGTGCATGCCGAAGGGAAGCTTCGAGGTCGCCCCCTCCCCCAAAATATCCTTCAAAAGGATTCTGCCGACGCCAAGGCCACCAAGGGCGTGTGACGGCCTGCGGACGGCGACGACGCCCAGACTGCAGGAGTACGCGGATCGCTGATGGCTGTTCGCTGGGAAACTGCAGGAGCTAAGGTCAAGGGCATCAACGCGATGAAGGACTCCGACGATGGATAAGACCATGGCTTCCCCATGGACCCTATGGAGCCCCCAAGTCCAGCCCGACGCAGCTGGGCGACGACCACAGCGACGACGACGACGTCTGCGAAGTGCACAAGAAGGCGCGTTAATTCGTCGCCTTGGGTTGGTCGATTCGGTCCCACCCTAAATAGGCGTGGGGCGCCTTGGGTAGGAAATGACCCTAAATCCCCCAAATTCGGTGCGTTCATTCGTCACCTTGGGTTGGGAATCGACCCTAAACTGGCACGGGTTGCCTTGGGCAGGAAATGGCCCTAAATTCAGGCTCGGTGGAAGGCCTTGCCTTGGGTTTGACCCTAAATAATTTTTTCCGAATTTTCCGAATTTATTGAATTATTGATTTCCATGCCCATGGAGAAAAAGGGCCAATATGTGCACCTAAGTGCCATCAGTCAGGGCGGAAGGCCCTGCAGCGCCCCTGGTCTGGTCACCAGAGGCTACGAGGAGTGCCAGGGACCAGTGTTGTCGCCTCGGGGGCAATTGCCCTATGAATATTTCAAGATCAAAAAAAAAAATTTAATTTTTTTTTTCTTACATGTGGGTGGTGCTCCCCCCCATGTAAATTACTCACGAAGCCCCCCCCCCCCCACTGTTCTGATGAATCAGTATTGAAACCAGGACACTGCAGGGGTCAGAGCGCCTCCTTGGCCTTGCCTTCCTTTGGATATAGGCAAGGCTTTTAAGGAGGGGGGTGAAGCGGTATGGGGTGCTTCACCCATACCCGCTGCACAGCCTGTGGCGCTCTTCGCCAGGCCAGATCAGGAATTTTCCTGTTGATGCTACGGCATCTTGATTTCTGTGGGGTTTCTGTAAAATACCCCAGAAATCGTCATTTTACGTCTTTTCTGGACTGGCGACGACAGTCGTCGCCTGCGCGACGCAGCTCCAGATCGAGAATTTAACTCTCGATTTCTAAAGATTTTAGGCAATTTTATTATTGTTTTATCGTTTTTAGGAATAAAAGATTATAGCGTGACCTTTTTCGCGGCGCTCCGCGAAGGTCCATTTTTGCGAAAAAAGGCGCGTTCACGCATTTTTCAAAAAATGCTGAGGCGATTCCAGGAATCGCCCAGACGCCTATGGCGTAGCCCAACAGTGGGCCTTTTCATATGTAGGTTGAATTGGTACAGAAACGCGTCGTGTCGACTACGCGACGCGTTGGGGGGAGACGCGCAAAATGAGTGTTTTTGACTCAAAAATCATTTTATTTCATTGTTTTTCGCCCAAAAACCACTGGTTGGCCCAGTTTGGGCAGGATCTCAGTGGAGATCCTGATGGCGACGCCTCGTAGCTGTCAGATTTTCTGATGGCGGCGACGCCGTCGCCTTCATTTCGTCTTCTTTTTTATGCTATTTTATAGTATAGAATTGTTACTTGTACATATTACTTGTCTACATATTTTCTTTGTCTACATATACCTCCATCTCCTTGCCTAGGACGCCAGATTGTGTCATGGCCGAGGCAAGGATCACATAATCCTTTGGACAATCGTGAATGCAAGTGGAAGACTTCGCCTTCATGGGTTTGGGGGTTTGAGGTGTGCATGCCGAAGGGAAGCTTCGAGGTCGCCCCCTCCCCCCAAATATCCTTCACTACCTCCAGTCCCACCCAAGCGAACGAGACGACAAAGGGGCGCACCCGCCCCCAGCCAAGCCGGAAAAGCAGCGACCTCCCGATCCCCCGCGAACCCAGACCAAGCATCCTCGTCATCCTCCCTCCCACCAATACCACCGCCCCACCCGGACCAAGCATCCTCGTCATCCTCCCTCCCACCAGTACCACCGCCCCACCCGGACCAGGCATCCTCATCATCCTCCCTCCCGCCACCAGCACAGCCCCCGCCCGAAGCGTACCCAGGGTTCGAAAAAGGTGCGAAGGTCCAACAGCCGTTCCGCAACGACCACCCAGGCGACTGGATCTGGTGTGAGGGCACGATCCAGTACCGCCTCAAGGGACCGGGGGACAACGGGGGGCCACAAGTCCGGGTGATCTGGCACCGCCAAAAGGAGCTAGACCAAGGCAGCAGCGCCCCGGACAAACCACTCGGCGACACCCTGGAACTCACCAGCGCCCACCCCATCCGGCTCCGCACCGAAGAGAACAAGGCCCACACAGGCACCAAATACACTGGGGAGCTCCCCCCGGAGTGGAGCCAAGGCCTCCCCCCGCCGCGCCCACCCAAACGCCCACGAACCGGCAAAAAGTCCCCAAGCCCCAGTCCCCCTCCCTGACGGGGCAAGGGCCGAGGGCACAAGCCTCCACAGCCCCGGCCCGCCCCCACCGAGGCCACCGTCAACCTCCTCGGCCTCAACCACCCGGCCGTCACATACTCCAAGGACGCCACAACCGCCCTCCAAGAGCTCCCGATGACACAGGGACCGGGTCGGGTCCCCCACCTCCTCACCTTCCAGGAACAAGGCCTACAGCGCGACGACCCCCCAGAGACCACCCCCATATATACCCCGGACCAGAAAGCGTACAAATGCTACTGGCACAAGGGGACCCCCCTATACGCCCAAACCGGCATCCACGTCCACCTCGTCCACCACCTCAGCGTCCCAGGGAGGCTAGGTGTCTATGAGGTCGTCGGGGACGGATGGCAACTCAACGTCATCAACACCCACGTCCCCTTCGGCGAAGCCACGGAACCCTTCCTCCAAGCCCTGGCCGAGGCATACCGCCAAATGGCCATGCTCGCCCCCACAGTCATCATCGGCGACATGAACGCCGCCCCCACCCCAGCGGACCGAGGGGGACAGGCCACACCCCAGGACCAAGCAGTCCGCGACACCATCGAAATGCTGGGGCTCGTGGACCTGACGGCCAGCCTCGAAGGCCAACCATCCCACTTCCCCCACCAAACGGATGCCGCCCCATCCCGCATCGACGTATGCTATGGCGACCCCACCACCATCATCCGAGCGGAGGCCCGATATGGACCCCTCCCGCTCGGACCCACGGGCCATAGCCCCCTGCACATCCGCCTCACCATCCCCAACCTTCCCCCCAGCCCCCCAGAAGATGCGGACCAAGGCCTACCACCCCCCCTGAAGATGCCCCCGCTGCATGACAAGCATGCCTGGTCCCAATATCACAGGGCCATAAACTGCGCCTGGCGCATCCAACCGGACCCCACCGACCTACTCACAGCCATGCGCACGGCCGCCGTCGCCTGCGGCTTCCAGCAACAACCCCACACAGACGACGACCAACCACCCACAGCCCTGGGGGACATGCTCCATGACCTCTGGCATGCGAAGCAACAACTGGCCACCCTCCTCCACACCGACACCCCCCAAACCCGCCGCCAGATACACCACTGCAGGACACGGATAGCCCAAATCAGGGCGGACCTGCAGCGGTGGCACATCCACAGGCAACAGCGCATCGCCCAGGAACACGAACGGTATGCGCAACATGAACTCCCCTACAAGGCCATCCGCCACCTCAACGACGCCATGACCGATACCGGCCACTGCACCATCACCACGGTCCGGCAGGAGGACGGCTCCCTCACCAACGACCCAGCCACAGTGCTCCAAGCCACCCAAGACAGCTTCCTCCGGCAACACACCCCCACCCAAGACACACTGGACCCAGACACCCAGGCCAAAATCGACCGCCTCTCTCGGGTCTTCAACCACGCCCAGAGGAGGCACCTGGAAAAACGCCCCTTCACCATCCACGAAGTCCGGAAGGCCATGCACAGTCTCCGGCAACACAAAACCCCAGGCTACGACGGCCTCCCTGCAGAGGCATACTACCACCTCCCCGCCCACCTCCTCCGCGTCCTCGCCCACCGCCTCTGGGACATCGTCACGGGGCGGACCCCCCTGCCACCAGACTGGGCAAACGTTGTCCGCCCCCTCTACAAAAAAGGGGACTGGGCAAACCCGGACAACTGGCGGCCCATAGTCTTTGCGGTCACGGAGGTCAAAATCGTCTGGACCATCCTCTTGCGCCGCATCCGCCCCCACCTGGACCCCCACATACCAGCGAGCCTCTGGGGGGCCATCCCAGGCCGCTCCCCACACGAGGCCATCTTCCTCCAGGACACCATCGCGGACATGGACCCGGTGGACCTCATCATCGCCTCCCTCGACGTCAAGGGAGCCTTCCCGAACACCCCCTGGCTCCTTCTAGAAGCGGCGTGGAAGCGCCTAGGCCTCCCCTTCTACAACTTCACCTCCGACTACATCCGCACCCGCAAATACACGGTCCGCACAGGAGCAGGCCTCACCCCCTTCCTGGAGCCAGGCAGCGGGGTCCCCCAAGGGGGAGCAGAGGGCCCCTTCCTGTACCTTCTAGTGACGCTCCCCCTGGCCCTCGCAATCGAGCAGGACTACCCGGCCTACGCATCCTACCCCCTCCTCTCCCCCCTGGTCGGCTTCGCGGACGACACCAACCTCACCGTCGCGCACACCCCACACGACCCCCATGCCCCGGACCCCGGACCAACGGTCACCCAACAGGCCAACGACTTACTGGACGTGACCGTCTCCTACCTCTCCCACAACAACCTCATCGTCCACCCCACAAAGTCAGTGGCCATGATCAAGGGGTCTGCCACACCTCCCACCCTAGGGCCACAAGGGCCCCCCATGCACGTCGTGACGACCACCACCCACCTGGGGGTAGTCCAGGCCGCCAACCCTGAGGACGCCACCCTCCCTCCCAAGTTGCAGTCGCACCTCGCCCATCTCCCCAGATATGCGTCCCCGACCACCAAGGCCCTCTCCCTGTCCCACCAGAGCCTGGCGTACTACCTCACCGGGGTCTTGAACGCCTCCATAGGCTTCCAAGCACTCCACCTGACACACCCCACCACCGCCCTCCAGCCGGCCACACGCGCCGTGACCAAGGCATGGGCAGCACACGGGGGCTGGCCCACCTCCATACCCACCCGCGCCATCCGAGCGGCATGGCCCCACTATGGAGACGCCATAGGGGACGAGGTGAAAGCAGCCTATACCAGACACACCGCCCTCCTCCTTCACCGCATGACCCACAACCACTCACCGGAGGTCCGCGAGGTCACCGCCATCCGCCTCCAAGCCGCACAACGGGCCCGCAACACATGCCCGCGCTGGGTACTCCACCAGACGGGCATGCCCACCAACATGAACAGGCGCCTATGGAACCACCTGCAACTTCTCCTCCCATCCCCACACCACGCCATACTCACCAACCACACGTGCCCAGAGAAAGGGCCACTAGCGGTCCTCTGCGGGGACCTCCACCATCACCCCAAGGGCACCATCCACACCATAGACCTTGTCGGGGCCTCCATCACCGTAGTATACGTCACCCTCTCCCAAATGCGAGTCCTGCACCACAGCGGGGCACACCACACCCCCTTTCTACAGCTTCCCGAATGGCCACAATACCGCCTCTTCCACCAGTACCTCACGCAGACGGCACGAGCAGCGGGACACACTCTACCGGGCAGCAAAGACATGCGCACAGCCTACCGAGAATTCACAAAGCAACACCCGCGACCCATCCCAGCGACACCGACCTACGCACCCACCGGATCGAAACACGAACCCGTCCCCCCGGTAACGGGCCCAGTCCCACCACTAACCCTGCTACTGGCCCCGAACGAAGCCAAACCCACGCAGACCACCGTCATCCACCACGGGGCAAAATGGCGCATACCGAAGCACCACATGACCGCCCGAGACCTGCCAAAGGTCCCCCAAGATTCCCAGAGCATGCCACGCACATGTTGGGCCTGTGACCCCGAGGCACCAACCACACCATGGCCCGTACTACACCTCATAGCACGCCACCACACCCACCCCACAACCCACCTACCACCACAGGCCTACGCATGGATAGCCCCATGGTTCCACCGCACCGACACTAACCCCACGGTAGCATGGAACCCCGACCACGCGCCCAAATGGCTCTTCACCACTACACCCACATGCCCCCGCCCCGACCCGGCAGGGGTCGCCATCCGTTACAGCATGTACGAGCCAGGCAGAACGGGCAAGCACGAGCACCCCTACTATCCACTCCACCACTCCTGCCACACACCGGAGCACCAAACACAAACCCTCACATGCCACGACCTAAACCCCGACACAGCCTACATCCTCCACTACATCTACTCCTACCTCACACAAGGACAGCCGGAGCAGGTACTCATAGCCCTGTCCCCCCAAGCGAAGCACATCATCTCCAAAGGAATAGGGGTGTACGCCACCCCCATCCTGCAGCCCACAACCCCAGTAGCCCACCTCGCCACGGGCCTTGCCATATACGCCTACCTGCCCATGAACCCATGCCGCCTCCCACAACCATCACCGGCGGACCGGCTCTTCTTCACCGACGCCTCAGGCGAATCCTCCCTCACGCCCATCACCGGGGGGGCCACCCTGCAGCTAACCCACACCGGGGGACACTACCACATGGACCACCACACGGGCCACACCACCTATGGGGCCTCTTCCCACGGGGAGCTAGGGGCCATGGCCGACGCCATCACCGAGGTCGCGGCCCACCTACCCGCCCACTCCCCGAACATCGTCCGGGTCTGGTTCGTGGTAGACGCCACTGTCGACACACACCTGCTCCTCCGCATAGCAAGGCAACCACTTCACAAAGCAACCGCGACGAGCCTCGGCACCCAGGCACTGCTACTCTGGAAAGCCCTACGCAGCCTTCCCCCCTACGTCCAGCTCCACATCGTGAAACAAGAGTCCCACAGGCACCAATACGGAAATGGTAAGGTCGACAACCAGGCAGTACACCAGCGCACAACACACCTACCAGCCCTCCAGATCCCAGACCTCGGCCGCAACCACACACACCTCCAACACGTGCCCCCTGTACCCGAGCCCCATCAGACCCCGGACTGGGTACCAGAGGACGCCCCCTATTCCTCCCACGACAGAGCGTACCACTACCCCAACCCAATCCAACATCTCGCCCGCGTGCTCGGCGACGCAGACAGCCGGGCGCACATCCAGGAGCTCCAGGACAAACTGCAAGTCCCCCTCTACCACTCAGCGCTCCGCCCAGCAAACGTCCCAGCCCACCTCCAGAAACGACGCATCCAGCTCCTCAGGGAGCAGCTGCCACTCCCCACCAGGGTCGCCAGATGGCTCGCCCGCAAGCACATCCACGTCCCCGACGAACACACCCGCTGCCCATGCGACCACACCACCCCGGAGGACTGGGAACACTTCAAGAAATGCCCCCTCCATACAGACAGGGACACCCTAGTGGGCTGGTCCCCGGCGGAAACCCTGCGACAACACGAAGGATGGCCAACCCACAGCCACGCACACCAGGCCACCGAACACCTCTTCCGGGACCCCCTGATTGGAGAAGCCACCATGAGAGGGGCAGTGACACAGGCCCTGCACCGACACCTCACCAAACACACGGAAAGCCCCATGGAGGCAGCAGCACACCTCCAGCTAGAAGCGGTCCGCAGAGCAGCGGCCCAAATGGTACACCGCAAACACCTCCTGCTAACACACGCGGAACAACTCACCGACCCCGCCGCCAGGGAACACATGCAGCGTCTCATCCATTACCATGCCGTGCATGACCCAGACGTCCACTAACCCGCTCCACGCCCCGCACGCGCCCCCCGTCTCCATACACAGGTCTCCAAGGCACCACCACAGCGCCCCGAGACCCGTCTCGCACCCAAGAAGCCACCCGGCACCGCCCAGTCCGGCCGAGCCCAGCCAGGGCCAACCATACATCGACGTAGACACGCAAGACCCCGGCAGCCCATCCAGCCCACCCCCCCCGGACCCGGGGCACCCCCCCCTCACACCGGCCACCATCCGCGACCCTGACCTCCTCCGAGCGACCCTCCAAGACAGGGCCCCGGCCACCCCCCTGGGCTGGTACCGCCTACAAGAGGACTGGACCAAGCTCACCGTCAAAGCCCTCCGGGACCTGACCACCCCAGGCAGCGGCCTCCACGAGACCATAGTGGACCTCGTGCTCTGGCGAGCCCGCAAACACACCCGGGGCCAGCCCATCTGGATCCCCCCCATCGAGTGGGGCCAGGCCCTGACGCACGACACCGGCAGCAACGTCACGCGTCGAGGGACCGTACGCCTACGGCGGGCCCAAGCAGAGACGGACCACCCAGCGGACCCGAACCACCCGGAGCAGTGGGAACAGGCCACCGCGCCCAATTGCGACACCGCCCTCCGCGCCGCCGGCCTCCGCACCCCGGACGACGACCTCCCCCCCCCCACCTACAGACAGTGGCCACCCCCCACCGGAGGTCTGGGTTACAGTCCTCGAGCGCGGCCACTACTACGTGATAGCCGCTACGGCTACGTCCCCCGGCCAGCAATGGATCATCCAGGGGACAGACACCATGTACGCCCCGGAGACCGCCCCACCAGGGGCAGTGGGGGACCCCACCACCCAGCACAGGATTCTCAGGGGTGTCCTCCAGCCAGGGGACACGCCCCCAGCCCGCGCCCTGGCCCAAATCACCTCAGGGAAGGCGGGCTACCACCTGGGATTGGCCATGCTCTGCCTAACCCACTGGATCCAGCGCCACTGGCCACCCACGGGGACCGTGCCCTGGGTTTGGGCCATCCCCACCGCCCACACACAAGTCGAGGCAGGCCCGGACACACGACCAAACCCCCCCCCCCGACCGCAACAGTCCCTCACCTGCGGGTACCACGCCATCCACAGGGTCCTCAACCGCGCGGGTCTTAGCCCAAAGCTAGCATGCCCCCTTCCCACCACTGACCAAGAGGTCCACCAGATACGAAAGCTCGTCTGCGAAATCCTTGCCGCGGCAGCAGAAGACGGCAAGCTTCTCCTCCAAACCGCCCGGCCTACAACTGCCCACGCAAGCGCGCGGCAAACGAACACATACACCGGCACAGCACACCCCCCCGCACAATCCCCGCCCATGCCCCCCCCCTCTCGCTGCCCAACCGGAGACCCACACACTCCCACCAGCGCGCGCACCCCCGGGCCCCGCGACACGGGCCTCCCCCACCCGCCCGAACACCAGCACACGCCCGCCACACACCCGCCGGCCGGCCACCCTTCACCGCCCCCCACACTCGACAACCCACACAACCCGCCAAGGGGAGCCCCGCGCCCCGCGGCACGCCCACCCCACCCAGTGGCCCGCCCACGCCCCCCACACACACCCCAGAGGACCCAGGCCCACCCCCCCCAGCCCCTGAATGCAGCCCACGCGAACTGTTCCCCCCCCGCGGACACCAACCCACACGACCTCGCACATTGCAGGACCCGGGCCCAGCCGAGCCCAGAGCGAGAAGGCCGCAGCCCCGCGCCTCCCTCCCCCGCCGCTGCCGACCAGATCGGCCCGCCGGGCCGCCAGGTCACGACCGGGCCCCCCCAGCCGCCCGCCCCCAACCTACAACCCGGGGACATGCCCTCCATCCTCCCCGCCGTGGCCGCAGCAGAAGCCGCCGCCCGCAAGCCCGCCCGCATCACAGCCCAACCCGCGTCCACCACCTCCTCCTCGTCCTCAGCCTCCTCCACCTCCTCCACCTCATCCTCCGACCCCCCCCTCCCCGCCAAACTCATCCTCAAGGCCACGGCGAAAGCCAAAGCCGCGGCCGCACGCACCGGCCCCCCAACCCCCACACAGGCGACTCAGGCACTCCGGCAACCCACCGGGACGACCCCCGACCCGACATCGACGCCCTCACACCTCCGGACAGAGGTACTCCTCAACCTGGAACCGGACCCAACCCCAAACCCGACCCCAAACCAAAACCGGACCCAAACCCAACCCCAACCCCAAACCCAAGCCGGCGCCCACGCGAGCACACACAACACCGCATACGCAACGACACAAAACCACCCGACACTACCCCCGCCCGGGCCCTCGCCCAAGCCAGGACCCCCCGCCCACCGCAACCCGCCCCCCCCTCCCGCCGGCACCCACCACCACCGCGGAGACGGCCACCCAGCACGACCCCGTCCAGACCCTCGTCCACATCCCCGTCACCAAGCGCCCCGTCATCCATCCCCCACAAACCACCACCACCGCCGGCCAAACCGACCCAGGGACGTGGGACCCCTCAACCACCGTCACCGTCAAGCCCGGCCCCCAACCCTTCCCCCATGCCCACCACATAGTGCAGCCCCGGGGACTGCCCACGATGGCCAACCCCCCACCCCCACAAGGAAGACCGGAAAACCCACAAGGACTTCATGGGCCATACCCACAACACCAACCCCACCACTACACACACCACCACCACCACTACCAACACCACCCCCACCACTACCACTGCCCACCGCCCTACACCACCGGGCCACAACCCCCCGTACACGAACAGCACCAGCGGACGGGATGGCAGCCACCGAGCGCCCCGCCCGCATACCCACCCCCCCCGTACCAGCCACCACCCCCGTACCAGCCGTACCCCCGCGGCCACCATCCGATGGCTGAAGGGGCCCCATGGACAACGGGGGACCTCCCCCCCCAGGCGGCACCGCGCGGGGCCCCGTACCCCCCCGGCCACCATCCGTTGGCCGAAGGGGCCCCAAGGACGACGGGGGACCTCCCCCCCCAAGCGGCACCGCGCGAGGCCCCCCAGAGGCCGCCGACGCTTCCGGACTGGCCCGACTCGAGCGACGGGGGCCGGTCCCGCAAACGGCGGCGCTCCCGCTCCCCCCCCGCACGACACACTCGCCCACGGCGCCCACACTCCCACCGCGCCTCAACCACCCACTCGCGCCGCTCCCACTCCCCCAGATACCACCACGACCCCCAGGGACCCCGCTCTCGTCGCTCCCGCTCCCCCGGGCGCCACCACGAGCGCCACCGCCGCCCCATGTCCCCCTCCCCCTCCCCCCACCGGCCACCCAGCCCCCGCCACCACCACTCCCGCTCCCCCCGCCGCCCCACATCCACCTCCCCCTCCCCCCACACGCCCCGCCGGGCTCCCCGTTCCCCCCGCCACCCGTACCCATCCACCACCCCCAGCCCCCGCCACCACCACTCCCGCTCCCCCGGACGCCACCGACCGCGCCACCGCCGCCCCATGTCCACCTCCCCCTCCCGCTCCCCCCTCCGCCCGTACCCGTCCTCCACCCCCAGCCCCCGCCGCCGCCGCTCCCGCTCCCCCAGGCACCGCCACCCCCGCCACCACCGCAGGTCCACGTCTTCCCCCCGCCGCTCCAGGACCCCGGACACGGACCCCTCCCCCCCCCGGGCCCCCGCCTACCTCGCCTGGTGGTCTCCCCCCGCTCTGCAGGAGCTCCGCCGCTGGGTGAAATGGGCCGGGGGAGCGGGAAGGCACGAAGGGGTGCACATGGTGCATACCTTCGAGGAGGTGCGCACCCGCACCCCCGCAAACCCCAACGAGGCCGCCCCGGAGGCCATCATGCCGCAAGCGGCATGGGAGGCCCTCCTCCGCGATGCGGTCCAGGGCCTCCGCCCCCCCTACACCCCCCAAGCCCTCCGCCAGTGGCTCCAGGCCACGCACCCCCAAGCCTGGGCCACCGGCGCCCCCTCCCCACCCCGCCCCTCCCGCCACCACCACACCAGGAAGGGGCAGGACAAGGGCAAGGGAAGGGCAAGGGGCACCAAGGAGCACACAGACAAGAGGGCACGGAAGGGCCCCAAGTGAGGGCAGCCACACGCAGGGACAGGGCGCCGGCAGCGACACCACATGGGGGCAGGAAACCACCCAAGAACCAGGACGGGGCGGGAACGGGGACCAAGACAAGGAGGACAAGAGCACCACGGCGGGCACCACGACCCACACCCAGGAAGGGCACACCACAACGGGGAGACCAGCGCCGCCCCAGCCCCACCAAACACCCCAACACACACCACCGAAGCAAACATCGGACGCCATACGGGACACACCAGCGCACGCCCACCGGCCACCGGAAACCACACGGAGAACGGAGGGCACACCTACACGGGGAGTACGGGCCACACCCACAGAGGAAGCCGCAGGGAACGCCGCCGCACGGCGCACCACCACGCCCTCACCACCAGGCGACGACCCCAACCCGGCACCGGAAGAGGACGAAACCACGGCCGCGGCACCCACGGCTACGGACCCCCAGAGGACACGGGACCAAGGCACAGGCCCCCAGGGAGGGCAACCCCACGGACCGTCACGCGACCACACCATGGGCTATAAGGGCCGGGCTGCGTTACCGTCGCGGTTTGACGCAGAGTACTGCTATGCACTTGGATTGACGGCCGGGGGCTTGATCTCAGCTGGCCTCACGTCCGTGAGGGCGTCCGTCACCAACCTGTTGCGTCCAGTGGAGGAATGGCACTGCGGCAGCACGCCGATCCCGTCCATGATGAATTTCGAGCGCCGCAAGGGGAAGTGAAAGGCTGTGATCGATCGCGAAGGCCTTGATGCTGCTGGACGGTGCCCCCTTCAAGGCCATCTCCGAGCGCCGTGACGAATGGAAGAGCCAAGATTACTACCGGTGCCCCGGACCCCTGCAGTTCAGCACCGGAGATATGGACATCCCCCTGACCCTGAAGTATGAGCTCATCCCCCGGCGGCACCGACCCGGACCCTCATGTCCCTGCCAGCGCAGCCGAGCTGCAGTGCAAGCCTTTCGCCACTCAAACAGCGTTCGGAAGCCACCTCCACCGTCCGACTCCTGATTTCTGTTTGTCTGCCTTGGAGAAGGAACGCCTTTCCTACACCCCGAGTACGCCTGCCTGTCAGCGGGGCCCGGTGAAGATTGAGTCCATGGGTGAGAGTCAGCGTGCACGCCCCAAGGACACCGTGATCATTCAGCAGAACTTCCCGAAGACCTACCCGACCCACACAGGCCAGGCTGACCTCCACTGACCCACCGTGGCACCACGCGAGACCACGGCACACCGCACCACAGCGCGCCACAGAGCAACGCACCACAGCACGACGCGACGCGACGCGGCACAGAGCGGCACAGCACGACACAACTGACCCTAACCTGAGGGACTAACCGAAGCCAGCCACCGCACACCCAGGAAGGCGCCGCGCCACCACGCCACACACCAGCACCACAAGCCACACACGGGGCCACAGCGCGCCAGGCGACAACGGTGACGGACCACCCAGAAGAATACAGCCGGCACCGCAGAGGGGTAAGGACACGAACAGCCCCAGCCCCCTAACCCAAAACCACAAGCAGCCGCCTGGCGCAGCCGCCCAGCCGGCAGAGCCAGGACCTAACCCAGCAAGAAAGGGCGCCGAGCCCACCGTGTACAAAGCCCACCCGACCCATGGGGCCGGAACGTGACCACACAGAACGCAACTGAAGACAGCAGCCCGGAAGACAACACTGAATGCAGGCCAGTGCGTGCGCCAGCCCAGGGCAGGCAGAGGGAGGAACAGGCAAGCCCCCCCCCCCCCCAAAAAAAAAAGGAGGGGGGAAGGGGAAAAGGCACGAAAACAGCCCACAGCCGCCAAACCGCCCGCCAACACTACCACAGGCGGCCAAGCCCCCCCCCAGAAGGCAATGAAAAAAAAAAAAAAACAAAGGACCCCCACAGAGGCACAGGGGGACCACCCACCCAAAACCGGCAACACCAAGCCAGTAACAGCGGACCACGGGGAAAAGGGACACGGAAAATAGAAAAAAAAAAACAGAGAGCCACCAGCCCAGCCCGAAAGAAAGGGGATGGAGGGACAGGGACCACAAAGCCAAAAAAAAAAAAAAAGAAAAGAAAAAACCAAAGCGAAAAAAAAAAAAAACACACCCCGACAACCCAGCCAAGAAGGGCTGGGCGCAGGCGAGACCCAGGCCCAGCACACACGCCCACACCGCGCGCCGGAACCGGAAACGGCGGGGGGCAAGCGGGGCGCCCACGAAACCACACACGTCCCAAAAGCAGGCCAAAACCGAAGCCCAACCACGAACACCACAAACAGCCGACACTAGAGGGACAACACCACAAACCGTGTACAAACACACCCACCCAAGACCCCAGCCAGGACTGGCGGGGTAAACAAAACCCGCACCCAACCGCCAACCGGACCCAAACACACACGCCACACGACAGTAGGAAACCCAGTGCCCACAGCCCGGGCACTGAGGCAGCCCGTGCCATGCAGGTGACCCGGCCAAACGAGATCCGGAGACCGGGGGTAAGGCTGCATCCTAAGGCCTGCGCTGCTTTGGGACTCGAGGCGGAGCGTGCGACACCCAAGCGCCTCGGAACCCTAGTACCAAGAATGTGCATGCACGCCTTGGGAACGGGATACGCCAGGAAGTCCGGTGAACCCCTAGGGTTCCGCCCAAAGGAGGGGACGTGCGCAAGCACGGGGGCACACCCTCCCGGCGAGACAAGCATGTCACGCTGGCGGCGACCAGCCCTCCCGGCGTAGCCCGGGGCCGCTTTGTTGGGGGCCAACAGTCAGGTCTAGCGGGAAGTAAGCCGCCTCCCCTCTTCACGCGCGAAGCCTCTTCCTGTTCGTCACAGGGGCGACGCCAGGGGGAACCATGGGGCGCCTCTCCACGACCGAGTGCACCTACCTACCTACCTACCTTCCTCGTGCAAATTATTTGTTTTGGTAATTTAAGTTATTTGGGACATGTCTACACAAATCAGTATTCCCGCTAGCTTCATATCTCATTAGATTCCTGTTGGCTATGTCCTATTGAGGAACATGGTTCATATGCTCTGCGGCCCAGAGCATTTTTCCGTGATGGGATATTGATTCTTTTGTACATGACTGCTAAGCTTGTTGGGTAACTGACGTTTCAGCTTCGTTTTTAGAGATACATAGAAAGTATGAGTAAAAGGTTGGTAATGACAGACTATATCTTTCAACGCTTTTTTGGTTGAAGTATTAGTATAAATCCCCATACCCCCAGACGGATCAATCCCCATGGCCGGGATAAGAAAGAGCAGATCCGGGTGAGATGATGTCTACTCATCGTGACTGCCACCCCCCCCACACACTATGAGTTATCCCTACCCGCTAAACTAATCAACAGTTAGTCATTACTGATGCTGCCTCGCTTTCTCTGTCCATGTAATGCAGGCCACGAAACCCATTGCATCAAAAAGGTACCAATGCATCCATTGCATTAGGTAGCCACATGTAACGCACCCGTTGAGTGAGGTGGTATATCCTCTCTTTGGATGACGAAGACAAGCCTGTCAAAAGACAGCTTGGGCAGAGCTTGAATTTCCAGTTTAATCCCACATGTTGCATTTCTTTCTCAATTGTGATGGATGTTCCGTATAGCTCATTGTAGTTTATACTGAAGCGGGTTGCTGGGGGTCACGCTAGACACCCTCCTTGACACCGCCGGCCTTGTTGCCTTTTCCCCGAGCTCCGCTGCTTTCAGTCAACTGATCGATAAACCCTTCGCCGTTGCGATGTCGATTTTTGACCAAATACTCCTTTCGCATTTTCTCCAAAACTCGTGAACCAGTCCAGTTTCGTGAAAACCCTCCAACACTGTCCTCCATCAGCATAAGACACGGAGCATGAAGACCTTTTGAAGCAGATTTGGCTCAGTGTTGCACAAATTCTTGTACGGGCCTTGTCCACCCTGACACATTCTGAGCTGCAGAATGCAGGGAGGACAGAATGTAATAATAAAATGCATAAAAACACACAAGGTATTTACACTGCACTGTCAACAGGCGACATGTGCCCTTTTTTCTGTGATCTGACGCTGGCACGGGGATTACGTGTGCCATTTTGCGGCGCCTGCGGCTCGGCCTGCCGGTCTGTTGCCGGCCTGCCGACGATCTGTTGCCGAGCCTCTCAATAAGCCACTTGGTGGCCAGCAGGGAGGCATACCGAATCTGCGTCACCCCCCTCCTTAAAAGCTTTGTGTGGCGCTATGCAAACACACATAGCTCCAGGAAGAGGCGAGGCACACTGCTTACGCTCGACCTGTATGGAAAAAAAATTCGACTGGATACCCCATGACCCGAAGGTACACGGCTAACCACCTTGCCCAGTATGCACCAAGCACGGGTACAGAAACCCAGCGGCACTGTGCAGAGCCAAGGTGTCACTCAAGCCATCTCCTGGCAGCCAGGGCGCGACTAAAATCGGCCCAGCTATATATGCGCCCATCTGGGCCATACACGCACAGATGCTAAAAAAAACCTTAACAGATCTTATTACCCAGTCCATTCTCCGTGCGAGTCTCAACCAGTGCCCTGATACACTGGTCCTTCCTCTGTGTCCTGGGCCATCGTACCCCGTCGTATCGAAGCGTAGACCCCAGGTCTTGACATCGGCCGCACGCTCCGTGGCCTTCAACTGGAATCCCACGTCCAGTCCTTCCTCTGTGCTTTGGCGCGGCTCCAACAAATTGGTACACCTCGCTGGGACTTGAGATCGATCGTGCTGCGTCGTACTTGACGCTGGTGCACTGCCGAACTTGCTGGGACTTCGCACGCGTTGCTACAGCACTGCCAACGCTGGCACGTGCTCGTCGTCGACCGTGGCGCCTGTCTGGGACCTTCGCTGGCGCTGCCGCGATCTGCCGCAAACCGCTGCGTGTCTCTCCTCGGCCGCACGCTGACACTGATCGTCTCGGCATGTTTCCACGTAAGGGCCCGGACGGGCGGACGTCGGAGTACAAGAATTTTGAAGCGGGTTGCTGGGGGTCACGCTAGACACCCTCCTTGACACCGCCGGCCTTGTTGCCTTTTGCCCGAGCTCCGCTGCTTTCAGTCAACTGATCGAAAACCCTTCGCCGTTGCGATGTCGATTTTTGACCAAATACTCCTTTTGCATTTTCTCCAAAACTCGTGAACCAGTCCAGTTTCGTGAAAACCCTCCAACACTGTCCTCCATCAGCATAAGACACGGAGCATGAAGAATTTTTGAAGCAGATTTGGCTCAGTGTTGCACAAATTCTTGTACGGGCCTTGTCCACCCTGACACATTCTGAGCTGCAAAATGCAGGGAGGACAGAATGTAATAATAAAATGCATAAAAACACACAAGGTATTTACACTGCACTGTCAACAGGCGACATGTGCCCTTTTTTCTGTGATCTGACGCTGGCACGGGGATTACGTGTGCCATTTTGCGGCGCCTGCGGCTCGGCCTGCCGGTCTGTTGCCGGCCTGCCGACGATCTGTTGCCGAGCCTCTCAATAAGCCACTTGGTGGCCAGCAGGGAGGCATACCGAATCTGCGTCACCCCCCTCCTTAAAAGCTTTGTGTGGCGCTATGCAAACACACATAGCTCCAGGAAGAGGCGAGGCACACTGCTTACGCTCGACCTGTATGGAAAAAAAATTCGACTGGATACCCCATGACCCGAAGGTACACGGCTAACCACCTTGCCCAGTATGCACCAAGCACGGGTACAGAAACCCAGCGGCACTGTGCAGAGCCAAGGTGTCACTCAAGCCATCTCCTGGCAGCCAGGGCGCGACTAAAATCGGCCCAGCTATATATGCGCCCATCTGGGCCATACACGCACAGATGCTAAAAAAAACCTTAACAGATCTTATTACCCAGTCCATTCTCCGTGCGAGTCTCAACCAGTGCCCTGATACACTGGTCCTTCCTCTGTGTCTTGGGCCATCGTACCCCGTCGTATCGAAGCGTAGACCCCAGGTCTTGACATCGGCCGCACGCTCCGTCGCCTTCAACTGGAATCCCACGTCCAGTCCTTCCTCTGTGCTTTGGCGCGGCTCCAACAAATTGGTACACCTCGCTGGGACTTGAGATCGATCGTGCTGCGTCGTACTTGACGCTGGTGCACTGCCGAACTTGCTGGGACTTCGCACGCGTTGCTACAGCACTGCCAACGCTGGCACGTGCTGGTCGTCGACCGTGGCGCCTGTCTGGGACCTTCGCTGGCGCTGCCGCGATCTGCCGCAAACCGCTGCGTGTCTCTCCTCGGCCGCACGCTGACACTGATCGTCTCGGCATGTTTCCACGTAAGGGCTGGGACGGGCGGACGTCGGAGTACAAGAATTTTGAAGCGGGTTGCTGGGGGTCACGCTAGACACCCTCCTTGACACCGCCGGCCTTGTTGCCTTTTGCCCGAGCTCCGCTGCTTTCAGTCAACTGATCGTAAACCCTTCGCCGTTGCGATGTCGATTTTTGACCAAATACTCCTTTTGCATTTTCTCCAAAACTCGTGAACCAGTCCAGTTTCGTGAAAACCCTCCAACACTGTCCTCCATCAGCATAAGACACGGAGCATGAAGACCTTTTGAAGCAGATTTGGCTCAGTGTTGCACAAATTCTTGTACGGGCCTTGTCCACCCTGACACATTCTGAGCTGCAAAATGCAGGGAGGACAGAATGTAATAATAAAATGCATAAAAACACACAAGGTATTTACACTGCACTGTCAACAGGCGACATGTGCCCTTTTTTCTGTGATCTGACGCTGGCACGGGGATTACGTGTCCCATTTTGCGGCGCCTGCGGCTCGGCCTGCCGGTCTGTTGCCGGCCTGCCGACGATCTGTTGCCGAGCCTCTCAATAAGCCACTTGGTGGCCAGCAGGGAGGCATACCGAATCTGCGTCAATACGTTCACATCCAGGTGTATTACCCTTACCCTCATTGTTTGCCTGAGGATTAAGGTTATCGTTGTTCATACTTTGTATGCTAGCTTTTTGCTTAGTGTTTCTCATGTTCCATTTTGAGCCCTACCGTACCCCAGACTTAGGAACTTTACCCTCTTAGGTGGAGATACATCTTTACCTCTAGGAAAGGGGTAGTAAGACACTACATTAGACACTCGGAACATTCAATATGAGCGTGCCTTATGCCCATACCCCTCCTTATGTTAGTTTATCAGCTTGTCATGAACATTCTTAGCGAATGTGCATGAAGCTTAGGAAGGGGGTGTAATAAGTCAGGGCATTTAGGCCTCTCAGAAGCTTTCTGGAGGATCTATACTAGACGTCTCCAAGCTTCAAGATCCTAGAACACTAGGATATTGGCTCATATTTGTCTTATATTCCAAGCCTATAGCTTGCTGCTAGACTCTACTGCTCTTAGGTACACTACAGAGAGCAGAGATCTAGGATACATTAGTGGCCATACATGAATAATCACATCTCATATGCTTATAATGTGATTTAATCATGTTTGATGCTATTTTAGAAGGTTCTAATGTATTAGAAGCTATTTTGAAGCTATTTCAAAGCTTCAGATGGCCTCTCGCAACTGTCGCCGTCTTTTGCCGCCGACAGCAATTTATGTAATGTTGACAAGGCCTGTGATACGATAGACTAATCAGAAAGTTGATAAAATATAGGTTTTATTGCCCTTTTATTGAGAATTTATTGTTATATCAATTTTCTTGTTATTTAGGCATGTGAACCCGTATTACTGGACCAGCCAGTTGGTCCAGCTCAATGTTCGTTCACGACTTCGTCTTCTTGCTGTTGCCTGTGTCCTGTACTTGCCAACAAGATCAATTGTAATGGAGAACATTGGAAACGATTTGATTTTTAAGTGCAAGACAAGGAAAATGGGTTTTCTATATGCACCCAAGCACAAGTATATGACACAGCCCCCTAGGGTGCATACCACTAGGACAGCTAAGAATTCACGAGAAAACATAGAAAAGTTCATAGGCTCTGCCCTGGATATGTCAGTTCCCAGTCGACTCCGGAAAAGGTGAATAGCCTCACATTTATAGGGGATTAAGGGGTCCACTCCATATCCTGATTGGGTGTTTGGTTCCATAAGTCAAAATGTGTTATCACCACTTTTGGTTGGGCCAATACTAAGATAGATATGCCTGTGTGCTCAGTGCATCTCTAATACAACTAGCATTGGAAAGCACTTTTTCTTACTCCCCCCTTGTGCTGTGGTGGCCACCACTGTCGCACTTTCAGGAAAAAGGGATTTTTTTTTGCCCTTCCCTTGATTTCCACATCTACTTTCAAATACCTATAGTTTCCGTCACACAGAAAAATGGGCGCTCACCATGGCTGGCGCCTTTTTGCTGCTTTGTTCGTGACATTTTCTACAGAAGGCTCAGCGCTCATGGCGCTGCCGGGGTTCCTGTGGCTTGGTTGGGTTAGTTTGGGAGCATGCCAAAAACATGTGCATGTGCATCCCTCCCTCCAAGACGCAGCGCGACACTAACCCAACACCAGACTCTTTTTGGACATCCGCTCTGGTTGTTAAAGCCTGCTGGCGACCTGCTGTCCTGATCTTAGGGCGAAGAGAGTCGTCAAGAAATTAAATTGCCCCTTGGTGGGGTCTTGGGTTCTGCTCAGTCTCCTGGCTGCTGCCTTTCGGCCCAGAAAGCGACCTACTCAGCAACGCTTTCGCGAGGATATCTGCAGAGGCAGGAATGGGTGAGTTATGGACGAATCCACGCAAACGCGAAGCGACAACCCCTAAATGCGTCAAATGATGGCCTAGAAATTTTCTAAGACAACACACCTGAGCAGAATCTAATTGTGCATCAGAAGCACATTTTTATAAAAATTATAGTCATCTCTCGATTTTTTAAATCAAGAAATTCCTACGCATAAAAAGGCGGCGCACAGGAGCGGCTCCTAGCGAAGCGCCGGAAAATGCAGAAATAATGAGATTATAAACGTATGTCTCACGCAGACTGGAAAATGACGAGACACACATTAATAAATAAACATACAGATTCCACCCACACTGACAGTAAGAGTCAAAATCCAAGAATTCAAAAATCAACGAACAGACTTCAATGAATCAGGTATAAACTACAGGTGTGCTCGTCTCGTATGCAGCATGCACATTGCTCGTCTCGTGTCTCCGTGAACGAGTCTTGTAGGTGCGCTAACAAACGATAGACGGCTAGATTAGAAAGATTGCAGATGATTAGAGGTCAGATCAGGGTGATTAGACATACACACAAGTGCATAGCAACGTTCTTCGCTTGCGCCTCGTTTCACGATCCCACTTGCTCTCTCTCTCTCCAGCGGTGAGTAAGGTAGGTAAGCCCAGGTGGGGCGGGCCCCTGGTAGAGTCCGTGATTGTGGGTAAGATTAGGCAGCAAAACCGAGATTGGTTCAGGTTGTTCACAAACTCGTGCATGCTTGTGCATCCACACACGCATTAAAGGGTAGGCCACGCGAAATGGGCACGGTAAACCTTGTTTAGATTACCCAGGGGCTCCTCGGTACGTTCTTTAAGAGGGACCTGAGGAGTCTCTTAACGCTTGCTTGCTTGACAGGGCGTGATGGAGGACAGTGTATTATGGGTTACACTGAGAAGCGTATAATACGTGGAGTGTGGCTTGGTTCCTCAGCCGCAAACACCCCTTCATTGGCCTTTGCTTTACAGGTGGGCAGGTAGGGTGATTGGTGCAGCAGCATACCATTTTTTTTCTAGCCCTGCTAAACAAGGGCGCTGATCACACAAACAATTGACTGCACCTCCGCCAGGAGTGGCGAGGGCAGTTCGACTCCATCGACATCCACGCTGTGCACGCAACAAGAGCACCTCTTCCCTCCAAGCCCTAGCAGGGGAAACGCGTTGTGGCGTCCCCTGTTAGGCCACAGTTGCTTTCGCAGCGCTGTGTTCTCTTGTCTTCTTCACAGGAGGGTCATTAGGACCCACGACGTGATCTTCAACCACACCAAGTGAAGCGTTTGGGGGGAGGGCAACCTCCAAGCTTCCCTTGGCATGCACGACCCCAATCCCATGAAATCCAAGACTTCCTCTCGAATTTGGGTTTGTCCAAGGAATTTTGTGATATAATATCTTCGGCTTGGATTGAGTAATCGACCAATCCTTCTAAACACAATGACTCCACACCAATGACCTTCTATTCGACATATGTGCTCCACTTGGGGCGCTTTGGAAGGCCGCACGCGCTGCCTCCAAAGTGGGCACATGCAAATATGGAATATTGCAAAAAAACACACCTTGCTCGCAACGCATCGCTTCGGGAGCGCTCCACAAGCGTCCCTTCACAAAGGTTAGGCTTGCGAGTGTTGGTTGGGAGTACAATGAAGGGCTTCGTGCGATATGGGGTCCATTGGCTGGTTAGTCTTCGAATGGTGCACCCGCCAAATGGGCACGTGATACGACACCAAATATGGCATACAACCCTACCCTCGCCTTCTACACCCAACCTAGTGGCCTAGAATCAAAGTGTGCCTATGTTGTAGAGTAACTTTGGTCCCTTAACACGCATGCAAGTGCTTTGGTCGAAAATCGACCTCACTTCGGAAAGCCGAATTTTAGCATGCACGCAAAATATATTGCCAACACATATATGGAGATCATATATGTACTATCCGGGGAAGACAAGTGATATGCCCCAGATTTAGAGGCAAGCAAAAAGGGAGAAAACGCCAACTCAACATACCTCTACACGTACTTGGACGCCAAGTACATGAGATTGCCCATTTCTCGGAAAACACTCCAAATAGATAACCCTTTGGGCCTATGGAGTTGGGATCCTTTGGCCTCATCCTATGACTATGGGGGGCAAAACCTCATACACAGTGCCTATGAGGCACGTTAGTTCGTCCTTGGGCGCTTGAACGCTCGTAACCCTTGTTATTTCACTTGGGGGTTCAAAGCGCCTTCGGCCGCCCAGATTTTCTGGGGAAAATCTGGGACGCGATGCGTTTTATCAAGGAAAAAATTGCGGATCACTCGAAGAGTGTTTCATTCTTGACTTCCAAAAAAATCGTCTTGCAGAATCATCTAATGCAGTGCACGGAACGGGCGACGTCAGGCGGCGATTTCACGACAATTAGAAATCGCGGTAGAAATCGGGTATTTCACCGATTTCTAACCGCAAATCGACCAAGACAGTAACATTATGGTAATTCCAGATCGACTTAATGGTTAGAAATCGGATTCCAGATTTCGCGGGTTAGAGAACAGGGATATCCCGCTGACAGCCGGTATCAACGGCTTCCGCACGGGTGTGACGGCTCACAGGCCTCCGGGCCATGAACCATAACAGGTCTGACGGCTCACAGGACTCCGGCCCATGGGCCATACATTCTGGGTACCGCTTCACCCCCCTCCTTAGAGCAAACCCTGGAGGGGGCTCGATAACACCCAAGCATGGCAGCGGGTACCCAGGACCATCCCCTGAAGGGGGGGGGGGGGTGTCACATCCTCACTTCAGGCCAATTTGCGGGTTAGGCTGCCCAGTACAATCCCACAGTAAGACAGGTATGCTGCTGTAGCTGTTAGTAACTGCAAGTATAGTATCAAGTATCAAGTCCCGGGTCCTGGCGGAGATTGTCGGCATCCAAAGGACCCGTTAACCCACACCAGGCGCACCGGATGCCGGCTGCGACGGTCAACACCACAGTGACAGTGGCATACACGGCCAACATAGGCGTCACACGACGACCGAGGTGGTCCCACAGGTCGAAAGCGACCACAAGAATCCATCAGGCTACCCCAGGCTTCCCAAGGCCGCAGTCTGGGGGAGAGTCCCCACGTGTCCTTCCTTGGGCGCACCATGTCCATATCCATGACGGAGTCAAGAGTGGTAAAGCCGAACGAGCTCCTCCATAAGGGATCGGGCATCAAGGCCGTCTTTTCCCTCGCCCCATTACCACGAAGGCCATGCATGGGGGAGTCCCCATGCAGTCTGGGCGGAGGCGTCGACTCCTCAAACCACCAGTTTCCCAGGCAGACTCACCGAGGTCAGGACACCGGAGGTCGCCACCCGACTGCAAGTGCGTCTGCGAGTCGGTAGGCTCACACTGGGACTGACAGTGGCGGACCGCAGGGAGTGTAGTCAGGCAACGGGGCTTCCCGCCTGGCGCCATCAGGATCTCAGCACATCACAGCCACTAGGGCACACGGTATCACGGGCACTCAAACAGAAGAATCTGTATTTAGGTACTGGTCCAGGCTGGACCTTATGTAAGAGCATGTACACGGCGACTCAGGGCGCCTTTGTATTCCGATTCGTGTCCCTTCGGGGGGAAAAACAGTCCATATCTCGGTGATGGACTGACAACACTTAACATACAGATGCACATATCCTGGGGAACAGAAAAATAAGCAATGAGTTGGGTAATAGGCGTGTAAACACACTCTGGACAGAGCGCCAAACCACGCCCCGGTTAGGATAAGGCATATGCAGGAGGGTGGACAGGAAAACGCCTGGGTTCAGGCCATATATAGTCTGCAGACACACGTAGACTGGTCTGGATCCGGCAAGTGCCATGGGACCAGACCACACACCAAAAAATCGCAATGCCGATGACAGCGGCATCCGTTGCGCAACGTCGTATGGGCTTCAAGGCCCCAAGAGCTCAGGAAATGTCAAGGTCAGTCGCCCTGCCTGGTTTCCCAAGGATTCAGCAGGGGGGGAGTGACGAATAGAAGTGGAAGAGAGGGGTCATCCTCCCCTGGATTCAGCAGGGGGGGGGTATATGGCCACTCTGATGGCAGGTCACCGGAAGATGGAAGAGAGCAAGCAAGTGAGGGACGATCCGTCGACCTAACAAGCGCTCAAAATGCATCAGGGGAGAGCTCAGGGCGGTGATCAGGCGCCCCTGGCTGCAATCGCCCGGGTGAGTGCTGCCAAGTCCGAGACATGGATCTTGGTCTTGTGCTTGCGGATGTAGTCCATGAAGGGGGTATTAATCCGCGGCACGAACGAGGAGACGGGTTCCCAGGTGTCGTGGGACGGCCCATAGCCTCGCCAACGAACCTTGAACTCCAGGCCTCCGGGTGCCGAGGCGTTCGGACGCTGGGCCAGGATCTTCTCGACGGTATAGTCGTCCGGCTCAGCGTAGTCGTCGTCGGAATCAGCCTCATGTGCAGCATAGTCCAGGGACAAATGTTGGCCACGGAGGTCGGGTTCCTGCACACAGAGTTGACTCTCGTGGCGCTCCCGGAACTGTCCGTGACCCACCTTGATGCGGTAGGTGTCCTCACCAATCCTTCGGACCACCTCTCCGGCTGTGAACCAGGTTTTGGTGCGGTGGGTGCCCATAGGGCGGGGTCTGATCACCCACACCGGGTCTCCCACCCTGAACTTTTGCGCTGTCGAGCTCGGGGCAGACTTCTGACGCTCAGCATGCTCCTTCTCGAGCTGCTGGCGGATGTCCCGCGCCGTTGCCTCTTGCCGCGCGAAGAATTCCTTGGCGTCCATGGCCATACCATCACCAGACAAGGGAAGTCCCCGACCAGGGGGGTCCCTGCCGAACAGAATCTGGTGAGAGGACAAACCACCCGGAGTGGGGGTGTCATGACGGGCCTTCAAAGCGGGCCACATCTCCTGAAACCAGTTCCGACGTGGATTGGTGATGTGAATCTTGCGCAGCTTCTCATACAGCTGCCTTCCAGCCACTTCAGCCCGGCCATTGGACCGGCTGAGATAGGCGACGCTCTTGGCATGACGTATTTCAATGAGGGAACACATTGCCTTGAACCAGCCACCAGTAAACTGGGACCCTCGGTCACTGCAAATGGTGCGGGGGATGTCAAAGACGGTCAGCCAATGACGAATCATCATGACTGCCACTTCCTTGGCAAGCAACCCCTTTTTGCGTGCCGGAACGGCTACTACGTAGCCGCTGTGGCGATCCACACAAAGGACCACACAGTCAAAGGTCTCCTTGCCAATGTGAACTTCGGGCATGGAGAAGACGTACATGGCCACGCTCTCCATGGGCTGGTCAGGCACCGGAGTCCATTGGGCTTCACCCTTGACGTTCCGGTTGTCGGGATTGCAGGCCTGACAGACCGCGCAACCCTTTCTGACCTTCTTGATAGCGCTGTAGAGACTGATTTGGTCGATTTCGAATCGGCGCTGCATGTCCAGGGCTTGCTTCCTGACCCCTGGGTGCATCATCTGGTGGTGCCAAGCCTCACATAGCTCGAGCACTCGGGACTCTGGGACAAGCAGCTTACCATTCCGGTAGAGCTTGTTATCCTCCTCAGTCAGCCCCTTTGGCCACTTCTGCCCGTCATCAGGGTCGGTCACAGCCTATATTCGGCCTGTAAGGCCTCAGACTTGGCGTAGTCGTCGGTCCAGTCGTCCTGGAGGCAAGATTAAGGGAAGAGGTGCTTGTCGGACTCAGCTCCCTCAGGGGCGAGTACTCTGACCGCTCTGCCCATCCTCGTTCCGAGGGGGGCATCCGCAGCCATGATGACGAAGCATTTAACACCCTCCTCCTCCATCAGGCGCTCCATTTCTATGATCCCCTTGGCCTCAGCGGTCTCAGCCTCATCGCCATGGGCGGAGACATCCGTCATGCCCTTGCTGGCAGGATAGGCCCACCTACTGAGACAGTCTGCCACAGTGTTGTCCTTGCCAGGAACATACACAACCGTGAGGTCGAACTTGGCCAAGGTCTCATGCCATCTTGCCCGTCAGGAGGCGGGACCAGACGGGGTGTCCACGTGCTCTTTCTGCCACGACTGCAGGCTCTGATGGTCGGTGCAGACAGTGACGGGATGGAGGGCTATGTACCCAGCCCATTTCCTGAGAGCCATGACGATGGCATACGCCTCCTTTCCTCGGGGCGTCCACGTCCGTCTCTGGCCTTCCGCCAGGACTCGGCTCCAGAAGGCCACTGGCACGTGCCTCCCATCGTCAAGCACTTGTTCCAACACAGCGCCATCAGCGTAGTCGGAAGCGTCGGTGCGCAGGACGAACCCTCGGTCAGGATCCATGAGGTGCAGACCCACTGCGGATAGCAGCGCCTGCTTCATCCCCTCAATGGCACGGTCGGACTCAGCATTCCAGACCAGAGCCCTCTTGGACCCCTTCTTGGTCTCCTCTTGGTTGCCCTTGAGCATGGTCGTCATGGGGGCTGCATACTCGGCATACATGTTGATATACCCCGAGTAGTAGTTGCAGAACCCCAGGTACGCCTGTAGCTCAGAGACCATTTTGGGCTTTTCCCAGTGCTCAATCGCAGCCACCTTGCCAGGTATGGGCTTCTGCTGCCCGTTCCCAATGACGTGGCCAGCGGAGACCACCTTGCTTACCGCAATGGTGGCCTTGTCACTGCTGCCCGTGAGTTTGTGCCGAACCAGAAGGTCCAGCAGTCGGGTGACGTCCCTCTCATGTGCCTCCAGGAGCCCCTCGTAGCTCATACTGGGGTCCCCGGACGCGATGATCACGTCGTCCACGAGGGGGTCCGCACAGTCAAGCACCGGCTCAAGCAGGTTCTCCAGCATCCGCTGAAAAGCCGCATTGCCGTTGGTAACGCCCATGGGCATCACCTTCCACTGGAGAGGTCCAAGTGGGGTGCTCATGGCTGTGCAGGCACGGGACTCCTCGGCGAGAGGCATCTGATGATAACCATGTTTCAGGTCAATCACCGTGAAGATCCTCCGCCGGTGTTGTTTTTGCAGCATGTCCTGAATGAGGGGCAGTGTATAGCTGTCATGCTGCGTTTGGGCGTTTAGGCCGCGGTAGTCGACCACGAGCCGCCACTCACCGGCCACCTTCTTGGGGACGACGAAGCACGGGGAGGCCCACTCGGAGTGGCACGGCTCAAGCCAGCCTCTCTCTATGAAATCACGGAGGATCTTCTCCATGGCCTCCTTCCTCTCGCCCCTCAGGGCGAACTCCCGGTGTCGGTACACACGGGGGTCCTGCTTCAGTCGTATCTTGGCCTCGCCATACGGTCCACGCACCGGTGGGGGAAACACAGGTTTTCCGCTGAAGAAGGTGTCACCATACTTCTGCTTCAGCCTGGCCCTCAATGCCTGGATCTTGGGGCAATCATCGGACTCCGCCTTGGCTTTTCCGGGCACCTGGACCACTGAGCTTACTTGAGGGGTAGCGACCCCACTCGGCTTCGGCTCAGGTGGTCTTCCCAGGTGGCCCAAAGGGCCATCTCTGGTCTTGCCTCGGAACAGGTCGCCGTAGGTGTGTGGGTTGCCTCCGATTGGCTCGTCCTGGCTGAACATGTGGTCCAGCACCCTCTTTACCAAAGTATTCCCATCATAGGAACCAGAGACGATCGAGTCCACTCCCCACCAGGCTTTGTCCTGGCCCTTGCCCTCACGCTGGTTTCCCCAGTCGTGAGAGGGCTGATCCATATACCCCTGAACCAGATCCAACTCCTCTTCAGTGAGGGGGTCCTCCGATTCTCCGATGTCAACAGGGGAAACCGCAGAGCATTGCCGCCATGGCTCCGCTATGATGCGGTTGACACACACCAACTCCGTGGTGTCGGCCTGTTCAAGGCCCCCATCGACATAGTGGAATTCCATTGGCCATCTCTGGGGTGGCATGGGCTGTCCCTTAGCGTCCTGATAGACACTCTCTCCAGCCGTCAGGACGACCTTGTTTAAGGTCATGTTGGTCAATGAGACCACCCAATCTCGGGTGCTTTCCTCCTCGGTGCATCCCATAGGAACAACCAGCACTGCCTTGGAGCGGTCCTTGCGAATCTTCGCTACCGCCCTTGGAATGTCCCATCAGGGGCAATGGATCCACATCAAACCCTGATGCGGACCCCAGTGCTTCTTCCACGCATAGTCCTGGGCGCTCCAGTACTTCTCACAAACCTGAAGATGGGCGGAGGTTCCTGAAGAGAACGCATCCAGGGCCAGATCCGAAGCTCCCAGGTCCGCAACCACTCGGCTCGCCACTTCCGGCATTACGCCGTACTCCTGGTTTGCTGGCCCAGTTGGCTCAGTGCCCAGCGGGTGGATCCATTGGCATTCCACATGGTGCTCAGGTGACGAAAGCCACGAGAGCTGGTCGTCCTGGTACAGGGTCATGGAAGCCTGGGCCGGGAGAACGCCGGAGTCCGTCTCCATCATGAAGTCGTACCCAACGATCATGTCCCAGTCCATCTCGGCCTCGTAGAAGCGACCTTGCAGGAGGATTTCCTTGCCGAGGTCCGGGCGGCTCAGCTCACGGTGGTTCACGAACTGCAGCCCAATGGCCGCTTCCTTCTTGCCTCCCACCATGTACTGGCCGTTCGCCACCTTCAGCCTGACAGGTTTCCGACTGTCGGTCAAACACTCTGGCGGAAGTAGGCCAGCCTTGACCAAGCTGACCTGAGCTCCCGTGTCGACCAACACGTCGAAGACCTTCTCCACTTCCCCGCATAGGGCACGGACCTTAAGGTGCAACTGCCGCTCACGCCCCACACTGCGCACCGCGTGCAAGCTCAGGATCTCCGGCCGTTCCAGAAGCTCAACAAGCGACTGGTGCAGGTCGTGGACAATGGGCTCAGGCTGCCCATCTGCAGCATCCAGCTGCGGTCCGGGTGATCCTCTGATACTCTCGGATAGATCTTGAAGCACATCAAATACATTCTTGGTCGCGAAGGATGGACGGGTGCAAGGGTTCGTGCCTTCACTTGCCCTCACCCCGCCACCGCGACTGTCTTTTGTCTTGGGTGCCGGACCGGGCCTTCCGCCCGCGGCAATTCCTTTGTGCTTTTTGTCTCCCGACTGGGATGGTGTGGCGCTTCCCACGACACCATCCTGCGACCGCCCTAGCTGGGGCCCTTGGCTGCAGGGGCTCCGCTAAGGGGCGTCGGTTGTGGTAGTAGGGGTACTCTCCTCCGCATCAACCTCGTTGACACCCTTCTTCTTTCCCCCTTTCTTAGCCTTCTTGTCCTTGTCCTTGTTCTTGTCGATCTCTTTGTTCTCCTTGTTCTTGTTGTCCGACCTGGGGACCCAGTTCCTCTTGATCTCCTGGATCTCCTTGGCCAACTCGGTCCCCACCGACATCAGCTTGGAGAGCTCGTCCTTGTTGACCTCCACCTTGGTCTCCCGGATACCCGCGGGTGCATGCTTCTTCGACCCGTGCGGCTTCTTGTAGGCCTCCGTGTCGGCCTTGTGGATGGGGCATGTCCGGTGGTCATGATTGAATCCTTTGTTCCTCCCATAACATACGAAACAGCCCTGAGGGTGAGCTCGTATGAACTCCCCAAAGGCCAGCGCAGGGTCGCCAATGCGGCGGGGGTCCTTCTTCTCCTTCTTCTTCCAACCCTTCTGCAGGGGCTTCCAGCTTCCCCGGTTGCTCCCCGCGTTCAGGTTGTGGGCCACGAAGGCACAAACGGCCATCTCGGCGGGCTCATCGTCGTCGTCATCGTCGTCGAGAGCCTCATCGCCATCGGCTCCCGCTGGGTCCATGGCAGCTTCCCCGCCAGGCCCCTCGCCAACGTAGTTGACGTCACGGTCGCCGGGCCTCAACCCGCGGGTGTGGTGGAGGTTCCGGTACTCCTTGAGTACCTCCTCTCCAACCCACTCCAGAATCTCGTCGCAACTCATCCGCGCCGGGATGGCCTGCAGACGGATGGTCTGGCCGCTCACGTCACAGTCATCAAGGCGCCACATCGCGGTCTTCTCGCGATCGCCCGTGACGGTGATGAGGAGGGCGTTCCGCAGGGAGTGCCGTTTGACATCCCGGGCCACGTTCTTCCTTGTCCAAGCCACAACGTTCGTATGATACTCCTTGGCGAGCATCATCTTGACCGTGTGGTTGGACTTGGCCCTCTTGGCTTCCTCCTTGGTGACTCTCCTGATCCATGCTTCCGGCAGCATGGAGAGCAGGCGGGCCTGCTCGTCACCCTCATTCCAGTCCTCCACGTTGCGGCGGAAGAGGGTGTATTGCCCCGGAAGTCCCGCCAATCTCGTAGGCGGATCTCCCGACCATCATGCTGAAGCTTGATGGACTTCCACCGCTTGGCAGCCACCTGCGGAGCATCCACCCGCTCCTGCTCATTGAGCCACTTCTTGGCTTCCTTGAGGGTCTTGATTCTCCCCTCCTTGGTCGCCATGAAGTATAGCTCTTGGTACACCTCCGGCAGGCGGTACCTGAACCGTTTGAAGACATATCCCTCAGCATCTGCGGGATCCATGTCTTCAGTGACGGTCATCCCCCAATCGTCCAGCTTCTCCAAGAAGCGGTCGAGGTTGAGGGGGTTGCCATCGTACGTGGGGGGCTTGATGTCCTTCAGGTCATCCCACACGGCGGCATCCGCATCCTTAGAGACCATGAACGCCGGCCACGAGGTCGCCCGAGGTTCCCATCGGCGTCCCCCACGGACTCCCACGGCCGCCACTTCCATCTCCCCCACGGTATCCGCGTGGCTACGCCGTGGTTCCTCCATCCACGCTGAACCTAGATTTTCACGCCGTACTCCTTCCATGTATGCCTCCTCATCACGGCGCCGGCGGCTGCGTTCAGCGGCCTCCCGTCGTACACCACGCGGCGGGGTAATGCCGAACCCCTCCAGGTCTTCCTCGCCTCTGCCGACATCCCACTCCACGTCCCCTCAAGGGACCTCCTCCCTGAGTCCTATATAGCGCCCGCCAGCCATTGGGATTGGCTCGTGGGCTGGTGCGGGGCATCGGGGGCGTACCGGCGTCCGCGGTGGAGCACGGCGGTTGTGGTACTCCGCCCTGAGCAACTCATCACGCCACTCCTCACTGCCACTGCCGGGCGGCACGCGCTCGTTACGGCGGCCCGCGCTGTGGTGAGAGGGGGCGCTGAGAGAGGGGGCACTGGTGCTGGGGCGACTCCTGGGGGCTCCGCCGGGGGCGTGGGCTCTGCCTGGACCTGGTCAAGGTCCCCAGCCGTCGTCCGACGAGCCAGACTCCAGGGGTGGGTGGTCGCTGGACGCTCCCACGGCCTTCCAGCTCGTCCAACCTCCTCTGCAGGCCGTTGATGACCTTGTTCAGCAGCCTGGTCTCGCCCCTGGCGATATCCAGCTCCCTCTGGGCGGCGGTGGCAACCTTGGCGATCTTGACCATCTCCGTCTTGGCAATGTCCAGCTCCTTCTCTGCGCCCGCGGCGACCCTGGCGATGCGGATCATCTCGCCCTTGCCCGTGTCTACCTCGCGCTCGAGGGACTGGACCCTCCTGCGGAGGTGGACAACCCACCGCCAGGGGGGCATCCGGGTCACCGTTCCCTGGTGGGTCGTCGGGGTCCCCAGGGGGTCCTCCAGGAGGGCCTCTGCCGGGTCCGCCCGGTCCAGGGGGTCCTCCCCCTCCCGGAGGTCCGCCTCCGGGGGGTCCACTTGGTGGGCGTCCTCCAGGGGCTCCTGACGGTCCTCCGCCAGGTGCCCCCGGTGGGTCTCCGCCGGGTCGTTTCAGTGGGTCCGAGGATGGGGGCTTCTCCGTGTAACCGAAGTCCATGTCTTCCCCCTTGTCCAGGTCGCCCCACCTAGGCGTCTCGGTCTTGCACTCGGTGGATCCCGAGCTCCGGTAGGGAGGCGGGAGATCCTCACTGTCACCCTCCGGCTCCATGGGGATGTCTCCGCCTCCTCCACCAGCCACTCCTCGGCGATGTAGGCGGCCTCGTCCATCCCCGTCGCTGGCGGTGAAGAAGGGGTCGGAGTCTTGGGGGTGTCCGCCCGCTGGCCTCCGTGACCTCTGGGGGGTCTTCCCCTTACTCTTCCCCCGTCGGTAGGCGGTGGCGCCACTGTCCCCACTGCTGCCCGTGTCGACCTCCTCCAGATCCAGCGTCATCTTGGAGGAGGCGTCCCCTTCGAAGAGCTTTCGAAGGGTCTCCACTCGGGATCCTCCCGGGGGAGTCTCGCGCTGGAGCTTGGCTTCCGCCTCCTCCATGGCGGCGGCCGTGGCTGCGGCAGCTCGCCTTTCGGCCTCCTCCCGGGCACGGACAGCCTCGGCTTCCCGAGCCTGCTGCAGCCGAGCCTTCTCCGCTTCCAACGCCGCCAGCTCCGCCTCCGTCTTGGCCCTCTCCTCAGCGACCTTCCGTTGCGCGGCCTCGATGGCCTCTTTCCTGGCGGCGTCCGCTTTGGCCTTGGCCGTTGCCTCGGCGTGGGCCCTTTCCTCCGCCTCCTTCTTTGCCCTCTCTTGGGCAAGCGCCTCTTCCAGCACTTTCACCTCGGCCTCCTTGCGGGCAATGGCCTCCTGGGCCAGGTGGGCTTCCTGGGCGGCCGCGGCCACCTCACCCCTGACCCGGGCAGTCGCTGCCTCCTGGGCGGCTGCAGCTGTGAGTCCGGCCGCAATGGCCGCCACGGTCGAGGCGTGGAAGGCCATGCCTCTGCCCCAAACTGTGGCCTCCTCCTGGGCGATGCCGACGGCGCCCTCCACGGCAGCGTTCTGCTGCGTGGCCCGTTGCCGGGCAACACGAAGGTTGCAGGGCACCCCACAGGCGCGCTCGCAGGCGCGGGCCACGTCCCTTTGGTCGTGAGCGACGCCGCTGCTGCAGCTGGCCTGGTCGGCCGGCATCCTCCCGCGGTGGGCCGACTCCACGTCGCTGCTGGGGCCTGACCTCCTCAGGTGCAGCTGACGGGGCTTGGCCTTGGCCTGCTTGGCGACTTCGAGGAAGTCGCCAAGGGTGGTGTGGCCGGGCTGGTGACCGCCACTGGCCCGTTGGGGGCCCGGGGCTGGGGTTCCGCCCTTGGCGCCTCGGGCGGCTTCGGCGGCCAGGGATTCCTGGTACTCCCGCCATTTCTTGTCCCGCTTCTTGTCCCCGGCGGAACGCCTCTCCTTCCCAGGAGACGCGCTGCTGCTGCTGCCCTGCAGCGTGCGCTCCTTCCCCGCCTCCGGGAACTTCTTCTCGATCATGTCCCATATGGAGACGTTGATCGTGGCGCCCGACGGGTACTCGTTGGGGTTCTCGTCCTCCTGGATCCCGTCGGGGCGCAGCCCTTCGCCGGGCCTGTCTGGGCGGGTCCAGACCCTCCATCGCTTCTGGCGGAAGCGGTACGCATACCCTTCCACCCGCAGCCAGTCCTCCACTGCCTGCAGGCGGTCCTCGCCCATGTCCCCGCGGAGCTCGAAGCTCCCGGGCATGCCGCCTTCGCACTTGGGATTGCCGTCGCGGTAGTGCTGCCCCCACAGCAACCCACGCAGTAGGCGCACCGCATGGGGGTGGGGCTGCGGCCACGTCTTGCCCGCCTCCTGCCAATTCACCATCGTTCCCCTCGATGGACTGGTCCTGGGGGTGGCTGTTGAGGCAGTTGATGTAGCTGGGAGTGCGGCCTTGCTGGTCGGCCGAAGGAACTCGCTGATGTCGGAGTTCCGGTCACTACACCTCCTTCACGGACTCGGCGCTGTTGCCGGGTGGCGCTGCGAAGCCCGTGGTACTCGGGGTTCAGGTGGCCCCGAGTGGCACGCGGGGGATGGGTAATCCCGCGGCGGTGAAACGCTTTTTACGCGTTCCCGTGGGGGGCCTGGCCACGGGACGCTGCGGTGGACACGCAGAAGCAAGCAGGCAGGCAAAGCACTGCGCTCACAGGGGCATCATCACGCTCGTGTCATGTGACAAAGCGTTTCAGGATCCTTGCCACTCTGAAACAAGGGAACAAAAGTATATAAAGCAACACATCAGGATATGTACACATGGGGTTGAGACTGGACTGGGGTAAGGGCATCACAGGACAATGGACAATCAGTCCCAACTCATATCCCAATCCCAGGTCCGTCCCTCTCAGTGGCTGGCAGGGGCGGGGGCTCAAACACAACCCATGCCCTACTCAGTCCGGACCCTGAAACACTGCCAATAGGGGAGGGTGTCCCGCCCAGCCACAGGCGAATTCCTGGGAACCAAGAGGGGCCCCAAGGCCAACCGACAGTGGCTCCTCATGCTCCCCTTATGGCAGGTCCCAACTCCCCTCTGAGCCAGAGATAAGGCCCCGCTATTATCCCCTAGGAGTTGGTAGCTGAAAATGGGCTGTTTCAGCCCAAACTGATATTAGCTCCGAAAACTCCAAAATTGACCCCTCGTCCGGACCCGCCAGAGGTAGGGACGAGGCAACTGACCCTATGCCCTTCACGTACGAACTTCCTGGAGCCCTCACCCAACCTGGTTCCCTCTGAAGTCCCGGCATCAGGGCACCACGGGTTCATCAAGTGGGGTCATGATGCCAAAATCACCAAAACTGGCGTCATTCCCACGCGTGGCTTGCCCGGCCAGGGCAAGGCCAATGGCTCACAGGATAGGAGGCAAGACCTAAAACCTATATCTGAGTGCACAACTTGGGGTCCGGGCTCGCCATGGCCAAAGAGATATGGGGCCGCCAATTGACCACACGGGGGGGGTGAAATTGGGGTCCCAAAAGGGGGTCATTTTGGCTGCTCAAAATCAGCCAAAATCCGGGGTACTCCTAATTGTATATCTCCACGCCGGCTTGGAGATCGGATTCGCCATTCCATATGTGATTCACCGGGAGTCCAACAGAGACTCCCATGCACTTGGCTCTCAAAGATCTCCATGCCACTCGGCCTGGTGACAATCCAAATTGGGTCCACAATTGCCAAAATGGCAAAATCGTCCACACTCACTTTGGGCTAGAACCTTGACGAAGGTTGCTCCGCTTCGCCCACGTGGTGTGCGAACCATGTTGACCAATATCCATAACACCCTCGTCATATATGGTCCATTGGTCCATGCGTCCGGCGTGCACGAGGGGGCTGAACATGGTGCACGGCGGGCAGAAAATGTGGAAAATTGCTCAAAACGGCCGAAAATGCGCACACTGATGGTTGGGGCAAATGAGGCACAAGCCCGACTTGGACCAGAGTGTGCCATAGGAATGGTATCAAGTCATATGCGTCCAACATATCTTTTGAGCGTCGCCCAAACCCCTCCGGTTTTGGGAATGGCAGGGTCGCCAAGTGAGCCCATGATTGGGGATGGTCCCAAATCGCCAACATGGCGACCACGGTATGCCGAGCCCAAGGGGAGTTGTTCGCCGGGTCCAAGATATGTTGGGCACCCAAGTGTGTACCCTCATAACATACTTGGGTCATGATGTCAATTGAGCGCAACGTTGAGATACACCGTCGCCACTTGACATCATGACGGGCAAAAAGACAGCAAAATTGGCGGAAAACACACGCAAAAGTGCCCTGAAAACTACACAAATATATTATAATAGCTTCTGCTTGGATTGAGTAATCGACCAATCCTTCTAAACACAATGACTCGACACCAATGACCTCCGATTCCGCATATGTGCTCCACTTGGGGCGCTTTGGAAGGCCGCACGAGCTGCCTCCCAAGTGGGCACATGCAAATATGGAATATTGCAAAAAAACACACCTTGCTCGCAACGCATCGCTTCGGGAGCGCTCCACAAGCGCCCCTTCACAAAGGTTAGGCTTGCGAGTGTTGGTTGGGAGTACAATGAAGGGCTTCGTGCGATATGGGGTCCATTGGTGGGTTAGTCTTGGAATGGTGCACCCGCCAAATGGGCACGTGATATGACACCAAATATGGCATACAACCCTACCCTCGCCTTTTACACCAAACCTAGTGGCCTAGAATCAAAGTGTGCCTATATTCTAGAGTAACTTTGGTCCCTTAACACGCATGCAAGTGCTTTGGTCGAAAATCAACCTCACTTCGGAGGGCCGAATTTTAGCATGCACGCAAAATATATTGCCAATATATATATGGAGATTACATATGTACTATCCGGGGAAGACAAGTGATATGCCCCGGATGTAGAGGCAAGCAAAGGGAGAGAAAACGCCAACTCAACATACTTCTACACGTACTTGGACGCCAAGTACGTGAGATTGCCCATTTCTTGGAAAACACTCCAAATAGATAACCCTTTGGGCCTATGAAGTTGGGATCCTTTGGCCTCATCCTATGACTATGGGGGGCAAAACCTCATACACAGTGCCTATGAGGCACGTTAGTTCGTCCTTGGGCGCTTGAACGCTCGTAACCCTTGTTATTTCACTTGGGGGTTCAAAGCGCCTTCGGCCGCCCAGATTTTCTGGGAAAAATCTGGGACGCGATGCGTTTTATTAAGGAAAAAATTGCGGATCACTCGATGAGTGTTTCATTCTTGACTTCCAAAAAAATCGTCTTGCAGAATCATCTAATGCAGTGCACGGAACGGGCGACGTCAGGCGGCGATTTTACGACAATTAGAAATCGCGGTAAAAATCAGGTATTTCACCGATTTCTAACCGCAAATCGACCAAGACAGTAACATTATGGTAACTCCACATCGACTTAATGGTTAGAAATCGGTTTCCAGATTTCGCGGGTTAGAGAACAGGGATATCCCGCTGACAGCCGGTGTCAACGGCTTTCGCACGGGAGTGACGGCTCACAGGCCTCCGGGCCATGGGCCATAACGGGTGTAACGGCTCACAGGACTCCGGGCCATGGGCCATAGGTTCTGGGTACCGCTTCACTATCTTCTGAAGGGTAGACTCCATATTGGGAATGGACCCTGAGTGGTTCAACGTTTTCTTGTTCAGCTCTCCGTAGTCCACTACCAGCCGTTTGGCTGTAGACCCAGGTTTCGCCACCAGGAAACAGGGGCTGCAGTGTAGGGGGTAGTCCCCGTCCTTGTACTAGGCCAGCGTCGATACATTCTTGTATCTGTTGCTCAATCTCGTCGGCCTGCTCCTTAGGAGCTGGATAGGGTCTCCTCCGGATCTTGTGACCCACGAACTCGGGTTTCAGCTTGAGGTCCATCTGTACCAGCTGGTCACATGAAGCTGGAAGGGGTAGTTCTCCGAACACCTCCAGACAGGTCCTTATAAGCTTCTGCACCCGCGGGTCCAATAGCTTGATCTTGTCCTCCATGTCCTCGTCAGAGTGTAAGTTGCTTGCCCCCTGCGTAATAGACGTCGGGAGGTGATCCTCCACCGACTCTTCGCCCTTGGTAGTGTCCTTCAACCCTTGGTAGGCATATAGAAGGTCTTGTTGAACCATCTCCGGTGGACGATGGCAAAATAGGCACGCTCGAGAAGGTTCACATACACATTCCTCCGAGAGGTCGTCCTCCTCTGGGGTCCTCACATGGGCGCCTCACACGCTCTTCATGAGCTTAAGATCGACCTCCCTTTGCCAGGTGGTGATCTTCTGTTCGAGGTCCTCCTTCAATTGGGATAGATCTCCCATACGTCCTTGCTTCAGTGGCCATGAGCTGCGGGTAGGCTTAGCGTAGCATAGCTTTTTCCCCACCAACTTCCTCTTGGAGTCCACATACTCCCTTAGCCTGGATCGAGGGTCCAGGTCTTCGTCCACGGGGTCTTCCACCCTCATGGAGAGTAGGGGTTTCAGTGGGGCGACGTACTCGGCGTTCTCCAATTCCTCCACAAAGGTCTGCACGAAGAAGGCGTCGTGCTCAGTTTCGTCATCTGAGTGGATAGAGCTAGGTAGCTCGGATAGTCCACACTCAGAGACTCCATCAGGAACAGGTACATGGCAGGGAGAGTTGGGGGCGTTGGTGTCAGTCAGGATGTACTCGTCTCCTCCGGGTATAGTCTCAATAGCATCTTGAGGTCGTAGTCCATCCTTCAAGTCACCAAAGGCGAGTCCATCGCTTTCTTGTTGTATAGCCTGGACCAGAGCCGGGTCCAGATCCTCCCAGGGGATGGAGGTAAGACCTCCGTCCACCACGCTGAGCATACTCCCCCATCCGGGTTCTCCAATAGGCGTCTTACGCCCCAGAGGCACGTAGATTGCCTCATCAGGTAACCGAACAGAGCTGATAGTCAGCCTGTCCAGGAGGTTTCGCCAGTACTCGTTGCCCCCATGGGCTCCCCAATCGGGGGAACACAGGACCATACGGGAACGTGCCAAGGCCACCTTGGTCAGGAGCTTCCCCAGTTCACTGAACCTGGGGCTCCCGTAGGCCATCCCGAAAGAGGGGCAGTAAAATTTGTAGCTGCAGTTCTTTCCCTTGCTGCAGTAAAGGTCCAGTACATGCTGCTTGTCGCTGGCGAACAACTCCACAAACAGGTCTTCTCTAGAGTAACCCAACTCCTTCAGACCTTAGTCTAGGACTTCCGCCAATAGTTGATAGCCCTCAGTTTTGGAGGCCGCCATCATGTTCGAGGGCTCCTCCTTCGATAGCCTCAGGTAACTCGAGGTTGTAACCGCTGCATAGTGGTTGATCTTTGTGTTAACTGCGAAGCCTGTAGCCTTGATGCCCCAGGGGTCGTAACGCCCGACACTGCCCCTGATATCTCCGAACCCACATAACCCTCTTCGGACCCATATCCAGCCTCAGGGAGCGACATATGCGAAGCACTTGGAAGTCCAGTGAACTCCATGGTGGAATATGAAGAGTACGAAAACCCGGTCTACAAAAATGGAGCAGACATAGAATCTCAATGCGCATTCATCGCAATTAATGACACAACGTGAAATCATTCGAAATAATTTAAATAAATCCGATTGGGAAATCACGAAAGACAAATGCGACTCGACGCGCGCTCACAGGCGACACCTG
Source organism: Eutreptiella sp. 'Long Island Sound 2002' (assembly GCA_964036045.1). Taxonomy (NCBI): domain Eukaryota; phylum Euglenozoa; class Euglenophyceae; order Eutreptiales; family Eutreptiaceae; genus Eutreptiella; species Eutreptiella sp. 'Long Island Sound 2002'. The sequence goes on along the minus strand of OZ038392.1, from coordinate 18,607,794 downwards.
GCGGCGAACGGAAAACATGAAACTGAACGGAAAATTTACTGCACTAATGTACATCTGAGAATCATTGAAATTCTGATCACATCAGTGTATAATTGAGTGCTGTCACTGCTGCCGTTACACTCCCCCTCTGAAAACACACGCCAGTATGTCAGGCTGGGTCAAGTGAAGTGAACAAAACGGCGAAAGTGACCAAAAACTGCCTAATCTAAGGCAAAATGTGTGAAATTGAGCTGATTTGAGCAAAATTGCGCTGAGATCTGTGCTTCGCGATGGCCATCGACTTGAATGAAACGTATAGGTACCTCAGGGCACACAGAAAAAGCTTTGTTCAAGCTCGAAAATTCGAAAATTGAAAGTCTAAGTGAAGAATGTACATGATGATTCATGATCCATGATTCATGATGAAATCAGGATCTGACATCCCACTGCCAGAAAACAGAAAACGAGCGTCGCCATGTCGTCGAGCGTCAAAAAAAAAGGGTATCCTTTCATGGAGTCCAAGATGTGTGAAACCGGCTGGTGTCATTTGCAGTCATGAGACCAGATGCCAGATTATGGTACAAAATGTGCCTGAATGGGGACCAAATTCAGTGAATCGCACACGGATTCAGGGTGGCGAAACTCACCGCAAGCCAAAATTGGTCCAATTCAATGTGGATAGACACTGTGTGTAGTGTTGAACGGAAATCCAGTTCTCATTCATAGCTAATCCAGGTCAAATCCTCAGAATGATGATGATCCCCATGATGGAAATCCAATCATTTAAAGTAATGATAGCCAAGAAAACGCAGTGAGTAATTACCACACTGTCAGTATTGTTCCCAGGGCTTCATGTTTAATGCCAGTATGAGTCAGAAGGGGTAATTGACTCGTTATAGTCCCAGAATGTATAAGCATCCAATGCTTGGTACTGGGAATTTGCCAAAATTGAGCTGATTCTGAGGGGGATTCCAACACAATCCACAGATGAACAGCGAGTCGACACAAGTAAGAACACCATCGTCGTTACTTGGTCTATATAAGCCCTTTGACAGTGGTCGATTGAAAAACAAACCAACCGTCTCAATGTAAGAGCTGATGGAGATGGCATTCTGAGCAGATCCGTCAAACACATGAAATGGATCAGACTCAGTCATGTGCCAGAATGTCTGGAATGAGCACGAACTCGAACCAGTAGAGGGGTACAGTCGACAGCAAAAGGTGATAGTGTCGTCGTGGTTGCGGATAATGGCCTTTCGGATCTTCGGATTGGAATCATCTGAGATGAAGCACATGATTCACATGATGACCATGATGGGAATGATGGATGGAATGACCAGGATGACCCCAGAATGTCCCATCATCTGTTCGTCGAACCACATAGACGATGCGTCTGGACTGTTATGTCCCCATGCCAAGGGTATATGTCGACCGTAAACCTCTTCGAAAGTTTCGACGACCCAAATTCTGATCAGAACTTGTCTGGGATGGATGATGCCACGATTGGAGCTTCTTCTTGTGCTTGTAAGTCTTCCTTGGTGACACAATCCTTGATCAGCGAGAGCTCTTTGTCAATCTCAGGGTGTTTCTTCAGGAACTTGATGAAAGTATCCGTGTACCCATGGATGAAGCTTGAAGCTGGCTCCCATTCGTCTTCTTCTGGACCGAATCCTTTCCATCTGCACAGAAAGTACCACTTGCCTCGAGCATTTTTCTTGTACTCAAGAATCTTCTCCAACTCGAAACTGCTTGTGACCATCTTCCTGTCGCTCAGGTACTTCGAAGTCCAGTAGAGAGGCTTGAACCGTCCTTTGGGGCAGGGTACTTCGGCCTTCAAACGATCTCGATGTACTTCTTGATGCCTGCCTGGCTCAATCTCGATGTTGAATGTAGTCTCACTTAGTTGACTTTTGACTTGGAATGGGCCATCCCACAAAGGTAACAATTTGTTGTCGTCCTTCAGGGTCTCGTCTGACTTACGAAGCCAAACTTGCTGGCCTTTCTCGAAGGGTTTTCCTTGCGTTCTTGACTTATTTTTGAAATTCAACCAATCTGCTTGACTTTCCACTTTGGCTTTGATCCACTTGGACTCTAGATCCTTGATCTTCTCAAACCATTGCGATGCGTCGTAGCACTGCCTTGGATGATACATCACTGGTCCTGGACCCATCTTCTCACGACCAAAAACCAGCTCATTCGGACTTAATCCAGTGTAATTCTTGGTACGATGGTATCTTCTCAAGACACAGTAAATTGTCTCCAACCAATTGTAGTCTTTTTCAGTCGCCAGGAATGTTCTCAGAATGGAGATAAGAATCCTTCGAGCGCGTTCAGCAGGGAGAGCTCGATGGTCGTAGACTCGGGCACGAAGGTGATGAACTCCCAATAGGGCACACATGTTCTCCCACCAAGTCCCAATGAACTCTTTCCCACTGTCTGTCAGAATTTCACTGGGCACATCCCAGTTACTCATCCACTGACTTGCAGTCCACTTGGCAGCCATTTCAGAGGTGAGATGCTTCGTGTTGCAAGGGAGGACTTGGATGTAGCCACTGTGGCGGTCTTGAATTAACAAAACCCCATCGATAGGCTTCCTCGTGTAGAGACATTCCTCTTGGATTTGTCCCAACTCGAAGACATCCGCCGTCACCTTGTCGAACAGCCTCTCAGGAATTGGTAATCCCTTCAGTAGTCCTTCTGCCTTTTGATTCTTGGGGATGGTCGCCTGACATTGCTTGCATCCTTTGGCAACTCGTTCACAGGCACCCTTGAGGTCCCTTGTGTACACTCTGTGGCGTAGCTCCTGTTCCAGCACACGAGAATGTGTGTGGGCTGTCTCATTCCGATGCCAATGTTTGACGTATTGGTCAATCAGACAATCAGGAACACAAATCCGTCCTTGCCAAAATAACTTGTCGCCTAGGATTTTGAAATCAGACGTCTCTTCACAGTCGTAAGGCTTGTCCCCTTTCAACTTGTGGTATACAGACCCAAAGAACCTGTCCTCCTTGTACATCTTCGTCCAATCCACATAGAGGAAGGAAGTTTCCTTGTCCTTTTGCCGTGGAGGGAGCGTGGATCTCGCTTTGGATCTCGTCGTAGGAAACACATTCAGGAGTGGCAGCGACGACTCAGAGTCAGAGTTAACTCCTGCAGTCTGATCTGCCTTGGTAATCTCCTTGCATCTGACCAAATCCACCTTCATCCGATTTTTAATCGAACATTGGAGACAATGTTTTTTGATCAGTGCTTGTTCCTCCTTGTCGAACTCGATCACTTCAGCTTTATCCGTCGCTGTCCCATGAAAACTCACTTCAGAGTAAGCCTCTGAGGCTGGGTAGGCCCAGCGACTCAGGGCGTCCGCCACTGTGTTGTAGCGACCCGGAATGTAAGTCACATGGAGGTCAAATCTGCTGAGAGTTTCATGCCAACGGCCTCTTCTCCCAGCTGGTCCACCAGGGGTATCCACATGTTCTGTCCTCCAGCTCTCCAGTGACTTGTGGTCAGTCAGTACCTCGACGCGATGGCCCAAGATCCAACCTTCATAACGCCGTAAGGCACAAAGGATTGCGTAGGCTTCTTGTTCCCTTGGACTCCAATTTTGCTGTCTTGTTGTAAGCTTGCGAGACCAGAAAGCCAGAGGATGATGGTGACCTTCGTCATCGACTTGTTCGATCGTAGCACCAATGGCGTAACGACTGGCGTCTGTACGAATATAAAAAGGTCTTCCATCCAACCACGGAGTCTTTAATGTAACCACATTTGCCAGTGCTTCCTTGAGACCAGTAAAGGCTTCTTCACATTCTGGCGTCCACTTGAGCTTGACTTGAGATCCCTTCTTTCCTTCTATTTTGCCAACCTTCAGTAACTCTGTCAATGGACCAGAGAACTTGGCGTAGAGAGGAAGGAACTCGTGGTAGTAATTGCAGCAGCCTAAAAAGGCACGAAGCTGCGTGATGGTCTTAGGCCTTTCCCAGAGCTGCAGGGCAGCCATTTTTCCTGGGGCTGGTCTTCTTGTCCCATCTTCCAAAACAGAGCCACAAAATTCCACACTCTGGAGGAACATCTTGCCCTTCTTGGGTCCACACACGAGCTTCTCTTGTCGAAGGACTTCGAGAACTTTTCGAACTTGTTCTTCGTGCAACTTCAGGCACCCATCAAAGTTTTTTCCCAACGGCGTTGCAATCAGAAGGTCGTCGATGTAGATGCTGCAGAATTCTTGTAAATCCAGAGACTTGTGCTTCTGAAATAAAATAGTCTCCATCATCTTCTGGAACATCGACAGCGCATTCTTCAGACCCATCGGCAGTACAGTCCACTGGACAGTGCCACAGGGCGTGCACATTGCCGTCAAATGCCTATCCTCCTTTCGAAGGGGCATCTGATGAAAGCCATGGCGCAAATCCAACACAGTAAAGAGCTTGCCTTTTGCTCTCGCGGCGATCTCCTTCTCGATTAGAGGAAGAGGATGCGCGTCTGGTACTGTGGCGGCATTCAGGGCTCTGTAATCCACCACTAGACGCCAAGCATCTATGCTGGATTGATCAGCAGGTGGGGGTTTTGGCACAGTAAATGGTGCTGAACACCACTCAGAACTCATGCAGCCCTCCAACCAACCGAACTCATAGATATTGCGCTCAATAATCTTTCGCAGGGCATCTGCTTTGGTGCCGTGGAGATAGAATGGACGTTGTTTGTGCACCTTCGAGCCTTCGATTATGTCAATCTTGGCTTCCCCATTTTCACATCGAATTGGGGGGTTTTTCCACAACTTCCCACTCAGCACGTCATCTTGATAATCTTCGAACACTGCGTCCCTTCTTGCAGATATCTTGTCTCCGTCGACCTGATTCCCACATTTAATCACCGACATCATGTCCACCAATTTGCGAATTGTTGGTCGTGGTCTCATGTTTTTGGCCACTTCATTCCAAACTTCTTCGTCGCATTGCTGGCGGATGAAGCTCACCTGAGCTCGCTCCTCCGTGGGATCCCACCAATGAAAGGGGTCCAGGAATGTCTTGAAGGGATGGTCGGACGAATTCAGCTTCATTCCTGTCAATTCAGGCGAGATTCTTGGAGATTTGTCTTCATTCTTGCTTGAAATCTTGACTTTTTTGGCTTGATTTTTGTCTGATGGGGACGAATTGTAATGAATGGAGGCGTTCTCTTGAGGGACGCCGATTGTCCTTCCCTCCTTCCGCGACAATACGTCGGGATTCCGCTCTCGATCGTCTTCATCCACCTCAATTTCGTCGATTCTTGAGGAATTTGAGATAACCTCTTCTGTTCCCATTTCACTGCCATCTTGCCAATAATCTCCCAGATTCCCGTCAACTGAGCACGCCAACGTGCTCCACGAACGCTGTGGTAAAGGCTTGCCATTGTCTTCGCAATACAGCTTCACGCCCTTGTGCGGAAGCTCGACAATGTCGATTGAAATGTCCATAATGTCCTTGAACCACTCTTGTCTTGGCCGATTGGGGACAATTAAAATCGCCTTTGCGCCGGATTGCTTCAGCTTCTGCACTACACGAGGAAAGACGTCGAAGGGCGGATTGATCCAAAGAGGTTCAGACCAGTCCTCACTCCAGGCATCGTCGTAGAACTTCGGAAATCTTTTATTCTTTTTGTTTGCAAAAGCATCAACTTCAGGACGAAAATTGTGGTTCTTTTCGAAATAATCCACCAGAATGTCCCGCCATTTGTCGACTACTCGATAGCAAACTGACTTCCACTTCTTGCTGTTCAACGAATCCACCTTTCCTTCGTCGAAATCTCCTTGATTCCTTGTCCATTCCTGCCCATCTTGCTGAAAATGCAGCTTATTTCTCTCCTTGAATTGGTGGAGACTCTTGGTATATGGGTGCAGATAATACAGTTTGGACGGGTCGGTGGTCGACGGATCTTGGAGGAAGCATGTCCTGTGTCCCATGGGCGACACTCGGTGGGCGTGAAGCCAGGGTTGACCCAGGAATAAATCATACTTTATGCTGGCTTCATAGAATTTTCCAGCAAACCACTCCTCAGTGGCCGTCTCTTCCACACTCCAGACTGATTGTTTCACCAATCTGACCGCCAATTCTGCTTCTCTGTCGCCACCGTCAAGGCGATGTCCGCTGACTCCCTCCAGCTGCACAGGGGTGGAGGACATCTTCGTCTCATCCTCCTGCAGAAAGCCTTTTCGCACCAGATTCACCTCTGAACCATTGTCGATCAGACATCTGGCAAGTTTAACCTTACCATCCGTCGATCTGACCTGGATCCAGCAGACAAACTGGCGCTGCTTGCCTCGCCGGACAGCGCTGAGGACCCAGGCAGGGTACAGGAGGCCGGAGGAGCGCGCCAGCCGGTCCCAGCAGCGTACATCCACCGCCCCAACTACCCTGATGGGTTTTGTCTCCTGCCACTCAACCCCAGTGTTGGGATTTGGGTCAAGTTGGCTTCCCTATTGCCATTCTTCTTCTTCGTTCGGCTGTACGTCCTGTACTTGTCCTTCGTCAACCCATTCTTCTCCTGCTTCGACAGCATTCACTCCTTTTCCACGTCCACGACCTCCAAACCATTTCCCCTTACCACCTTTCTTACCTCCTTGGCCTTTGTTGTTGGAGGTGTTGGAATTGGGGTTGGATTCGTTGGATCCGCCCTTGCCTCGACCTCCAGTATCCTTGTTGTTGCCGAAGGTCTTGTTCGCTGGCGTCTCCGCGTACAGGGGGTTGCCATTCACCTTGGGATCATCTTGATTCCCGGACTTTCCCTTGCCATTTCCACCTTTTTGGCCATTTTTTCCACCATTTTTTCCACCAGCATCGGTCCATCTTGAGTCGCTTGGATCTTCGCCTTGCTGCGAGTAATCCTTTGGTGTCCAGTCTCTGTTCTTTCCTTTGGACTGCCCTTTACCCTTTCCCCTTCCATGCTGGTCAGCATCTCGTGCTCCATCCTGCTGGGGATTTTTGGGAGAATTTCCCTTTCCATCCATTTTGGACTGAATTGTTTTGAGATCTGAGGGCGTCCATCTGTGATCTGCGGTCGTGTGAGTCGCCGCTCGACCTTTTTCTCCAAGGGCAACACACACAGAGCATCCCTTCTCACCAACGGCGTTGACCTTGCCTCCGAAGCCATGTGCATCCTGGGACTTCTGGCGTTCTAAGTTTGCATACTTTTCAAGTTGGTCCCAGATCTGCTCGACTCCATAACTGAAGATCCACGGTCGTACCTTCAAAACTGTTCCCTTATACTTCACTTTTCCATCCACCATGCTGCAGAAAAACTCCGACTGTTCAGAATCGTGGAAACCAACTCTCCATCTGCCCTCACGAATAGTGATATCCTTCAATCCAGTAGCACTGATAGAGTGTAGCAACTCACGAACAGCGATTTTTCCCATAGTTTCTGGTAATCCTCGGACTTCAACCCAGTTGCCCAGAACCTTTTGGTCCGCCTGAGAGTCCCTGATCTTCTGCTTGGTCTCCGGCGTGAGCTTGCTGAGGAGGATCTTCTTCATTTCGCCTTCGGAAAGTCCTTCTCCAGAGTTCTCCGCCTCTTGCACCAAAAACTCCCAATCTTGCCTTGCAATTTGGATCTCTTCCAGAAATAATTTTTTGATCGCCCTGAAGTTCTCCAGACGGTTCCTGTAATGATCTTCAGGTAGTCGAGACCCTTTCTTCTTGAGACTTCTGTACAACTCCTCATACGTCAGCGGATTCCCTTGATTTTGCCGCTCCACATACAGGTTGTAGGTACTCTCTGTCAGCTTGCCAGTCAAGCAGTCCATCAACCCAAGGATCCAGAGTTCCTTGTCGAGCTTCTCCGTCCGCAACCAGACCATGAACTGCCGTTCGAAGGACGCCCAGTAATTTGGGTGCCCTGAGAACTTAGGCTGCTTCATTACTGAACCACGAAGCCTCATGTGCAACGGATTCAGCAAATGGTTCAAGTTGAAGTTTGTGGCTGTGCCGACCGGATTGACGAATACTGGATTGACTGCCGCGCCTCCCATTGCCTGTGCCTGCGCAATTGCGGCCGCCAGCAGCGCCTGGTCCACAGTAGGCTGCACGAACGGCGTCTGCGGTGCTTGATGCAGCCTCATCTCCTTCAATTTCTTCTGCTTTTCTTTGATCTTGGCCTCGTTTTCTTTCGCCTGCCGGTCCTTCTTCTTCAAGGCCATTGATCGCTCCTTAACGGTGGTCCTTGCTTCTCCATCAACATCTCCGACAGTACCCACGGACAGTACAGACTTCCCTGACGAAGATTCTCCTCCTTCGGTACCCAGATTGAACCCAATAGGACTTCCAAATCCAGTAGGGGGGATACCAGAAATTCCAGTTCCAGTTCCAGTAAAAGCTGGATGGTGGCCAGTAAAAGCTGGGGGTGCCGGAGAATGTGGAACGCCGTAAGGCGTGGATGTGGGTGCAGCTGAGGAGGTAGGTGCTGGGTGGCTTGCCATTGTAGGCGCTGGTCCAAAGAGCCCAGTAGTGCTCAGATTTTGTACCAGATTTGTAAGCGTCTCCAACTTCTGTTCCATCTCCTTCCACTTGCTGTCATCATCCCTCTTTTTCTCCTTGGCGGCCTTCTTCAGCTCCTTCACCCTTGATTCCAGCGACGAAATCTGTCTCCGACAGGAGCAGTCCTTGGCGCACTCGCCACAGGAAGGGCATCTTGTCCCCTTTCCTTTGCTTCTGACCTCGTCGACCCAAGTGTCAACACTTGAGGCAGAGCTGGGGAGTTTGGACAGTTGCTCCCTGGAGAGGTGCGAATGTGTCGAATCACACCTCATTTCGTCGACTCCGTCGTCGTTCGGACTCCAGGCGCCTGACGGACCAGCCTGCTGACGCAGATTCTGGCGTCTCTCCTCGGCGATGATGGCCATCTGCACCATCACGGCTGCCTGGTGATCAAACTGGTCCATCAGCTCCTCCCAGTCCTCTTGCTCCTGCAATTGGGCGTCGAATCTCGACCGGCCGCTGTCCCTGAGGAACTGGCACGACGCCCTGAACCAGTCCCTCAGGCGGCCACGATAGCCCGCCTCAGCCAGCAGCCAATTCTGCCGGTGCAGGAATTCCTCATTCCAGATCTGCTGAAAGTGGTTTTCCCAGTAATCACCACTAATTTCAGCTTCAGACTGCTCTCCTTCGCTGCTGCTGTCTTCCAGATCAGGCAAAGCGTGAGAGAAGGAACCAGATTCACTCGAGGAGGGAGATTCTCGACCGGGTTTAAGGTTGGGTGGGGCGTTTGCACAACAATCAGCACAGGTATGAACACCAGGCCAATGTTTGTGGCCACAGTAAGGGCACTCTGACGGATGATCCTCGGTTTGCTGGGGAGATGCTACGAAGGTAACCTCGGGGGGAACACGCAGCGACCCAGAAGGAGTAATAGCCCCGCTAAAGTCCGATGATCTCAGAGTGTCAGTGGAGATTCCAGAAGCAGAGTCATGATTTCCTCTGCTACCATGTAACCGCTGCACAGTGGTTGATCTTTGTGTTAACTGCGAAGCCTGTAGCCTTGATGCCCCAGGGGTCGTAACGCCCGACACTGCCCCTGATATCTCCGAACCCACATAACCCTCTTCGGACCCATATCCAGCCTCAGGGAGCGACATATGCGAAGCACTTGTAAGTCCAGTGAACTCCATGGTGGAATATGAAGAGTACGAAAACCCGGTCTACAAAAATGGAGCAGACATAGAATCTCAATGCGCATTCGTCGCAATTAATGACACAACGTGAAATCATTCGAAATAATTTAAATAAATCCGATTGGGAAATCACGAAAGACAAATGCGACTCGACGCGCGCTCACAGGCGACACCTGGCGGCGAACGGAAAACATGAAACTGAACGGAAAATTTACTGCACTAATGTACATCTGAGAATCATTGAAATTCTGATCACATCAGTGTATAATTGAGTGCTGTCACTGCTGCCGTTACAGAGGTATGTTCCGACTGCTCCAGTGGCACAGAGTTGCAGCGTCAGGGATTGTATCTGGGAGTGCTGCACGAAGAAGTTAGTTCCCAATACAAAGTCGAAGGCCTCAGTGTCCATCACATAGAACCGATGGGCGATATTCCGGGAGCCCATAGGTACCTCCACTTCACAGTCCCCGCAGCTGTGCACCACATGTCCATCCCCCATTCATATAGCCGCGGTGGTCATGGTGTTCTTCAGGCTCCCACAAGGTAAAATTTTCTTGGCCACTATAGATATGGTGGCGCCAGTATCCAATACCCCCAGGTATTCACGTCCCCCTAGTCGGATACGCACCCAAAACACCAGGTCCTGGATGCCACCAGAGCGTCCCCGTCAGAACTCCGCGGGACAGGTCACCTCGAACCCCTTGTTCCGCAATTTGCGGGCCATCCTCATGAAACCGCTCCTCTTCTTAGCGTTGCCCTCATCACCACCTTCATGCTCCCGCTTGGCCCCTTGTTCTTCCTGGGCCTGCGTCTGTGAGCGTGTGGTAGGACCAGACTGCCCTCCAGAGGGCTCGGAGTTCTCCCCTGGATTAGGGTTGGGGTTGCCTCCGTTCATGTTGGTGTTCTTGTTGTCCTTGTCTGGCTGGCGGTTAGCGCCTCCTCCTCGTCCACCTTGACTCTTGTCTTGCCCTTGTCCAGGTCCTTTCGACTTGCCCTTGCCGGAGTCGTTGCCTTTGCCTTTGCCTCCACCTTTGCCTGAGCCTTTGCCAGGATCTTCCCCCTTAAGCTTCGCCGATAGGGGTTGCTTATGGTAGCACTCATCCTCGTAGTGCTTCCTCTTCCCACAGAAGGCACACGTGATGGTGCACCTGTAATGATCCGGCAGCTTCCCTTTGGCGCCGGTGTTCTTCTCCTGCTGCTTCCTCTGGACTACGAAGCAGTTGCGCTGCTCGCAGTCAGGGGCGTGCTGCAGGTGGCCCTGCTCGTCTCTGGCATCACACCAGAAGAGCTCCTTGACGTTCTCCATGATACGGGCGTGGGCGTGTCTGGGGGTAGTCCCCTGCCCAGGTCTGGATCCTTGGTACCCTTTGCCATGGCCTCCAGAGCCTCCTCCTCCAGGACGGTAGTTGTTCAGGTGCTGGTCGCTTTCTTTCTCCAGCGCCAGCTCCAGGAGTAGCACGCATAGATCCTCGTAGCGGACGGATCTAGCCTTGCGCTCTGCCGTCGAACGGCACTCGTCCCAAAGCTCTCGAGGGAGCTTAGCCACCAACCAGAACAGCAGGTCGTCGCTGCTGTAGGAACCGGGCGTCAATCATCCAGCCCAGTGATCCAGGTCAGCCAACAGCTCAGAGACCCTGCCAGGTTTGGGGTTGTTGGGCAGCACGGGCAGGTTCTGGATCTCGGCCCTGATGGAGAGATCGGTTTCGTAGGTCGGGTACTGCCTCTCCAAGGCAACCAACACATCGGCAAAGGTGGCGGATTTAGTCACGATCTGTCTGACCTGCTTCTCCAGGTACTTGGTCTTGCAGCACTGCAGGAGCAGATCGCACTTGACCCGTCCACTAGCGTGGGTTTGGCCGGTCAATCGGAGAAACTGGCCAAAATTCTCAGCGAACTTGCTGAGGTCCTTGCCTGTGAACTCAGGCAGGTTCAGCATGATCTTGGAGGTGCCAATAGCCTTAGCCCTCTGAGACCTGCGTCCCTCAGGGCGTCGGGTCTTCCTCTTCTTCTTCTTCTTCTTCCCACTTGGGTTCTCGGGGTCCTCCGGGTCGTCGTCCTCCGAGGGCGAAGCAGAAGTCATCGACGGCGGCTCATCATCGGAGGGGTCTCTGCCTAGATCACTAGAGCCATAGGGCTCCACATCAACCATTGCCCTCAAGGCTGTCAGCCCCAGCCGGTCCAGCTCGGCTCTCGTAGAATTCGTCACGTGGCTGTAGCGCGGCTGGGCCGTTCTCCGTACGAAAGGGCTTCTCGGTATCGCTGCAGGGGTCGGCATCGGTCGGCTCCTCAAGCTACCCAGGGTGTTTGTCAGCCCTGCCACCAGGTGGTTGGCCTGTACTCGATGGAGTGACACTCCCATAGTGGTAGGTGACGCTTGGGGCGGTATCATCAGGGGCTCCAGTTTCTCTCGAATCTCTTGAGTGAGGTCGCCCACGATTTTAGAGGTGGCTCCTCGGAGCACCTCGTTGATCTCTGACCGCGTCAGGGACCTGTTGGATGATCTCCCCGATCCTCTACTCCTGCCTCCAAGAGACTCAGGTCCTCTCCTCAGTCCACTCAAGGTTGCATACCCTTGACCATCCACATAGGCTGCAGTAGCGGGTAGAGGATGGTGATAGTCAGCCGCATACCATCGCGGTGCAGAACTGGAGGCCACCGGCTCACTGGCAGTAGTTGCCTCAGGAAAAGCAGTGGTAGGTGGGCCCAAAGCATAGGCAGGGCAGGTAGGCATACCAGTAAAGCCTGTGCCCTCTGCCATCGGCGGGTTCGTTATGGGTGTGGATGTTGCAGCGGCTGGGTCTGGAATTGGGAGTGTGGTGGTTATAGGAGAGGGTGATGCGTGGAGGGCAGAAGCGCTTGGTGCGCCTTCGAAGGTAGCATCATTCGTCAGGTCTTGCCCTTGGTCTTCTCCTTCGTCTGCTATGCTCTCTCGGGCATCCCTCTCGCTCTCTCTCTTCCTCTTCACAACATGAGTGACCACCTCCTCGACTGAGAGGGGCTGGAAGGCCGACTGGAGTCCTTCTAACGAATCCTCCGCCACGTCCACTGGCCCATGTAAGGGCTCCGAAGGTACAGCGCTAGGTCCAGGTCCAGGTTCACCAGGTGCTGGCATTGCTGGTGCCTCAGGCGCTGTCTTCACGTCGGTGTACTCTTTCTTTGTGTCCATCTTCGTTCGCCCTTCTGCTTATATATGACTGATCTCGGCGCACTGGATGTACGGCACGGGGTTGCTGCCGGTACGCAGAGACAATCTGCCCTCTGCTACCAGAAAGTTTTATAGTGATTTCAACACTGTGTTTGTGCCTCTCCTGCTGCTTGCTGCTGGTGTACGGTTTCCTGCTGCTTGTTTTTGATGAGTGAAATGTTTTGTTTGCTGAAATACATCCAATTCAGGATACCGGGGGACAAGGGGGGGCCACAAGTCCGGATGATCTGGCACCGCCAAAAGGAGCTAGACCAAGGCAGCAGCGCCCCGGACAAACCAGTCGCCGACACCCTGGAACTCACCAGCGCCCACCCCATCCGGCTCCGCACCGAAGAGAACAAGGCCCACACAGGCACCAAATACACTGGGGAGCTCCCCCCGGAGTGGAGCCAAGGCCTCCCCCCGCCGCGCCTACCCAAACGCCCACAAACCGGCAAAAAGTCCCCAAGCCCCAGTCCCCCTCCCTGACGGGGCAAGGGCCGAGGGCACAAGCCTCCACAGCCCCGGCCCGCCCCCACCGAGGCCACCGTCAACCTCCTCGACCTCAACCACCCGGCCGTCACATACTCCAAGGACGCCACAACCGCCCTCCAAGAGCTCCCGATGGCACAGGGGCCGGGGTGGGTCCCCCACCTCCTCACCTTCCAGGAACAAGGCCTACAGCGCGACGACCCCCCAGAGACCACCCCCATATATACCCCGGACCAGGAAGCGTACAAATGCTACTGGCACAAGGGGACCCCCCTATACGCCCAAACCGGCATCCACGTCCACCTCGTCCACCACCTCAGCGTCCCAGGGAGGCTAGGTGTCTATGAGGTCGTCGGGGACGGATGGCAACTCAACGTCATCAACACCCACGTCCCCTTCGGCAAAGCCACGGAACCCTTCCTCCAAGCCCTGGCCGAGGCATACCGCCAAATCGCCATGCTCGCCCCCACAGTCATCATCGACGACATGAACGCCGCCCCCACCCCAGCGGACCGAGGGGGACAGGCCACACCCCAGGACCAAGCAGTCCGCGACACCATCGAAATGCCAGCCTCGAAGGCCAACCATCCCACTTCCCCCACCAAACGGATGCCGCCCCATCCCGCATCGACGTATGCTATGGCGACCCCACCACCATCATCCGAGCGGAGGCCCGATATGGACCCCTCCCGCTGGGATCCACGGGCCATAGCCCCCTGCACATCCGCCTCACCATCCCCAACCTTCCCCCCAGCCCCCCAGAAGATGCGGACCAAGGCCTACCACCCCCCCTGAAGATGCCCCCGCTGCATGACAAGCATGCCTGGTCCCAATATCACAGGGCCATAGACCGCGCCCGGCGCATCCAACCAGACCCCACCGACCTACTCACAGCCATGCGCACGGCCGCCGTCGCCTGCGGCTTCCAGCAACACCCCCACACAGACGACGACCAACCACCCACAGCGCTGGGGGACATGCTCCATGACCTCTGGCATGCGAAGCAACAACTGGTGACCCTCCTCCACACCGACACCCCCCAAACCCGCCGCCAGATACACCACTGCAGGACACAGATAGCCCAAATCAGGGCGGACCTGCAGCGGTGGCACATCCACAGGCAACAGCGCATCGCCCAGGAACACGAACGGTATGCGCAACATGAACTCCCCTACAAGGCCATCCGCCACCTCAACGACGCCATGACCGATACCGGCCACCGCACCATCACCACGGTCTGGCAGGAGGACGGCTCCCTCACCAACGACCCAGCCACAGTGCTCCAAGCCACCCAAGACAGCTTCCTCCGGCAACACACCCCCACCCAAGACACACTGGACCCAGACACCCAGGCCAAAATCGACCGCCTCCCTCGGGTCTTCAACCACGCCCAGAGGAGGCACCTGGAAAAACGCCCCTTCACCATCCACGAAGTCCGGAGGGCCATCCACAGTCTCCGGCAACACAAAACCCCAGGCTACGACGGCCTCCCTGCAGAGGCATACTACCACCTCCCCGCCCACCTCCTCCGCGTCCTCGCCCACCGCCTCTGGGACATCGTCACGGGGCGGACCCCCCTGCCACCAGACTGGGCAAACGTTGTCCGCCCCCTCTACAAAAAAGGGGACTGGGCAAACCCGGACAACTGGCGCCCCATAGTCTGTGCGGTCACGGAGGTCAAAATCGTCTGGACCATCCTCCTGCGCCGCATCCGCCCCCACCTGGACCCCCACATACCAGCGAGCCTCTGGGGGGCCATCCCAGGCCGCTCCCCACACGAGGCCATCTTCCTCCAGGACACCATCGCGGACATGGACCCGGTGGACCTCATCATCGCCTCCCTCAACGTCAAGGGAGCCTTCCCGAACACCCCCTGGCTCCTTCTAGAAGCGGTGTGGAAACGCCTAGGCCTCCCCTTCTACAACTTCACCTCCGACTACATCCGCACCCGCAAATACACGGTCCGCACAGGAGCAGGCCTCACCCCCTTCCTGGAGCCAGGCAGCGGGGTCCCCCAAGGGGGAGCAGAGGGCCCCTTCCTGTACCTTCTAGTGACGCTCCCCCTGGCCCTCGCAATCGAGCAGGACTACCCGGCCTACGCACCCTACCCCCTCCTCTCCCCCCTGGTCGGCTTCGCGGACGACACCAACCTCACCGTCGCGCACACCCCACACGACCCCCATGCCCCGGACCCCGGACCAACGGTCACCCGACAGGCCAACGACTTACTGGACGTGACCGTCTCCTACCTCTCCCACAACAACCTCATCGTCCACCCCACAAAGTCAGTGGCAATGATCAAGGGGTCTGCCACACCTCCCACCCTAGGGCCACAAGGGCCCCCCATGCACGTCGTGACGACCACCACCCACCTGGGGGTAGTCCAGGCCGCCAACCCTGAGGACGCCACCCTCCCTCCCAAGTTGCAGTCACACCTCGCCCATCTCCCCAGATATGCGTCCCCGATCACCAAGGCCCTCTCCCTGTCCCACCAGAGCCTGGCGTACTACCTCACCGGGGTCTTGAACGCCTCCATAGGCTTCCAAGCACTCCACCTGACACACCCCACCACCGCCCTCCAGCCGGCCACACGCGCCGTGACCAAGGCATGGGCAGCACACGGGGGCTGGCCCACCTCCATACCCACCCGCGCCATCCGAGCGGCATGGCCCCACTATGGAGACGCCATAGGGGACGAGGTGAAAGCGGCCTATACCAGACACACCGCCCTCCTCCTTCACCGCATGACCCACAACCACTCACCGGAGGTCCGCGAGGTCACCGCCATCCGCCTCCAAGCCGCACAACGGGCCCGCAACACATGCCCGCGCTGGGTACTCCACCAGACGGGCATGCCCACCAACATGAACACGCGCCTGTGGAACCACCTGCAACTTCTCCTCCCATCCCCACACCACGCCATACTCACCAACCACACGTGCCCAGAGAAAGGGCCACTAGCGGTCCTCTGCGAGGACCTCCACCATCACCCCAAGGGCACCATCCACACCATAGACCTTGTCGGGGCCTCCATCACCGTAGTATACGTCACCCTCTCCCAAATGCGAGTCCTGCACCACAGCGGGGCACACCACACCCCCTTTCTACAGCTTCCCAAATGGCCACAATACCGCCTCTTCCACCAATACCTCACGCAGACGGCACGAGCAGCGGGACACACTCTACCGGGCAGCAAGGACATGCGCACAGCCTACCGAGAATTCACAAAGCAACACCCGCGACCCATCCCAGCGACACCGCCCTACGCACCCCCCGGATCGGAATACGAACCCGTCCCCCCGGTAACGGGCCCAGTCCCACCACTAACCCTGCTACTGGCCCCGAACGAAGCCAAACCCACGCAGACCACCGTCATCCACCACGGGGCAAAATGGCGCATACCAAAACACCACATGACCGCCCGAGACCTACCAAAGGTCCCCCAAGATTCCCAGAGCATGCCACGCACATGTTGGGCCTGTGACCCCGAGGCACCAACCACACCATGGCCCGTACTACACCTCATAGCACGCCACCACACCCACCCCACAACCCACCTACCACCACAGGCCTACGCATGGATAGCCCCATGGTTCCACCGCACCGACACTAACCCCACGGTAGCATGGAACCCCGACCACGCGCCCAAATGGCTCTTCACCACTACACCCACATGCCCCCGCCCCGACCCAGCAGGGGTCGCCATCCGTTACAGCATGTACGAGCCAGGCAGAACGGGCAAGCACGAGCACCCCTACTATCCACTCCACCACTCCTGCCACACACCGGAGCACCAAACACAAACCCTCACATGCCACGACCTAAACCCCGACACAGCCTACATCCTCTACTACATCTACTCCTACCTCACACAAGGACAGCCGGAGCAGGGACTCATAGCCCTGTCCCCCCAAGCGAAGCACATCATCTCCAAAGGAATAGGGGTGTACGCCACCCCCATCCTGCAGCCCACAACCCCAGTAGCCCACCTCGCCACGGGCCTTGCCATATACGCCTACCTGCCCATGAACCCATGCCGCCTCCCACAACCATCACCGGCGGACCGGCTCTTCTTCACCGACGCCTCAGGCGAATCCGCCCTCACGCCCATCACCGGGGGGGCCACCCTGCAGCTAACCCACACCGGGGGACACTACCACATGGACCACCACACGGGCCACACCACCTATGGGGCCTCTTCCCACGGGGAGCTGGGGGCCATGGCCGACGCCATCACCGAGGTCGCGGCCCACCTACCCGCCCACCCCCCGCACATCGTCCGGGTCTGGTTCGTGGTAGACGCCACTGTCGACACGCACCTGCTCCTCCGCATAGCAAGGCAACCACTTCACAAAGCAACCGCGACGAGCCTCGGCACCCAGGCACTGCTACTCTGGAAAGCCCTACGCAGCCTTCCCCCCTACGTCCAGCTCCACATCGTGAAACAAGAGTCCCACAGGCACCAATACGGAAATGGTAAGTTCGACAACCAGGCAGTACACCAGCGCACAACACACCTACCAGCCCTCCAGATCCCTGACCTCGGCCGCAACCACACACACCTCCAACACGTGCCCCCTGTACCCGAGCCCCATCAGACCCCGGACTGGGTACCAGAGGACGCCCCCTATTCCTCCCACGACAGAGCGTACCACTACCCCAACCCCATCCAACATCTCGCCCGCGTGCTCGGCGACGCAGACAGCCGGGCGCACATCCAGGAGCTCCAGGACAGACTGCAAGTCCCCCTCTACCACTCAGCGCTCCGCCCAGCAAACGTCCCAGCCCACCTCCAGAAACGACGCATCCAGCTCCTCAGGGAGCAACTGCCATTCCTCACCAGGGTCGCCAGATGGCTCGCCCGCAAACACATCCACGTCCCCGACGAACACACCCGTTGCCCATGCGACCACACCACCCCGGAGGACTGGGAACACTTCAAGAAATGCCCCCTCCATACAGACAGGGACACCCTAGTGGGCTGGTCCCCGGCGGAAACCCTGCGACAACACGAAGGATGGCCAACCCACAGCCACGCACACCAGGCCACCGAACACCTCTTCCGGGACCCCCTGATTGGAGAAGCCACCATGAGAGGGGCAGTGACACAGGCCCTGCACCGACACCTCACCAAACACACGGAAAGCCCCATGGAGGCAGCAGCACACCTCCAGCTAGAAGCGGTCCGCAGAGCAGCGGCCCAAATGGTACACCGCAAACACCTCCTGCTAACACACGCGGAACAACTCACCGACCCCACCGCCAGGGAACACATGCAGCGTCTCATCCATTACCATGCCGTGCATGACCCAGACGTCCACTAACCCGCTCCACGCCCCGCACGCGCCCCCCGTCTCCATCCACAGGTCTCCAAGGCACCACCACAGCGCCCCGAGACGCGTCTCGCACCCAGGAAGCCACCCGGCACCGCCCAGTCCGGCCGAGCCCAGCCAGGGCCAACCATACATCGACGTAGACACGCAAGACCCCGGCAGCCCATCCAGCCCACCCCCCCCGGACCCGGGGCACCCCCCCCTCACACCGGCCACCATCCGCGACCCCGACCTCCTCCGAGCGACCCTCCAAGACAGGGCCCCGACCACCCCCCTGGGCTGGTACCGCCTACAAGAGGACTGGACCAAGCTCACCGTCAAAGCCCTCCGGGACCTGACCACCCCAGGCAGCGGCCTCCACGAGACCATAGTAGACCTCGTGCTCTGGCGAGCCCGCAAACACACCCGGGGCCAGCCCATCTGGATCCCCCCCATCGAGTGGGGCCAGGCCCTGACGCACGACACCGGCAGCAACGTCAGGCGTCGAGGGACCGTACGCCTACGGCGGGCCCAAGCGGAGACGGACCACCCAGCGGACCCGAACCACCCGGAACAGTGGGAACAGGCCACCGCGCCCAACCGCGACACCGCCCTCCGCGCCGCCGGCCTCCGCACCCCGGACGACGACCCCCCCCCCCCACCTACAGACAGTGGCCACCCCCCGCCGGAGGTCTGGGTTACAGTCCTCGAGCGCGGCCACTACTACGTGATAGCCGCTACGGCTACGTCCCCCGGCCCGCAATGGATCATCCAGGGGACAGACACCATGTTCGCCCCGGAGACCGCCCCACCAGGGGCAGTGGGGGACCCCACCACCCAGCACAGGATCCTCAGGGGTGTCCTCCAGCCAGGGGACACGCCCCCAGCCCGCGCCCTGGCCCAAATCACCTCAGGGAAGGCGGGCTACCACCTGGGATTGGCCATGCTCTGCCTAACCCACTGGATCCAGCGCCACTGGCCACCCACGGGGACCGTGCCCTGGGTTTGGGCCATCCCCACCGCCCACACACAAGTCGAGGCAGGCCCGGACACATGACCAAACCCCCCCCCCCCCCAGACCGCAACAGTCCCTCACCTGCGGGTACCACGCCATCCACAGGGTCCTCAACCGCGCGGGTCTTAGCCCAAAGCTAGCATGCCCCCTTCCCACCACTGACCAAGAGGTCCACCAGATACGAAAGCTCGTCTGCGAAATCCTTGCCGCGGCAGCAGAAGACGGCAAGCTTCTCCTCCAAACCGCCCGGCCTACAACTGCCCACGCAAGCGCGCGGCAAGCGGACACATACACCGGCACAACACACCCCCCCGCACAATCCCCGCCCATGCCCCCCCCCTCTCGCTGCTCAACCGGAGACCCACACACGCCCACCAGCGCGCGCACCCCCCGGCCCCGCGACACGGGCCTCCCCCACCCGCCCGAACACCAGTACACGCCCGCCACACACCCACCCACCGGCCACCCTTCACCGCCCCCCACACTCGACAACCCACACACACCCGCCAAGGGGAGCCCCGCGCCCCGCGGCACGCCCATCCCACCCAGTGGTCCGCCCATGCCCCCCACACACACCCCAGAGGACCCAGGCCCACCCCCCCCCGGCCCCTGAATGCAGCCCACGCGAACTGTTCCCCCCCGCGGACACCAACCCACACGACCTCGCACATTGCAGGACCCGGGCCCAGCCGAGCCCAGAACGAGAAGGCCGCAGCCCCGCGCCTCCCTCCCCCGCCGCTGCCGACCAGATCCGCCCGCCGGGCCGCCAGGTCACGACCGGGCCCCCCCAGCCGCCCGCCCCCAACCAACAACCCGGGGACATGCCCTCCATCCTCCCCGCCGTGGCCGCAGCAGAAGCCGCCGCCCGCAAGCCCGCCCGCATCACAGCCCAACCCGCGTCCACCACCTCCTCCTCGTCCTCAGCCTCGTCCACCTCATCCACCTCATCCTCCGACCCCCCCCTCCCCGCCAAACTCATCCTCAAGGCCACGGCGAAAGCCAAAGCCGCGGCCGCACGCACCGACCCCCCAACCCCCACACAGGCGACTCAGGCACCCCGGCAACCCACCGGGACGGCCCCCGACCCGACATCGGCGCCCTCACACCTCCGGACAGAGGTACTCCTCAACCTGGAACCGGACCCCAACCCCAAACCCGACCCCAAACCCAAACCGGACCCCAACCCCAAACCCGACCCCAAACCCAAGCCGGCGCCCACGCGAGCACACACAACACCGCATACGCAACGACACAGAACCACCCGACACTACCCCCGCCCGGGCCATCGCCCAAGCCAGGACCCCCCACCCACCGCAACCCGCGCCCCCCTCCCGCCGGCACCCACCACCACCGCGGAGACGGCCACCCAGCACGACCCCGTCCAGGCCCTCGTCCACATCCCCGTCACCAAGCGCCCCGTCATCCATCCCCCACAAACCACCACCACCGCCGGCCAAACCGACCCAGGGACGTGGGACCCCTCAACCACCGTCACCGTCAAGCCCGGCCCCCAACCCTTCCCCCATGCCCACCACATAGTGCAGCCCCGGGGACTGCCCACGATGGCCAATCCCCCACCCCCACAAGGGGGACCGGAAAACCCACAAGGACTCCATGGGCCATACCCGCAACACCAACCCCACCACTACCCACACCACCACCACCAGCGGCCCCACCACCACCACTACCAACACCACCCCCACCACTACCACTGCCCACCGCCCTACCCCACCGGGCCACAACCCCCCGTACACGAACAGCACCAGCGGACGGGATGGCAGCCACCGAACGCCCCACCCGCATACCCCACCTACCGCCAGGAGCCACCCCCCCCGTACCAGCCACCACCCCCGTACCAGCCGTACCCCCGCGGCCACCATCCGATGGCCGAAGGGGCCCCATGGACGACGGGGGACCTCCCCCCCCAGGCGGCACCGCGCGGGGCCCCGTACCCCCCCGGCCACCATCCGATGGCCGAAGGGGCCCCATGGACGACGGGGGACCTCCCCCCCCAAGCGGCACCGCGCGAGGCCCCCCAGGGGCCGCCGACGCTTCCGGACTGGCCCAACTCGAGCGACGGGGGCCGGTCCCGCAAACGGCGGCACTCCCGCTCCCCCCCCGCCCGACACACTCGCCCACGGCGCCCACACTCCCACCGCGCCTCAACCACCCACTCCCGCCGCTCCCACTCCCCCAGGTACCACCACGACCCCCAGGGACCCCGCTACCGTCGCTCCCGCTCCCCCGGGCACCACCACGAGCGCCACCGCCGCCCCATGTCCCCCTCCCCCTCCCCCCACCGGCCACCCAGCCCCCGCCGCCACCACTCCCGCTCCCGCCGACGCAGCCAGGCACGCCACTGCCGCCCCACGTCCACCTCCCCCTCCCCCGACACGCCCCGCCGGGCTCCCCGTTCCCCCCGCCACCCGTACCCATCCACCACCCCCAGCCCCCGCCACCACCACTCCTGCTCCCCCGGACGCCACCGAGCGCGCCACCGCCGCCCCATGTCCACCTCCCCCTCCCGCTCCCCCCTCCGCCCGTACCCGTCCTCCACCCCCAGCCCCCGCCGCCGCCGCTCCCGCTCCCCCAGGCACCGCCACCCCCGCCACCACCGCAGGTCCACGTCTTCCCCCCGCCGCTCCAGGACCCCGGGCACGGACCCCTCCCCCCCCCGAGCCCCCGCCTACCTCGCCTGGTGGTCCCCCCCCGCTCTGCAGGAGCTCCGCCGCTGGGTGAAATGGGCCGGGGGAGCGGGAAGGCACGAAGGGGTGCACATGGTGCATACCTTCGAGGAGGTGCGCACCCGCACCCCCGCGAACCCCAACGAGGCCGCCCCGGACGCCATCATGCCGCAAGCGGCATGGGAAGCCCTCCTCCGCGATGCGGTTCAGGGCCTCCGCCCCCCCTACACCCCCGACCCCTCCGCCAGTGGCTCGGGGCCACCCACCCCCAAGCCTGGGCCACCGGCGCCCCCTCCCCACCCCGCCCCTCCCGCCACCACCACACCAGGAAGGGGCAGAACAAGGGCAAGGGAAGGGCAAGGGGCACCAAGGAGCACACAGGCAAGAGGGCACGGAAGGGCCCCAAGTGAGGGCAGGCACACGCAGGGACAGGGCGCCGGAAGCGACACCACATGGGGGCAGGAAACCACCCAAGAACCAGGACGGGGCGGGAACGGGGACCAAGACACGGAGGACAAGGGCACCACGGCGGGCACCACGACCCACACCCAGGAAGGGCACACCACGACGGGGAGACCAGCGCTGCCCCAGCCCCACCAAACACCCCAACACACACCACCGAAGCAAACATCGGACGCCATACGAAACACACCAGCGCACGCCCACCGGCCACCGGAAACCACACGGAGAACGGAGGGCACACCTACACGGGGAGTACGGGCCACACCCACAGAGGAAGCCGCAGGGAACGCCGCCGCACGGCGCACCACCACGCCCTCACCCCCAGGCGACGACCCCGACCACCACAAAGGCCACCTCACAGGAACCGGAAGAAGACGAAAGCACGGCCGCGGCACCCACGACTACGGACCGAAACCCCCAGAGGACACGGGACCAAGGCACAGGCCCCCAGGGAGGGCAACCCCACGGACCGTCACGCGACCACACCATGGGCTATAAGGGCCGGGCTGCGTTACCGTCGCGGTTTGACGCAGAGTATTGCTATGCACTTGGATTGACGGCCGGGGGCTTGATCTCAGCTGGTCTCACGTCCGTGAGGGCGTCCGTCACCAACCTGTTGCGTCCAGTGGAGGAATGGCACTGCGGCGGCACGCCGATCCCGTCCATGATGAATTTCGAGCGCCGCAAGGGGAAGTGAAAGGCTGTGATCGATCGCGAAGGCCTTGGGGCTGCTGGACGGTGCCCCCTTCAAGGCCATCTCCGAGCGCCGTGACGACTGGAAGTGCCAAGATTACTACCGGTGCCCCGGACCCCTGCAGTTCAGCACCGGAGATATGGACATCCCCCTGACCCTGACGTATGAGCTCATCCCCCGGCGGCACTGACCCGGACCCTCATGTCCCTGCCAGCGCAGCCGAGCTGCAGTGCAAGCCTTTCGCCACTCAAACAGCGTTCGGAAGCCACCTCCACCGTCCGACTCCTGATTTCTGTTTGTCTGCCTTGGAGAAGGAACGCCTTTCCTACACCCCGAGTACGCCTGCCTGTCTGCGGGGCCCGGTGAAGATTGAGTCCATGGGTGAGAGTCAGCGTGCACGCCCCAAGGACACCGTGATCATTCGGCAGAATTTCCCGGAGACCTACCCGACCCACACAGGCCAGGCTGACCTCCACTGACCCACCGCGGCACCACGCGAGACCACGGCACACCGCACCACAGCGCGCCACAGAGCAACGCACCACAGCACGACGCGACGCGACGCGGCACAGAGCGGCACAGCACGACACAACTGACCCTAACCTGAGGGACTAACCGAAGCCAGCCACCGCACACCCTGGAAGGCGCTGCGCCACCACGCCACACACCAGCACCGCAGGCCACACACGGGGCCACAGCGCGCCAGGCGACAACGGTGACGGACCACCCAGAAGATTACAGCCGGCACCGCAGAGGGGTAAGGACACGAACAACCCCAGCCCCCTAACCCAAAACCACAAGCAGCCGCCTGGCGCAGCCGCCCAGCCGGCAGAGCCAGGACCTAACCCAGCAAGAAGGGGCGCCGAGCCCACCTTGTACAAGGCCCACCCGACCCATGGCGCCGGAACGTGGCCACACAGAACGCAACTGAAGACAGCAGCCCGGAAGACAACACTGAATGCAGGCCAGTGCGTGCGCCAGCCCAGGGAAGGCAGAGGGAGGAACAGGCAAGCCCCCCCCCCCCAAAAAAAAAAGGAGGGGGGAAGGGGAAAAGGCACGAAAACAGCCCACAGCCGCCAAACCGCCCGCCAACACTACCACAGGCGGCCAAGCCCCCCCCCAGAAGGCAACGAAAAAAAAAAAAAAACAAAGGACCCCCACAGAGGCACAGGGGGACCACCCACCCAAAACCGGCAACACCAAGCCAGTAACAGCGGACCACAGGGAAAAGGGACACGGAAAAAAAAAAAAAAAGAGAGCCACCAGCCCAGCCCGAAAGAAAGGGGATGGAGGGACAGGGACCACAAAGCCCAAAAAAAATAAAAAAAAGAAAAGAAAAAACCAAAGCGCAAAAAACAAAAAACACACCCGGCAACCCAGCCAAGAAGGGCTGGGCACAGGCGGGACCCGGGCCCAGCACACACCCCCACACCGCACGCCGGAACCGGAAAAGGCGGGGGGCAAGCGGGGCGCCCACGAAACCACACACGTCCCAAAAGCAGGCCGAAACCGAAGCCCAACCACGAACACCACAAACAGCCGACACTAGAGGGACAACACCACAAACCGTGCCCAAACACACCCACCCAAGACCCCAGCCAGGACTGGCGGGGCTAACAAAACCCGCACCCAACCGCCAACCGGACCCAAACACAAACGCCACAGAACAGTAGGAAACCCAGTGCCCACAGCCCGGGCACTGAGGCAGCCCGTGCCATGCAGGTGACCCGGCCAAACGAGATCCGGAGACCGGGGGTAAGGCTGCATCCTAAGGCCTGCGCTGCTTTGGGACTCGAGGCGGAGCGTGCGACACCCAGGCGCCTCGGAACCCTAGTACCAAGAACGTGCATGCACGCCTTGGGAACGGGATACGCCAGGAAGTCCGGTGAACCCCTAGGGTTCCGCCCAAAGGAGGGGACGTGCGCAAGCACGGGGGCACACCCTCCCGGCGAGACAAGCATGTCACGCTGGCGGCGATCAGCCCTCCCGGCGTAGCCCGGGGCCGCTTTGTTGGGGGCCAACAGTCAGGTCTAGCGAGAAGTAACCCGCCTCCCCTCTTCACGCGCGAAGCCTCTTCCTGTTCGTCACAGGGGCGACGCCAGGGGGAACCATGGGGCGCCTCTCCTCGACCGAGTGCACCTACCTACCTACCTCCAATTCAGGATAGCCCAAGCCAGAGATAAGCAAGTAGAAGAGAATCAGGATCAAAGCATGAAGGGCTGCAGTGTAAACAGTGAAAGATGAAAGAATATTCACAGAAACTGCAACTCAGGGCAAATCGGATTGCATATTCACAAAGATAGCTGAAATGCTTTGGAAAAAGAGTTGGAAAACTGCCCCATGGTCACTCAATCTCCATAGTGCCATCTCAGGAGATGTGCACTCTTTGTTTTGGGTCCCATATGTGCTGAGGTGGCAGGGCATGTGGCGATGAGGTCACTGCCATGTCACATGGGATCTTCATACTTAGCTAGGCTGACCGGGAATAGAACCCAGGACCTCTCAAAAAGAGGTGCCCAGGCCCCTAGGGTGCATACCACTAGGACAGCTAAGAATTCATGAGAAAACATAGATAAATTCCTAGGCTCTGCCCTGGATATGTTAGTTCTCAGTCGACTCAGGAAAAGATGAATAGCCTCACATCGATAGGGGATTAAGGGGTCCACTCCATATCCTGATTGGGTGTTTGGTTCCATAGGTCAAAATGTGTTATCACCACTTTTGGTTGGGCCAATACTAAGATAGATATGCCTGTGTGCTCAGTGGATCTCTAATACAACTAGAGTATGCCTCAGAGCATTGGAAAAGCACTTTTTCTTACTCTCGACAAGCTGAAACAGGCGATGATCAATGCGACACATCTTAGTGCTATCGACGCTCAACAGCCGTATCACCTGTACACAGACGCTTCGAAAGACTGCGTGGGTGCTACGCTGGCGCAACGATGTGCGCATGGAAAGTACAAGGGACATCTTTGACCCATTGCCTTCATGTCGCGGAAAATGCAGCCTGCCGAAAATCGATACCCGATTCGAGAACAGGAGTTGTTGGCCATCGTATTAGCCTTGAAACAGTGGTTCCACCTACTTCGAGGACCGCAGCAGGTGCACGTGCGCACTGACCACGAAAGTCTTCGATATCTCAAGACATCTCCTCGACCGCTGACACCACGGCAAGCACGATGGTCCCAATTCCTCGAAGAATACAAGCTGACGTTTTGGTACGTACCGGGCCTCGAGAATCCCGCTGCAGACGCCTGCTCCCGTTCTGACTTCGCAACAGTTACTGGACATCGAAAATGCCACACGTACACGGGCTTTCGTAATTCCCCTGTTCGAAATTTGGGCTTCACCGGAAGGAGAACCTGTCGATGAGTTCCTACATGTACTGACGCGTTCCCGTGGGGGGCCGGCCACGGGACGCTGCGGTGACACGCACAGGTGAGCAGGCAGGCAAGGCACTACGCTCACAAGGGCATCAATACGCCTGTGTCATGTGACAAAGCGTTTCAGAATCCTTGCCACTCTGCAAAGAGGGAACGAAAGTATGTACAGCAACACATCAGGATATGTACACATGGGGTTAAGACTGGACTGGGGTAAGGGCATCACAGGACCATAGACACTCAGTCCCAACTCATATCCCAATCCCAGGTCCGACCCTCTCAGTGGCTGATGGGGGCGGGGGCTCAAACACAACCCATGCCCTGCTCAGTCCGGACCCTGAAACCCTGCCAATAGGGGGGTGTCCCGCCCAGCCACAGGCGAGTTCCTGAGAACCAAGGAGCTCCAAGGCCAACCGACAGTTGTTCCCTATGCTCCCTTAATGGCAGGTCCCAACACCACTCTGAGCGAGAGATATGGCCCCGCCATTATCACCCAGGAGTTGGTAGCTGAAAATGGGCTGTTTCAGCCCAAACTGAAATTAACTCAAAAATCCCCAAAGTTGACCCCTCGTCCGGACCCGCCAGAGGTAGGGACGAGGCAACTGACCCTATGCCCTTCGAGTACCAACTCCCTGGAGCCCTCACCCAACCTGGTTCCCTTTGAGGTCTCGGCATCAGGGCAACACGGATGAGTCGAGTGGGGTCATGATGCCAAAATCACCAAAATTGGCGTCATTCCCACGCGCGGCTCGCTCGGCCAAGGTAAGGCCATTGGCTCACAGGGTAGGAGGCAGGACCTAGGACTTATATCTGAGTGTACAACTTGAATTTAGGTCCGGGCTCCCTATGGGCTTAGAGGAATGGGGCCGCCAATTGACCACACGGAAGGGGGAAATTGGGGTCCCAAAATTGGGTCATTTTGGCTGCTTGAAATGAGCCAAAACTCAGTGTGCTCCCAATAGTATATCTCCACGCCGGCTTGGAGATCGGATCCGCCATCCCATACGCGATCCACCGGTAGTCCAACGAAGACTTCCATGCACTTGGCTGCCGAAGATCTCCATGCCACTCAGCGTGGTGACGATCCCAATTGGGTCCACAAATGCAAAAATGGCAAAATTGCCCATACTCAATCTGGCCTAGCGCCTTAACGAAGGCGGCTCCGCTTCGCCCACGTGGTGTGTGGACCATGGGGACCATTACCCATAACACCCACGTCATATATGGTCCATTGGTCCATGCGTCCGGCGTGCACGAGGGTTAGAACATAGTGCACGGCGGGCAGCAAAAGTGGAAAATTGCTCAAAATGGCCAAAAATGCGCACACTCATGGTCAAGGCAAATGAGGCACATGCCCGACTCGGACCGGAGTGTGCCATAGGATTGGTATCAAGTCATGTTGGTCCAACATATCTTTTGGGCGTCGCCCAACTCCTCCAATATTGGGAATGGCAGGGTCGCCAAGTGAGCCCATGATTTGGGATAGTCCCAAATCGCCAACATGGCCGCCACGGTATGCCAAGCCTAAGAGGAGTTATTCGCCGGGTCCAAGATATGTTGGGCACCCAAGTATGTACCCTCATATCATAACGGGGTCATGATGTCAATTGAGCGCAACGTTGAAATACACGGTCGCCACTTGACATCATGACGGGCCAAAAATGGCAAAATTGGCACAAGCACACACAAAAGTGCCTTGAAAGGTGCATAATTATATTATAATATCTTCGGCTTGGTTTGTGCAATCACTTAATCCTTCTACACACAATGACTTGACACCAATGACCTCCGATCCCACATATGTGCTCCACTTGGGGCGCCTTGAAAGGTTACGAGCGCTACTTCCCAAGTGGGCACATGAAAATATGGAAAATTGTCAAACACACACCTTGCTCCCAACGCATCGCTTCGGGATCACCACACAAGCTTCCCTTCACGAAGGTTAGGCTTGCAATTGACCGTAGGGAGTATGGAGAGGGGGCTTGCACAGTATGAGGTCCATTGGCGGGTTCGACTTGGAGCAATGGACCCGCCAAATGGGCACGCAACACAACACATGGCACATACCACATATTGCCCAAAAAGGTAGCTCCCACCACGATATGTCATGCCCCTCCAAGGGCATAACTTTGCGTCAATCGCTCATAGGAACTCAAGGAGAGTTCCTATGCCACACCAACACTTGCGCGCTACACTCGAAAGTTATCTTAACGCACGCAATATCATGGCCAAAGAGTGATAACGCAAACTCTACCCTCTTGACCATGATCCATTACACTAGCGCGGACGTGTGGAAACGCAAGGCATATAATGCTTCCTAAATTACGTCGGGAGTATTGTAAATACATCCCACGTTTCCTTATCGTAATTCCTCGCAAGCAACACGAGATATGACCTTCACAAGTGGCCTCACGAATCAACTTTGTTTTGCCCATATCTTTAAGACAAATGGAGGGCAGGATAAAAGGGAAGTTGATTCGTGCATACGGAAGCACGTAGGTCCACTCGAAAGAGGTCAAATCAAGTGCGGGGATGTCGAAGTCGAAAATCCGATTTCGACATCCTGAAAAATTCGGATTAAGGTTGCGAGTATTAATTATGAAAATTGCGGAAGCATCCATGCAGTTCCTGGCGACTTTGGAGCCTTCGTGACGGATAGCGTTAAAATTTCCATTATAAACAGTTAAACTGGCGGTTACGGTAAAGTCGCGAACCAACCGCCAGCAGTCAAAACAGTGAGTATCGGAACGGAAGCGTAAAAATTGACGGAAACAATATGAAAATAAAACCCTGTTGATTCCTGATATTCTGATACACAAATCTCCGCTGGCGGTGCATCGGTTGCCGATGCGGGGCTTCACGGCACGGAACACGCCGTGCATGGGGTTAGTGGACCGGAGACCGGTTGTATGCCGTAACCTGGCCATGGGGTTCTGGGTACCGCTTCACCCCCCTCCTTAGAGCAAACCCTGGGGGGGCTCGATAACACCCACGCATGGCAGCGGGTACCCAGGACCACTTCCTGAAGGGGGGGGGGTGTCACATCCTCACTTCAGTGAGTCACAGTAAGATAGGTATGATGCTGTATAAGCTCGTAGCACATGTATAGTATCAAGTATCAAGTCCCGGGTCCTGGCGGCGATTGTTCGGCATCCAAAGGACCCGTTAACCCATACCAGGCGCACCGGGTGCCGGCTGCTACGGTCACCACCACAGTGGTAGTGGCATACACGGCCAACATAGGCGACACACGACGACCGAGGTGGTCCCACAAGTCGAGAGCGACCACAAAGATCCATCAGGCTACCCCAAGCTTCCCAAGGCCCGCCGACTGGGGAGAGTCCCCACGGGTCCTTCCTCGGGCGCACCATGTCCATATCCATACGACGCGAGTCCAGAGTGCCATAGTCGAACTCCTTACGAACCCCAGATCGTAAGGGAACTCCTCCTGAAGGGATCGGGCATCAAGGCCGTCTTTTCCCTCGCCCTACTGCCACGAAGGCCATACATGAGGGGGTCCTCATGCAGTGTGGGCGGAGGCGTCGACTCCTCAAACCACCAGTTTCCCAGGCAGACTGACCGAGGTCAGGAGCACCGGAGGCCGCCATCCGAATGCAAGTGCGTCTGCGAATCGGTAGGCTCACACTGGGACTGACAGTGGCGGACCGCTGGGAGTGTAGTCAGGCAACTGGGCTTCCCGCCTGGCGCCATCAGGATCTCCACACATCACAGCGTATAGGGCAACACGGTATCACAGGCACTCAAACAGTAGAATCTGTAATCAAGTACTGGTCCAGGCTGGACCAGGCTGTAAGAATATGTACACGGCGACTCAAGGCGCCTCTGTATCTCGATTCGTGGTGAAAAGCAGTCCATCCCTCAGCGATGGGCTGATGACACTTAACGTACAGATGCACATATCCTGGAGGGCAGAAAAACAAGCAATAATCTGGGTAAATAGGCGTGTAAACACGCTCTGGACAGAGCGCCAAACCACGCCACGGTCAGGATAAGGCAATGCAGGAGGGTGGACAGAAAAACGCCTGAGTTCAGGCATATATAGTCTCGAGACACACGTCGACTGGTCTGGATTCCGCAAATGCCATGGAACCAGACCACACACCAAAAAATCGCAATGCCGATGACAGCGGCATCCGTTGCGCAACGTCGTATGGGCTTCAAGGCCCCAAGAGCTCAGAATTATGAAGGTCAGTCGCCCTACCTGGTTTCCCAAGGATTCACCAGGGGGGGGAGTGACGAGTAGAAGAAGAGAGGGGCCATCCTCCTCTGGATTCAGCAGGGGGGGGTATATGGCCACTCTGTCACCGAAAGATGGAAGAGAGCAAGCAAGTAAGGGACGATTCGTTGGCCTCACAAGCGCTCATAACACATCAGGGGAGAGCTCAGGGCGCTGATCAGGCACCCCTGGCTGCAATCGCCCGGCCGAGTGCTGCCAAGTCCGGAACGTGGATCTTGGTCTTGTGCTTGCGGATGTACTCCATGAAGGGAGTATTGACCCGCGGCACAAACGAGGAGACGGGTTCCCAGGTGTCGTGGGACGGCCCATAGCCTCGCCAACGAACCTTGAACTTCAGACCCCCGGGTGCCGAGGTCTTCGGACGCTGAGCCAGGATCTTCTCGACAGTATAGTCGTCCTGCTCAGCATAGTCGTCGTCCGAATCGGCCTCATGCTTGGCGTAGTCCAGGGACACATGTCGGCCACGGAGGTCGGGTTCCCGCACACGGAGTTGACTCTCGTGGCGCTCCCGGAACTGTCCGTGACCCACCTTGATGCGGTAGGTGTCCTCACCAATCCTGCGGACCACCTCGCCGGGTGTGAACCAGGTCTTGGTGCGGTGGGTGCCCATGGGGCGGGGTCTGATCACCCACACCGGGTCTCCCACCCTGAACTTCTGCGCTGTCCAGCTTGGGGCGGACTTCTGACGCTCAGCATGCTCCTTCTCAAGCTGCTGGCGGATGTCCCGCGCCGTTTGCTCTTGCCGCGCGAAGAACTCCTTGGCATCCATAGCCATGCCATCACCAGACAAGGGAAGTCCCCTGCCCAGGGGGTCCCTGCCAAACAGAATCTGGTGAGGGGACAAACCGCCCGGAGTGGGGGTGTCATGATGGGCCTTCAGAGCAGGCCACATCTCCTCGAACCAGTTCCGCCGTGGATTGGTGATATGGATCTTGCGCAGCTTCTCGAACAGCTGCCGTCCAGCCACTTCAGCACGGCCGTTAGACCGGCTGAGATAGGCGACGCTCTTGGCATGACGTATCCCCATGAGGGAACACATAGCCTTGAACCAGCCACCAGTAAACTGGGGCCCTCGGTCACTGCAAATGGTGCGGGGGATGTCAAAGACGGTCAGCCAATGACGAATCATCATGACTGCCACTTCCTTGGCAACCAACCCCTTTTTGCGTGCCAGAACGGCTACAACGTAGCCGCTGTGGCGGTCCACACAGAGAACCACACAGTCAAAGGTCTCCTTGCCAATGTGCACTTCGGGCATGGAGAAGACGTCCATGGCCACACTCTCCATGGGCTGGTCAGGAACCGGGGTCCATTGGGGCTCCCCCTTGACGTTCCGGTTATCGGGATTGCAGGCCTGACAGACCGAGCAACCCTTCCTGACCTTCTTGATGGCGGTGTAGAGAAAGATATGGTCGATCTCGAACCGACGCTGCATGTCAAGAGCTTGCTTCTTGACCCCTGGGTGCAGCATGTGGTGGTGCCAAGCTTCACACAGCTCGAGCACCCGGGACTCTGGTACTAGCAGCTTACCGTTCCGGTATAGCTTGCCATCTTCCTCAGTCAGCCCCTTTGGCCACTTCTGCCCGTCGTCAGGGTCGGTCACAGCCCTATACTCGGCCGCAAAGGCCTCAGACTTGGCGTAATCGTCGGTCCAGTCGTCCTGGAGGCAAGACTCCGGGAAGAGGTGCTTGTCGGACTCAGTTCCCACAGGGGGTGCCGGACCGGGCCTTCCGCCCGCGGCACCCACAGGGGCGAGTACACTGACTGTTCTGCTCACCCTCGTGGCGAGGGGGGCATCTGCAGCCATGACGACGAAGCATTTAGCACCCTCCTCCTCCATCAGGCGCTCCATTTCAATGATCCTCTTGGCTTCAGCGGTCTCAGCCTCATCGCCATGGGCAGAGATATCCTGCATGCCCTTGCTGGCGGGATAGGCCCACCTACTGAGACAGTCCGCCACGGTGTTATCCTTCCCAGAAATATAAACAACCGTAAGGTCGAACTTGGCCAAGGTCTCATGCCATCTTGCGCCTCGGGAGGCGGGACCTGAGGGGGTGTCCACGTGCTCCTTGTGCCACGACTGCAGACTCTGATGGTCGGTGCAGACGGTGACGGGATGGAGGGCTATGTACCCAGCCCATTTCCTGAGAGCCATGACGATGGCATACGCCTCCTTTTCACGGGGCGTCCACGTCCGTCTCTGGCCTTCCGCCAGGACTCGGCTCCAGAAGGCCACGGGCACGTGCCTCCCGTCGTCAAGCACTTGCTCCAACACAGCGCCAATGGCGTAGTCGGAAGCGTCGGTGCGCAGGACGAACCCTCGGTCGGGATCCACGAGGTGCAGACCCACTGCGGATAGCAGCGCCTGCTTCATCCCCTCAAAGGCACGGTCGGACTCTTCAGTCCAGACCAGAGCCTTCTTGGACCCCTTCTTGGTCTCTTCTCGGTTGCCCTTGAGCATGGTCGTCATGGGGGCTGCATACTCGGCATACATTTTGATATACCCCGAGTAGTAATTGCAGAACCCCAGGTACGCCCGTAGCTCAGAGACCGTCTTGGGCTTTTCCCAGTGCTCAATCGCAGCCACCTTGCCAGGTATGGGCTTTCGCTGCCCGTTCCCAACTACGTGGCCAGCGAAGACCACCACGCTTACCGCAATGGTGGCCTTGTCACTGCTGCCCGTGAGTTTGTGCCGTACCAGAAGGTCTAGCACTCGAGTGACGTCCCTCTCGTGTGCCTCCAGGAGCTCCTCGTAGCTCATGCTGGGGTCCCCGGACGCGATGATGACATCGTCCACGAAGGGGTCCGCACAGTCGCGCACCGGCTCAAGCAGGTTCTCCAGCATCCGCTGAAAAGCCGCATTGCCGTTGGTGACGCCCATGGGCATCACCTTCCACTGGAGAGGTCCAAGTGGAGTGCTCATGGCTGTGCAGGCACGGGACTCTTCGGCGAGAGGCATCTGATGATAACCATGTTTCAGGTCAATCACCGTGAAGATCCTCCGCCGGTGTTGCTTTTGCAGCATGTCCTCAATGAGGGGCAGCGTATAGCTGTCGTGCTGCGTTTGGGCGTTCAGGCCGCGGTAGTCGACCACGAGCCGCCACTCACTGGCAACCTTCTTGGGGACGACGAAGCAGGGAGAGGCCCACTCGGAGTGGCACGGCTCAAGCCAGCCTCTCTGGATGAAGTCACGGAGGATCTTCTCCATGGCCTCTTTCCTCTCGCCCCTCAGGGCAAACTCCCGGTGACGATACACACGGGGGTCCTGCTTCAGTCGTATCTTGGCCTCGCCATACGGTCCACGCACCGGTGGGGGAAACACAGGCTTACCGCTGAAGAAGGTATCACCATACTTCTGCTTCAGCCTGGCCCTCAACGCCTGGATCTTGGGGCAGTCATCGGACTCCGCCTTGGCTTTTCCGGGCACTTGAACCACGGAGCTTACTTGAGGGGTAGCGACCCCGCTCGCTTTCGGCTCAGGCGGTCTTCCCAGGTGGCCAAAAGGGCCATCTCTGGTCTTGCCTCGGAATAGATCGCCGTAGGTGGGTGGGTTACCCCCGATTGGCTCGTCCTGGCTGGACAGGTGGTCCAGTACCCTCCTTACGAAGGTATTTCCATCATAGGAACCAGAGACGATCGAGTCCACTTCCCACCAGGCTTTGTCCTGGCCTTTGCCCTCACGCTGGTTTCCCCAGTCGTGAAAGGGCTGATCCATATACCCCTGAACCAGATCCCACTCCTCTTCAGTGAGGGGGTCTTCGGACTCCGATTCTTCGATGTCAACAGGGGGAACCGCAAAGCATTGC
Source organism: Eutreptiella sp. 'Long Island Sound 2002' (assembly GCA_964036045.1). NCBI lineage: Eukaryota > Euglenozoa > Euglenophyceae > Eutreptiales > Eutreptiaceae > Eutreptiella > Eutreptiella sp. 'Long Island Sound 2002'. Next base: position 18,572,886 of record OZ038392.1, on the reverse strand, counting down.
CTCCAAGGCTCTGCTATGATACGGTTGACACACACGAATTCCGTGGTGTCGGCCTGATCAAGGCCCCCATCCACATAGTGGAATTCTGTTGGCCATCTCTGGGGTGGCATGGGCTGTCCCTTAGCGTCCTGATAGACACTCTCTCCAGCCGGTAGGACGACCTTGTTCAAGGTCATGTTGGTCAATGAGGCTACCCAATGTCGGGTACTTTCCTCCTCGGTGCATCCCATAGGAACAACCAGCACTGCCTTGGAGCGGTCCTTGCGAATCTTCGCTATCGCTCTTGGAATGTCCCAACGGGGGCAATGGATCCACATCAGTCCCTGATGCGGACCCCAGTGCTTCTTCCACGCGGAGTCCTGTGAACTCCAGTACTTCTCACACACCCGCAGATGGGCGGAGGTTCCTGAAGAGAACGCATCCAGGGCCAGATCCGAAGCTCCCAAGTCCGCGACAACTCGGCTCGCCACTTCCGGCCTTACGCCGTACTCCTGGTTTGCAGGACCAGTGGGCTCAGTGTCCAGCACGGCCACTTCGAGCTGATTGCGTTCGGGGTGGATCCATTGGCATTCCACATGGTGCTCAGGTGACGAAAGCCACGAGAGTTGGTCGTCCTGGTACAGGGTCATAGAGGCCTGGGCCGGGAGAACGCCGGAGTCCGTCTCCATCATGAAGTCGTACCCGACGATCATGTCCCAGTCCATCTCGGCCTCGTAGAAGCTACCGTGCAGGAGGATTTCCTTGCCGAGGTCTGGGCGGCTCAGCTCACGATGGTTCACGAACTGCAGCCCAATGGCCGCTTCCTTTGTGCCTCCCACCATGTACTGGCCGTTCGCCACCTTCAGCCTGACAGGCTTCCGACTGTCGGTCAGACACTCCGGTGGAAGTAGGCCAGCCTTGACCAAGCTGACTTGAGCTCCCGTGTCGACCAACACGTCGAAAACCTTTTCCACTTCCCCGCATAGGGCACGGACCTTAAGATGCAACTGCCGCTCGCGACCGACACGGCGCACGGCGTGCAAACTCAGGATCTCCGGCCGTTCCAGAAGCTCAACAAGCGACTGGTGCAGGTCGTGGACAATGGGCTCAGGCTGCCCATCTGCAGCATCCAGCTGCGGTCCGGGTGATCCTCCGATACTCTCGGATAGATCCTGTAGTACATCAAACACGTTCTTGGTCGCGAAGGACGGACGGGTGCAAGGGTTCGTGCCTTCACTTGCCCTCACCCCGCCTCCGCGACTGGGCGCCAGACCGGGCCTTCCGCCAGCGGCAGTCCCCTTGTGCTTATCGACTCCCGACTGGGATGGATCGGCGCTTCCCACGTCACCATCCTGCGACCGCCCTAGCTGGGGCCCTTGGCTGCAGGGGCTCCGCTAGGGGGCGTCGGTTGTGGAAGAGGGGGTGTTCTCCTCGGCCTCAACGTCGTTGATGCCCTTCTTCCTTCCCCCTTTCTTACCCTTGTTCTTGTCCTTGTCCTTGTTCTGGTCATTCTGGTTGTTCTCCTTGTTCTTGTTATCCGACCTGGGGACCCAGTTCCGCTTGATCTCCTGGATCTCCTTGGCCAACTCGGTTCCCACCGACGACATCAGCTTGGCCAGCTCGTCCTTGTCCACCTCCATCTTGGCTTCCCGGATACCCGCGGGCGCACGCTTCTTCGACCCGTGCGCCTTCTTGTAAGCCTCCGTGTCGGCCTTGTGGACGGGGCATGTTCGGTGGTCATGGTTGAAGCCTCGCTTCCTCCCATAGCACACGAAACAGCCCTGAGGGTGAGCTCGTATGAACTCCCCAAAGGACAGCGGAGGGTCGCCAATGCGGCGAGGGTCCCTCTTCTCCTTCTTCCTCCAACCCTGCTGCAGGGGCTTCCAGTTTCCCGGTTTGCTTCCCGCGCTCAGGTTGTTGGCCACGAAGGCGCAAACGGCCACTTCGGCGGGCTCATCGTCGTCGTCATCGTCGACGAGAGTCTCATCACCGCCGGCTCCCGCTGGGTCTATGGCAGATTCCCCGCCAGGTCCCTCGCCAACGTAGTTGACGTCGCGGTCGCCGGGCCTCAACCCGCGGGTGTGGTGGAGGTTTCGGTACTCCTTGAGTACTTCCTCGCCAACCCACTCCAGGATCTCGTCGCAGCTCATCCGCGCCGGGATGGCCTGCAGACGGATGGTCTGGCCGCTCAACTCACAATCGTCAAGGCGCCACATCGCGGTCTTCTCGCGATCGCCCGAGACGGTGATGAGAAGAGCGTTCCGCAGGGAGTGCCGTTTGACATCCCGGGCCACGTTCTTCTTCGCCCAAGACACCACGTTCGTATGATACCCCTTGGGAAGCATCATCTTGACCGTGTGGTTGGACTTGGCCCGCTTGGATTCCTCCTTGGTGACCCTTTTGATCCATGCTTCCGGCAGCATGGAGAGCAGGCGAGCCTGCTCGTCACCCTCGTTCCAATCCTCCACATTGCGGCGGAAGAGGGTGTATTTCCCTCGGAAGTCACGCCAGTCCCGTAGGCGGATCTCCCGTCCATCATGCTCAAGCTTGATGGACTTCCAGCGCTTGGCAGCCACCTGCGGAGCGTCCACCCGCTCCTGCTCGTTGAGCCACTTCTTGGCGTCCTTGAGGGTCTTGATTTTCCCCTCCTTGGTCGCCACGAAGTATAGCTCGCCGAGCACTTCCGGCAGGCGGTACCTGAACCGTTTGAAGACATATCTCTCCGCATCCGCGGGAGGTAGGTCTTCAGTGACGGTCAGCCCACAATCGTCCAGCTTCTCCAAGAAGCGGTCGAGGTTGAGGGGGTTGCCATCGTACATGGGGGGCTTGATGTCCTTCAAGTCTTCCCACACGGCGGCGTCCGCGGCCTTAGAGACCATGAACGCCGGCCGCGAGGTCGACCGAGGTTCCCATCGGCCTCGCCCACGGACTCCCACGGCCGCCACGTCCATCTCCTCCATGGAGTCCCTGTGGCTACGCCGCGGTTCCTCCACGTACGCTGAACCAAAATGTTCACGCCGTACTGCATCCATGTACGCATCCTCATCACGGCGCCGGCGGCTGCGTTCAGCGGCCTCCCGTCGTACACCACGCGGCGGGCTGATGTTGAACTCCTCCAGGTCCAGGTCCAGGTCCAGGTCCTCACCTTCGCCGACATCCCACTCCACGTCTCCTCTGGGGACCTCATCCCTGAGTCCACCATAACGTCCTCCAGCCCTGGGGATTGGTGCCGGGGCTCGTGCCGGGCGTCGGGGGCGTACCGGCGTCCGCGGTGGGGCACGGCGGTTGTGGTAGTCCGCGCTGAGCCACTCATCGCGCCATTCCTCACTGCCACTGCCGGGCGGCACGCGCTCGTTGCGGCGGCCCGCGCTGTGGTGAGAGGGGGCGGTGAGAGAGGGGGCACTGGCGCTGGGGCGACTCCTGGGGGCTCCGCCGGGGGCGTGGGGTCTGCCTGGACCTGGTCCGGGTCCCCAGCCGTCGTCCGACGAGCCAGACTCCAGGGGTGGGTGGTCGCTGCGGACGCTCCCACGGGCTTCCAGCGCATCCAGCCCCTCCTGCAGGCCGCTGACGACGTTGGTCAGCGACTTGGTCTCGGCCCTGGCGATGTCCAGGTCCTTCTGCGCGCGCGCGGCGACCCCGGAGATGCGAGCCATCTCGACCTTGCCCGTGTCTACCTCACACTCGAGGGCAAAGACCCTCCTGCGGAGGTAGACAATCCACCGCCAGGTGGTGTCCGGGTCGTTGTTCCCTGGTGGGTCGTCGGGGTCCCCAGGGGGTCCTCCAGGAGGGCCTCCGCTGGGTCCGCCCGGTCCAGGGGGTCCTCCCCCGCCCGGTGGTCCGCCTCCAGGGGGTCCACTCGGTGGGCGTCCTCCAGGGAGTCCTGATGGTCCTCCGCCAGGGGGTCCCGGTGGGTCTCCGCCGGGTCGCCTCGGTGGGTCCGAGGATGGGCGCTTCCTCGTGATGCTGAACTCCATGTCGTCATCCTCGTCCATGTCGCCCCACCTGGGCGTCTCGGTCACGGAGGACTCCGAGCTCCGGTAGGGAGGAGGGGGATCCCCACCCTCACCTTCCGGTTCCATGGGGACGTCTCCGCCGCCTCCGCCCGTCCAAGCCACCACTTGGCGATGTCGACGGCCTCGTTCATCCCCGTCACTGGCGGTGAAGAAGGGGTCACTGTCGTGGGGGTGCCCACCCGCTGGCCTCCGCGGCCTCTCGGGGGTCTTCCCCTTGCCCTTCCTCCGTCGACGGGCGGTGGTGCCACCGCTCCCACTGCTGCCCGTGTCGGCCTCATCCAGCGCCATCCTGGAGGAGGCGTCCCCTTCGAAAAGCTTTCGAAGGGTCTCCACTCGTGATGCTCCCGGGGGAGTCTCGCGGCGGAGTTTGGCCTCTGCCTCCTCCATTGCGGCGGCGGTGGCTGCGGCAGCTCGCGCTTCGGCTTCCTCCCGAGCACGAGCCGCCTCGGCTTCCCGGGCCTGCAGCAGCCGCGCCTTCTGCGCTTCCAACGCCGCCAGCTCCGCCTCCGTCTTGGCCTTCTCCTCAGCGACCTTCCGTCGCGCGGCCTCGATGGCTTCCTTCTTGGCGGCGTCCTCCTGGGCCTTAGCCGTCGCTTCGGCGTGGGCCCTTTCCTCCGCCTCCTTCTTTGCCCTCTCTTGGGCAAGCGCCTCTTCCAGCGCCTTCACCTCGGCCTCCTTGCAGGCAATGGCCTCCTGCGTCAGGCGGGCTTCCTCGTCGGCTGCCGCTAACTCACCGTTGACCTGGGCAGTTGCTGCCCCATGGGCGGCTACGGGCGTGAGTCCGGCCGCAATGGCCGCCATGGACTGGGTGTGGATGGCCATGCCATGCGCCCACTCCGCAGCCTCCTCCTGGGCGATGCCGGCGGCGCTCTCCACGGCAGCGCTGTACTGCCTGGCCCGTTGCCGGGCAACCCGACGGTTGCAGGGCACCCCACAGGCGCGCTCACAGGCGCGCGCCACGTCCCTTTCGGGAGCGACGCTGCTGCTGGAGCTGGCCTGGTCGGCCGGCATCCTCCCGCGGTGGGCCGAGTCCACGTCGCTGCTGGGGCCTGCTGGGGCCTGCCGGGCCCTCAGGAGCAGCGGACGGGGCTTGGCCTGGGTCTGCTTGGCGACTTGGATGTAGTCGCCAAGGGTGGTGGAGCCGGGGTGGTGACCACCATTGGCCCGTTGGGGACTGGGGGCTGGGGTTCCGCCCTGGGCGCCTTGGGCGGCTTCGGCGGCCAGGGACTCCTGGTACTCCCGCCACCTCCGGTCCCGCTTCTTGTCCCCGGCGGACCGCTTCTCCGTCGCCGGAGACGCGCTGCTGCTGCCCTGCAGCCTGCGCTCGCTCCCCGTTTCGGGGAACTTCTTCTCGATCACGTCCCACAAGGAGACGTTGATCGAGGCGCCCAACGGGTAGGCGTTGGGGTCCTCGTCCTCCTCAATCCCGTCGGGACGCAGGCCTTCGCCGGGCCTGTCCGGCCGGGTCCACGTCCTCCAGCGCCTCTGCTGGTGGCGGTACTCGTACCCTTCCGCCCGCAGCCAGTCCTCCACGGCCTGCAGGCGGTCGGGGGCGATGTCCGTGCGGAGCTCGAAGCTCCTGGGCATGCCGCCTTCGCACTGGGGGTTGCTGTGGCGGTAGTGCTGGTCCCAAACCAACCCACGCAGCAGGCGTGCTGCGTGGGGGTGGGGCCGCGGCCACGTCCTGCCCGCTTCCTGCCAATTCACCATGGCAGCGGGGGCGTAAATGGTCTCGAAGTCCTTGATGTGCACTCGTTCAACTCAACGAACTGGTTGTGGTTGTTGAGGAGGGTGCTGCAGCACTGGATTGGAAGTGCGGCTGGTGCTGGTCAGCCGGTGGTTGTGGAGGTGGTTGACGCGGCCTTGCTGGTCGGCCGATGGGACTCCGGGTCGGCCGATGGGGCTGATGCAGGAGTCCTGGTCCTTGCACCTCTTTCACGGCTGCTGCGCGGTCAGGGCGGTGCTCTGGACGGCGCTGCGGGCTCCGTGACGAACTCGGCGCTGTCGCTGAGTGGCGCTGCGAGCCGCTGCGCTGCGCTGCGAGACGCTGCGCTGCGCTGCGAGCTGCGAGCTGCGCCGCGCTGCTGCGACGCGCTGCTCGGGGTTGGTGGCCCCGAGTGGCACGCGAGGGTTGGGTAACCCCGCGGCGGTGAAACGCTTTTGACGCGTTCCCGTGGGGGGCCGGCCACGGGACGCTGCGGTGACACGCACAGGTGAGCAGGCAGGCAAGGCACTACGCTCACAAGGGCATCAATACGCCTGTGTCATGTGACAAAGCGTTTCAGAATCCTTGCCACTCTGCAAAGAGGGAACGAAAGTATGTACAGCAACACATCAGGATATGTACACATGGGGTTAAGACTGGACTGGGGTAAGGGCATCACAGGACCATAGACACTCAGTCCCAACTCATATCCCAATCCCAGGTCCGACCCTCTCAGTGGCTGATGGGGGCGGGGGCTCAAACACAACCCATGCCCTGCTCAGTCCGGACCCTGAAACCCTGCCAATAGGGGGCTGTCGCACCCAGCCACAGGCGAGTTCCTGAGAACCAAGGAGCTCCAAGGCCAACCGAAAGTGGCTCCCCATGCTCCTCTAATGGCAGGTCCCAACTCTACTCTGAGACAGAGATATGGCCCCGCCATTATCACCCAGGAGTTGGTAGCTGAAAATGGGCTGTTTCAGCACAAACTGAAATTAACTCAAAAGTCCCCAAAATTGACCCCTCGTCCGGACCCGCCAGAGGTAGGGACGAGGCAACTGACCCTATGCCCTTCGAGTACGAACTCCCTGGAGCCCTCACCCAACCTGGTTCCCTTTGAGGCCTCGGCATCAGGGCAACACGGATGAGTCGAGTGGGGTCATGATGCCAAAATCACCAAAATTGGCGTCATTTCCACGCGCGGCTCGCTAGGCCAAGGTAAGGCCATTGGCCCACAGGGTAGGAGGCGGGACCTAGGACTCATATCTGAGTGTACAACTTGGATTTAGGTCCGGGCTCCCTATGGGCTTAGAGGAATGGGGCCGCCAATTGACCACACGGAAGGGGGAAATTGGGGTCCCAAAATTGGGTCATTTTGGCTGCTTGAAATGAGCCAAAATTCAGTGTGCTCCCAATAGTATATCTCCACGCCGGCTTGGAGATCGGATCCGCCATTCCATACGCAATCCACCGGTAGTCCAACGAAGACTTCCATGCCCTTGGCTCTCAAAGATCCCCATGCCACTCAGCGTGGTGACGATCCCAATTGGGTCCACAAATGCAAAAATGGCAAAATTGCCCATACTCAATTTGGCCTAGCGCCTAACGAAGGCGGCTCCGCTTCGCCCACGTGGTGTGTGGACCATGGGGACCATTACCCATAACACCCATGTCATATATGGTCCATTGGTCCATGCGTCCGGCGTGCACGAGGGTTAGAACATAGTGCACGGCGGGCAGCAAAAGTGGAAAATTGCTCAAAATGGCCAAAAATGCGCACACTCATGGTCGAGGCAAATGAGGCACATGCCCGACTCGGACCGGAGTGTGCCATAGGATTGGTATCAAGTCATGTTGGTCCAACATATCTTTTGGGCGTCGCCCAACTCCTCCAATATTGGGAATGGCAGGGTCGCCAAGTGAGCCCATGATTTGGGATAGTCCCAAATCGCCAACATGGCGGCCACGGTATGCCAAGCCTAAGAGGAGTTATTCGCCGGGTCCAAGATATGTTGGGCACCGAAGTATGTACCCTCATATCAGACCTGGGTCATGATGTCAATTGAGCGCAACGTTGAAATACACGGTCGCCACTTGACATCATGACGGGCCAAAAATGGCAAAATTGGCACAAGCACACACAAAAGTGCCTTGAAAGGTGCATAATTATATTATAATATCTTCGGCTTGGTTCGTGCAATCACTTAATCCTTCTACACACAATGACTTGACACCAATGACCTTCGATCCCACATATGTGCTCCACTTGGGGCGCCTTGAAAGGTTACGAGCGCTACTTCCCAAGTGGGCACATGAAAATATGGAAAATTGTAAAACACACACCTTGCTCCCAACGCATCGCTTCCGGATCACCACACAAGCTTCCCTTCACGAAGGTGAGGCTCGCAATTGACTGTAGGGAGTATGGAGAGGGGGCTTGCACAATATGAGGTCCATTGGCGGGTTCGACTTGGAGCAATGGACCCGCCAAATGGGCACACAACACAACACATGGCACATACCACATATTGCCCAAAAAGGTAGCTCCCACCACGATATGTCATGCCCCTCCAAGGGCATAACTTTGCGTCAATCGCTCATAGGAACTCAAGGAGAGTTCCTATGCCACACCAACACTTGCGCGCTACACTCGAAAGTTATCTTAACGCACGCAATATCATGGCCAAAGAGTTATAACGCAAACTCTACCCTCTTGACGATGATCCATTACACTAGCGCGCACGTGTGGAAACGCAAGGCATATAATGCTTCCTAAATTACGTCGGGAGTATTGTAAATACATCCCACGTTTCCTTATCGTAATTCCTCGCAAGCAACACGAGATATGACCTTCACAAGTGGCCTCACGAATCAACTTTGTTTTGCCCATATCTTTAAGACAAATGGAGGGCAGGATAAAAGGGAAGTTGATTCGTGCATACGGAAGCACGTAGGTCCACTCGAAAGAGGTCAAATCAAGTGCGGGGATGTCGAAGTCGAAAATCCGATTTCGACATCCTGAAAAATTCGGATTAAGGTTGCGAGTATTAATTATGAAAATTGCGGAAGCATCCATGCAGTTCCTGGCGACTTTGGAGCCTTCGTGACGGATAGCGTTAAAATTTCCATTATAAACAGTTAAACTGGCGGTTAGGGTAAAGTCGCGAACCAACCGCCAGCAGTCAAAACAGTGAGTATCGGAACGGAAGCGTAAAAATTGACGGAAACAATATGAAAATAAAACCCTGTTGATTCCTGATATTCTGATACACAAATCTCCGCTGGCGGTGCATCGGTTGCCGATGCGGGGCTTCACGGCACGGAACACGCCGTGCATGGGGTTAGTGGACCGGAGACCGGTTGTATGCCGTAACCTGGCCATGGGGTTCTGGGTACCGCTTCAGTACTCGAAGACTCATTCTCTCACGACAAGGTGTGGCCCCAGCCGTACGACCACCTGTACGTTTCGCTTCGAAGCGGACGCTCTGTGGGGAAGGAACCTCACGCTGGTGAACTTGCGGAACCAGCCCCCCAATTGGACACTGAACCCGCCGTCGAACCGGAGGAGCTGGAGCCGCTACCATCAGACGCGACAACTGTCGAGCCGGAGGACCTGGGACTGGAGCCAGTACCATCGGACGAGATCATGGCTGAAGACTCACACCAACCAGACATGCATCTCGATGATGCTGGCAATGAGCCAGACACGCCTGCCGACACCAACGACCTTCCCGATGTAAGCATGGATCGCCCTCTTCGAGTCACTTTTGGCAATCAAAATCGATATGCTCCAATCACGGCGGAACTGATTCGCTGTCGACGTCACCGTGACGGCACGTTACAATCAGTTCCCTTGCCCAAAGTTGGGTCGAACACGCCGTACTCGTCGAGCACTAAAGGTACACAGCGCCGGGTACATCGACATTATCAGTGCAAAGACTTGACTTCGACAGCTGTGTGGGCAGCAACCTATCGAGAAGACCCAGGCACGAAGCACATCTACGAAGTCGCGGTTCGAAGCCCTGCGGCACGACACCAGCTTCGCGATGCCAAGTTGTCCTTCGATGATGGCAAATTCTTCCATTTGTTGACGATGGGCGAACGTGTGCTTTTTTGAGACATGGCCACGAGGGCCAAATACATTCACAAATGCGGCCAACGGTCCAAAGTTCTGCCCTACTTAGACATATCTACATGCTCATATATCAGGCCTAGGTGTTTCCACTACCTTAAGGTACCAATGGCTAGGCGACCTCAATTATGGCACTTCCCATATGTAAAAAAGGAAAACAGAACATCAAACTGGTCCTGCGCTGCAGTGCAGCGTTCTCCAAGTGGGCCACCATTCTTTGATGCAAGCCGATGATGTGTTAGTGTATTAGTGTATTGGTGCAGTGGTTTTCGAATACTAACATGGGAAAAGAGAATGAAAACAGCAAGGGCGCACACAGGCAAGGGCAACAGCTTCGTGAAGATAAACTCAAACCAGTTAGTTAACCCAGTCCAATGTAGATCCACTTGCTCCAGCGAGTGATTATTTAATCAAACCCGGTTCTTTTCGGCGAATGTTTTCAAATTCATTGATCCATTTTATGGCTACTTGGGCATTGAGCTGTGTTGTTGACTTGATGTTAAAGTCAGAGGCTGTTCTTGACCATGCCTTCGCCATTGCTTGTTGATAGCGTGGACGATTGTTGCGCAGTGTCTTGAGGCGTCGAAGTACTTTTGGATCTTTCATATCGAATTGATGAGGTGCTCGGGGGCTGGTGGAATCGATGAACGTGTGCTTGTCCCTCGAACACTGGTGACGTCGATTGTGGCCGTGTATCACGAGTCGTAGTTCTATGGCCATTCGGGTGTCCTTCGAACCATGGCCCTGATTAACCGCGACTACGTATGTTCGCACCTCCGACACTACGTCGAGCGATACATACTAAGTTGCGATGTATGTTAGGCGGCGAAATCAAGGCGAGTTGACACCGCCAGAGTGCCAAGACCATTACCGGTGCCTGACACCAAATGGCACAGTGTGTCCATCCACTGGGTTTCAGGATTGCCGCCGACCACAAGGGGCCATGACGCCATCTTGACTGTAGTCGACCGATTCTCCAAGCGTGGAATGTTCATCCCTTGTCACAAGGATATGACAGCTGACGACCTTGTCTATGTGCTCCTGCGTGAAGTAGTCCGACTGAAAGGATGCCCTCGACAAATTGTTTCTGACCGAGACAAGCTGTTCGAGTCTCAGGCGTGGAAGGAGTTGGCTCAGCGTTTCAAGATCGAGATGCACCAGACGGTAGCCAACCGCCCTCGAGGCAATGGCCTGGCGGAGCGCAGCAACCAGTCGATCCTCCAGCGCCTGCGTACACACGGCATCTTCGGCAACAACGAGTGGGATGTCGACCTCTTGTTCGCCGAGATTCAGTTGAACAACCTGACATCCAATAGCCTTCGGCTATCCCCATTTGAGATAGATGAAGGACGAACACCCCATTTTCCATTGGATTTTCCCCGAATGACTTCTCATGCACATGAGCCATCGACGGTGAATGATTACATGCAACGAGCGGAACGTAACTTCGATTCTGTGCGTGCAATGCTTGCCGAGGAACATCGACGCCAGATGCATGTGGTCCTGCAAATGGACCGACACGTTCGAGTGCCTGAAGTCGGTGAACGATGGTGGGTGTTGGTACAAGAATATCGACATAAAGGGAAACTCGATGTTGTCTGGTGCGGCCCTGACAGGGTTCTCGAGGTACTGAACAAGGGCGAGACTGTTAAACTTGACATCCCTGCCCCCTTTGATGGGTTGCGAGTTTTCAATCGAGACAGCATACAGCCCTACGTCCATCGAGAGGGACAGCTGGTGTGGGAGTTTTCGATGCCCCCTGTCAAAACTGGAGAATCTAGAAAAGTTTATAGTGTTTTCAGCACTGTGTTTTTGCTTCTCCTGCTGCTTGCTGTTGCTGTAGGGTGTCCTGCTGCTTGTTTTGGGAGATGAAAAGCTTTTGTTTATTGAAATACAGTAAGTCCAAGTCAATTCAGGATAGCCCGAGCCAGAAGTGTGCAAGGAGAAGGTAATTCAGGATCAAAGCATGAAGGGCTGCAGTGTAAACAGTGAGAGATGATTGGATATTCACAGAAACTGCAACTCAGGTCACAAATGAATGCATATTCACAAAGATAGCTGAAATGTTTTTGGAAAAGAGTTAGAAAACTGCCCCAAGGTCACTCTCTCTCCATAGTGCCATCTCAGGAGATGTGCACTCTTTGTTTTGGGTCCCATATGTGCTGAGGTGGCATGGTATGTGGCGATGAGGTCACTGCCATGTCACATGGGATCTTCCTACGTAGCTAGGCTGACCAGGAATAGAACCCAGGACCTCTCAAAAAGAGGTGCCCAGCCCCCTAGGGTGCATACCACTAGGATAGCTAAGAATTCATGGAAAAACATAGATAAATTCATAGGCTCTACTTCGGGTATGTCAGTGCTCAGTCAACTCAGGAAAAGATGTTTTACTTCACACTGAAAGGGGATTAAGGGGTCCACTCCATATCCTGATTGGGTGTTTGGTTCCATAGGTCAAAATGTGTTATCACCACTTTTGGTTGGACCAATACTAAGATAAAAATGCATGGATGCTCAGTGCATCTCTAATACAACTAGAGTATGCCTCAAAGCAATGAAAAAGCACTTTTACTTACTCCCCCCTTGTGCTGTGGTGGCCACCACTGTCGCATTTTAGGAAAAAGGGAATTTTTCTTGGCCTTTCCTTGGTTTCTACATCTACTTTAAAATACCTACAGTTTCCCTCACACTGAAAAATGAGCGCTCACCATGGCTGGCGCTCCTTTGCTGCTCTGTATGTTACATGTCCTACAGAAGACTCAGCGCTCATGGCGCTGCCGGGGCTCCTGTGGCTTGGTTGGGTTAGTATGGGAGCATGCCAAAACATGTGCATATGCATCCCTCCCTCCAAGACGCAGCGTCGACACAACTCAAACACAAGACACAATATACACACTCGCATGGGTTCACGTAAACCTGCTGGCGACCTGTGACCTGTCTTAGGGCGAAAGGGAGTCTCAAAAAAATTAAATTGCCCCTTGGTGGGGTCTTGGGTTCTGCTCAGTCTCTCCAGGCTGCTGCGTTTCGGCCCGAACACGGCCTACTCAGCGGAGCTGCGCGTGGGTATCTGCAGAGGCAGGAATGGGAGAATTAGGGACGAATCCACGCAAAAACGAAGCGACGACATCAAAATCCGTCAAATGACGGCGTAGAATTTTTCTGAAACGACACACCTGAGCAGAATCCAATTGTGCGTCAGAAGCACATTTTGATAGAAATTATAGTCATCTCTGGATTTTTGAAATCCAGAAATTCATACGCATAAAATGGCGGCGCGCAGGAGCGGCTCCTAGCGAAGCGCCGGAAAATGGAGAAATAATGGAATTATAAACGTATGTCTCACGTAGTCTTGAAAATGACGAGACACACATTAATAAATAAACATACAGATTCCACCCACACTAATAGAAGCTTCAAATATTCAAGAATTCGAAAATGAACGAAAAGACTTCAATGAATCAGGTATAAACTACAGGTATGCTCGTCTCGTATGCAGCATACACATTGCTCGTCTCGTGTCTCCGTGAACGAGCCTTGTAGCAGCGCTAACAAAGATAGAACGCGATAGAGGGATTGATTAGAAGGATTGCAGATGATTAGCGATCAGATCAGGGTGATTAGACATACACACAAGTGCATAGCAACGTTCTTCGCGTGCGCCCCTCACTTGCTCTCTCTTCCAGCGGTAGGTAAGGTGAGTAAGCCCAGGCGGGGCCATCCCCTGGTGGAGTTCGGATTGTGGCTGAGATGGGCAGGTTTGCTCACGGTGATCGTGCATACTCGCGCATGCACACACGCATTAAAGGGTAGGCCACGCGAAGTGCGCACGGTAAACCTTGTTTAGGCTACCCTGGGGCTCCTCGGTACGTTCTTTAAGAGAACCTGAGGAGTCCCTTAAGCTTGCTTGCTTGACAAGGGTAGCTGGTCCTCCAGCGTGTTTGCGGACAGTGTATTATAGGTCACACTGAGAAGGGTATAATACCTGGAGTGTGGCTTGGTTCCTCCGCCGCAAACGCCCTTTCATTTGCCTTTGTTTTACAGGTGGGCAGGTAGGGTGATTGGTGCAGCAGCCTTTTTTTATGCCCTGCTAAACAAGGGCGCAGATCACACAAACAAGTAACTCCGCTCCGCCTGTGGCAGAGCAGGGAGTCCGACTTCATCGACATCTGCGCCTTGCACGCGAGAGCACTCCTTCCCTCCAAGCCCTAGCAGGGGAAACGCGTTGTGGCGTCCCCTGTTAGGCCACAGTTGCTTAGCAGCGCTGTGTTCTCTTGTCATTTCACAGGAGGGTCGCTAGAACCCACGACACCTTTGACTTCGCAACGCCCAGTAGAGTGTGCGTGTAGGTGTGGTAGTCCTGAGTGGGGGCTTGAGCCAGTTGCCCCAGTGCTCGCCGACCAGGATGGTGCCACTGTAGGGGGTGTAGGACCTGTAGTGCGTGTGTCACTGTCCCACCCGTTTCCTGCAATTTTAGCAGGGTTGGTGGGCTGTGGCAGTGGTTAGGTCAGTGTTTTGGCCACATAGCAAAACGGCGTTTTCAAGCCTTCATAGCTTTTGGCCACCCCTCCCTGTAGTAGACAGATAGGTAGGGAAAACAATACCTGGATTAGTACGCTGGGTATTCCCCACAGGTTTTGCGCCAGCACAGAAATTGGGCGCTTAGGGGAGGGGAGACCCGGGGCGTACCCCGTGGCATCAATAAGCCAACCCTCCAGGTTTAGCAAGGGCGCAGACTTGGGTATAATTAGGACACCACTTCTGCGGCTTGCTCTCAGGACCTTAGGACTAGCACACTCACACATACGCTTTGGTAGGTAAGGGTAAGGTTCAGTCCCTAGCTTTAGTCTTGGAGGCAAGCGTCTCAGGGAGCCTCAGCAACTCACCAAGGTTGTTCTGGGACAGGTAGTCAACCAGAACTGAGTTTAGGCGTCCCTCAGGTAGAACAAATGCAGAGAAGGGCTCCCAGGTGGCCTCTTCGACTCCAAACCCTTCCCAGAGGGTGAGGAAGCGCCAGCCCTGGCGATAGCGGTGGCGTAGGACAGACTTCACCAGGTAGAAGCCCTCCTTAGCCATCTCCTCGGCGTTCATGTCGGGGAGTTCACCTTCAACTTCCATAGGGCTGGCAGCCCCTTGTAGGTCCAGAGCGGCGATTTCCTCGTCGTTCAGCTCCCACTCCTCCCCACAGAGGTCTTCAGGTTCATAGTAGCGCTTCAGGTGCTGAGCAGCGCACACCAGGGTCCCCCCTAGACGGGGAGAACACCGCACGGTGATACGGTGTCCATCCACTGATAGGATCTTGTACGGCCCGAAGTATGGGTCATCGCTGGTAGAGCCTGGCCAGGCGGGTAGTCGACTGTGGTGCACCAGCACCCAGTCCCCCTCTTGGTAGGTGGCCGGTACTCGCTGCTTGTTCTTCTTGTTCCACTGACGCTCTTGGACCCATTCACCCACAGAAGAATGGGTGACCTCTGGATAGGGGGCATGTAGGAACCATGCCGGGCGTCCCATGAATAGCTCATGTGGCGAGTAGCCAGTAGCTGAACTCTCTTGGGAGTTCATCATCAAGGATATGACGGGGAGCAGTCTCACCCAGTCTCTGGTGCGTTCAGTTTTGCACCATATCCTGAGGTTCTCCTTCAGGACACGAATCTGTCGCTCACATAGGGGGTTGCTCGTGTGAGAGTAGGGAATCCCCGTAGACACCTGGACATTGAGGGATCTCAGGACCCTCTTGTACCAGCCAGTATCTGAGCGTACTCGTACGTCCTCGTCGGAGTTGATCTCCTTGGGCGCCCCATAGACACAAAACCACTCCTCCAGGAGTATCTTGATAGTCTCCTCTCCGGTAATGTGCTTGGTACATGGGAACACCCTGGTAAACCTGGTCAACCCACAGGTTACCACGAGGGCGAAGTCATAGCCCCCGAACTTCGGCATCTCCGTGTAGTCCACGTATAGAACACTGTTGGCACAGTGAGGGATGGGCAGGGTCGAGTAGAGACCTGTAAGTGCGGCTAATCCCCATCTGCTCAGATTTTCACAGATCTGCCCCAGATTGCTACATTTTGGTCATTTTCTCTGCTTCGGCGGAATCGCCGCCTCGCAGCTCAGTCTCAGGATCAGACCTATATATTTCTGATATGCCGGATCTGATTCTGCGGTCCATTCTCCGTAAATCCGCCGCGTTCCGATCATTTACCTGGAATCGCCATTTGCCGCTGACGCGCGCTCGCGGGCCAGATCGGCCAAATATTTTTCATAATCGGATTTATATAAATCTTTTCAGACAGATATGGACACTCAGATGTACTTAGGATAATCCGCATCAATTTTCTTCATAGACTGGGATTTTCTGCCGGGTAACAATCAGCATGGATCTTGCTTCCGTTGTTGCTGCTCTCGCCTCCGTTGGTGTCCGTGTATCCGGTTCTACCCCCAACAGCAGCGTTCAGGTCGACTCCTCGCGTGCCTGCCCCACTGGTCTTGCCGGCCCCGAGCCCTCCGGCACCTTCCACGACCCAGGGCAGCACTTTCATGGTAGCAGAGGCTACCTGAATGTTGTTCCTCTGGCGTCCCAACCACAGTTCGCTCCCCAGTACGGCCCCGTAGACTCCGCCGCCCCTGGAGACGTAACGATTACGCTGCCATGGTGCTGCGCGAACGAGGCCTTGAGAGGAATGCCTTGCGCGAGTCCAAGCTGCCCAAGAAGGGCACAAATCAGCAGCTGTGGGGACCCAGATTACCACAATCCCAGTCGAAATTGGCCATCGAGTAGCTGGAATTCGCCAGCCTACGGTGATGGCAACGCTCCGGTGGACCTTACGGAGCTGGCAGGTACCAACATTCCTTACCAATGTCCAACATTTGAGACCACGGACACCGACATCGACGACATTGAGATGGGTGGTCCAGGTGAGGTACCTAGCTATAACCGACCAGCCTCTTGGGCACAATGGGGTGACCATTTATCCCCAGAAGTGACCCGTAACCTTGAGGCCCTTGAGGCCCTTTGTCTCTTAGCCACGTCTAAGCTGATCGGACAAGAAAGAATCGCCTCTGATTTTGTAATGGAATATTTTTTCCTCCTTCAGGACGAAATTAATACCAGGATGTGGTGGCGTTCTCAAGAAGATGACTCTTTTGCCATTTTTTTGCAGATCTGGAAGGCAAGCCCCTTCCCGAAGGAGAAGGGCACGGCACCTGTTCCCGGGCCCTCCGCCCCTCATCCCCCTGTTTCCATCCGCGACGATCTAGCCGCCGCGGTTGAGGAAGGAATTCCAGAGGCGGCCAGGCAGGCAAGCCTGGAAATTAGGGCTGAAGGAGCTCCCCAAGTGGACTCCTGGCTGCGGACTACCGAGATCAGCGGTCCGACAGCCTGCTCAGGCCCTTCAGGACACGGTATGTACTGTCCTGCCGACTGCTCCTGCAGATTCCAGCGAGATTCTGAGCTCCAATTGCTCAAAGATCAAATGCAACTCATCATTCAAACGCTGGGAATAAAAGATCTTTTCAAGACGCACATGCGGTCTGAGGGCGCATCATCGGTGGAACAAGCAACAGAGCCGTCGGAGGAGGCGACAGAAATTTTTTCAATTGCTCCTTCGGTAAACTCCAAGACCACTGATGCAAGGATCAGCAGGACCAAGCTAAAGGAAAGGGTTAAAATCTCTCGTTCTGAGAGTAGGACGGCGAAGGCTAGGACTGAGGCTCAGAATGCCAAGCGAACTGCCTCCCGTACTGCCCCTCCTGCTGCTGATTCCAATGCCTTAGCCCAGCTGTTGCTCGCCCAGACCCTCGCCGGAGCTGGTGTGGCGAATGATGCCGCCAAGGTGTCTGCCATTACGGCCGGTGTTGGGCTGGATTCGCTTCTCAATCCTACTTCATTGCGACTTCGTCAGCTTGCCAAGCAACCGAAGTATAATGGGAACCCCCGACGTTGGCCTCAGTTCCAACGGGAATTTAAACTGTGGGTTAAGACTCAAAAACTCCAAGATGATCAGTTCCTGATGGCCCTCTTGGATTGCCTTGAGGGAGCGCCGGCCAACACTTGGCTCAGGACTTGGAGTGATCGTGAGGATACAAGTTCCCCCCTTACCTTTGATGAGGTGTGGGAACAGTTGGAGGTACGTGGATCCCGGCTGCCTGAGGACCATTACCACCAAATGTTGAAGAATTTTCCTTCATTCTCGCGATTAATCTTGCACGAAGTGCAAGACAAGAAACAGCGCTCCTGGAATTTAGTGGAAGAATCTGAACATTCAGGCGAAAAATTTTCTAGTGCCGAGCTGAAAAATCTGATTTTTGACAAGATCCCCTCAGAAACTGCCGCCACCCTTCGGAACAGACAGTCCGAAGAAAAGGTCAAGACCTGGTGGGCGGAGGTGGAAGGCTTTGATGCCTCTGCCAATAGGTTTTCCGTCAGGGAGGCACTTCAAAAGTGCTCCCCAACGTCGTTTTCCAAGGTGAAATTCACTGAAAACACGTGGAAAATCAAGTTTAATGAACACGAGGATCGGGACTTGTTTGTCCAGGTCCTCAACAAGGGAGTAAGCTTCCATGGCCATCGCCTGAAGGCCAAGAACTGGGTGTTTTCGTTCACCCCGAAGGAACTCTGGGAAGAGGTTGAGCGGCTCGCCGACGCCGCCAATCAGAATTTCCATGAGGGTCTTGGGGGAAACAAGAATACCCAGCAAAACACCCAAAATGGGGCCCAAAAGGGCAACAAAAAGGTGAATGACACCCGGAATGTTCAGGATCACTGTAGCATCTGCCTTCTTTTAGGTTCTACGAACCGAGCTAAGACGCATTCTACTGGTAATCACCGATGGTCTCCTTACGATCACAAGGTGATTGGTGAAAATATCAGTAATCCGCAGAATTCAGACAGGAATGACAGACAGGTGCATGGTGGAAAGGCTGGAAAAGGGAATCCGACCTCCTCCGGTGGAAACAAAAATCCTGGAGGCCCTGGCGGGTCCCAAGGCACAGGAAATCGAAATCCAGGCCAAACCCCTCAATCCGGTACAAACAAGGGAAATGCTCCAGGATTCCAGGGTAAAGGTAAGGGAAATCCTTCGGGAACCCCTTCCTCTGGTAAGGGCAGAGGGCGTGGCGACGGTGGAGGTCCATCATCCGGCAGCCGTGGCCGTGGACGTGGAAAGGGCAACCATCGTGTGGATCAGGTCTCAGGTGCAGATCAGGTGTCCGATGCGGATCGAGATTACGTTGAAAATGCCTTGAATCCAGCAGATGATCCGTTCCAAGATGAGTGGGTCGACGAATCAGGGTGTGTTCATAATGTTAACGCAGTCACTGGAGGTCAGAACGCCTAGGGGAGCCACGAAAATCGCCCCTCCCCAGGCGATTTCAGGCATGATCCCCAGATTCCTTCTCGACCACTACTTGATGTAGGGTCGCTTGTCTCCTCTCCCCTGGATCCGGCAGCGGATCCTCCTGTTGTAGTGGACGAGGTTGGTGTACAGTCCAAGCACAGGGCCCGTCAGTTTGTCACAAAGCTGTGGGTCTCTGATCGCAAGGGAAATTTCCACCTCGCCACTTGTTTGTGTGACAATGGATCAGAGGTAAATCTCCAATCCAATTCTTTCTTACCCGACGACTGCGTGTTTGAGTCGCCTCATCCTGTTACCCTCGAGGGAGTTTCTGGACATTCTCTCGCAGGTGGGCAAAGCGGTTGTTATATATCAACTCATTTGGTCGCTCAAGACCTTTGGGAAGAAGGTAATGTGGAGGAAGTTGTCCTTAAGGATGACTACTTCTATTGTGCCGACATAAAGTATGACCTTTTTTTGGGCCATCATTGGCTTAGCAAGAACAGGGTGGCGCCCGTAGGTCATCGGCGTTGTTTTTTGCTGGAGTCAGGTCCCTTGGAGCGTCCTGAATTTCGTTTTTTGCACGCAGGGTTTAAAAGTGCAGAAGAATTTTTGAAGCGAAAGGTTACACCAAAATTTGGCGAAGATGTCACCATTGCAGAGGTGAATGGGAGTGCCGATTACTCCCGAGAGTTAGAATGTCTTCGTAGGGACTCCCAGCCACGACGCCCTCCGCGCTGGCACTCTTCATCCTACAGAGTTGTCGACAAATGGCGCGATACAATTTGTGAATATTTTTATGAACACCATTCCTTTTGGCCACAGTATGATGCCTTTGCTAACCGCGAGAACAAGCGCTTTGACAAGGACTTCCGTGACGCTTGGACCCATAAATGGGACAAGAAGTTATGGATTAATCCTCCGTTTCACTTAATCCAGCAGGTCATCCACAAAATTAAGCAAGATAAAACCCAGGCGATTTTAGTTGTGCCCTTGTGGGACGACAGGCCTTGGTTTCAGGAATTACAAGACATTTGTGTAGATTACATCGAACTTCCAAGGAAGATTAAGCTGTATGCCAGGGACGACACAGGTCCCCTGCCACAGCGGCCCTGGAGTTCGCTTGCATTCCTGGTGGATGGAAAGCTTTCTGACTCTAATTCTGCTGATTCTGGTACTGATTCCTGTGTTGGGTCTGAATCTGAGGTTGAGCGTGGTACTGATGATGAATCTATTTTTTCTGATTTTTGTCCGTCAGATAGCCAAGGTGATCCAACGTCAAATGGATCCGCCTCGTCTCCCTCTTCCCCAATACGATCGACATCGAAAAGAATCTTCAGTACACGGGCGAAGAAAAATTTTAAATCGCGCCGCAAATTCAGAGTTTTTTATGAAAAACCCCGTGTGGAAGCTTTCATAGATCCTTTCGAGGAGCTGGATCACGAAGAGAATCTCTGGAATGTCGACACTCGACCCACCTATCTGCAAGAGGCAGTTGATACGGACCTTTTTAGGGACATCCGTAAGAAGATTCTTCCTGCCAAGGCCGAAGAAGTCGCCAAAGTTTTTTCGACAGTAATTCCTGGCGATCAGGTGGACACTGAATTGTGTTCCAAGAAAAGAGACAAGATTTTTGAGGAACGGAAGGACACAACCCTTTCGGGGAAGTTGATCAAAGACCCCCCTGTCCGTGGGCAGTTCGGTGAAGCCTTCATCGAGCTTCGTGAAGGGTACAAGGCGAAGAAACAGCGTCCTTATGAGAACCATGGACATAAACATGAGATCCTCAGAAAGGTAATCGAGAGAAATCTCAGGGAATTTGGTTCGCTTGAGGGTTGTATGACCAGCGAGTGGTGCTGTGCACCCTTCACAGTCCCGAAGCCGCCGCCTGCATACCAGAACACTATTGATGGTTGGCGAATGGTTGTTGATTTTCGCAATCTCAACGCCGAAACCAAGGCGGATTCACACCCCCTGCCCCTCATTGAGGAGGAAATCGCCAAGAGGGCAAGAGGTCGTTTGTTTTCTGTGCTGGATCTCCGTCACGGCTTTCACCAAATGCCGTTGAGGAAGGACAGCCGACCTCTCACCTGTATGTGCACGCCATGTGGCCCAGTCCAGTGGACGGTCATGCCCATGGGCCTGAAGAACGCCCCTTCGTTTTTTCAACGAATGATGGAGGATGTGCTTTTTACAGCTCATCCTGAGCTTCGTGCCTTCGTGAGTGTGTACATAGATGACATAATCATTGCGACAGAGGGGGAGGGACTGACCGAAGCCGAGCTGGTGGCCCTACATGAAAAGCAGCTGAACCCGGTTTTGGACATTCTTGATGCCAATCAGCTGATTTGTGGGCCAAAGAAGGGAAACTTATTTTTAAAATCAGTCGAATTTTGTGGTTCTCTCCTAGAGAATGGCACCCGACGACCCAGTCCAGGGAAGCTCGTCGCTATTCAGAAGTGGAAGCGCCCTGAGACGATCACGGAGTTGAGAGGATTCCTGGGTTGTTGCAATTTTTACCACACTTTTGTGCCGAATTATGCCAAATTTGCTGCCCCCCTCACTGAATTATTGAAGGTAGGGAGAGATGCGGGCAAGGCAGGTTCAAAGGTTCGTGTCAAGTGGACTGACGAGTGCAAGGAGGCCTTCCATCACTTGAAGGCGGCCCTCTGCGAAGTCGCCACGTTGCATGTGCCGCAATTCGACCGACCCTTCTACATAAGAACCGACGCTTCTAGGTACGCGATCGGAGCTGTCCTTGAACAGGTTGATGAAGCCACAGGTGATCATTACCCTCTTGCATTTTGGTCTCGGAAGCTAGCCCCACGCCAAATGTAATGGTCGCCGCGTGAGCAAGAAACCTACGCCATAATCTGTGCTTTGAAAAAGTACCAATCGTGGGTTGGCACTAATCGAGTCGAGGTCCTGACGGATCATCGATCTCTGGAGTATTGGGCCACTGAACACATTGATACTGTCGCGAGCCCAGCTGGTCGACGGGCCAGATGGCACAAATTTCTCAGTCTGTTTGACCTCCATGTGTCGTATTTGCCTGGAAAACACAACACGGTAGCGGATGCTCTGAGCCGATGGGCTTACCCCGCTTCAGAGGGGCTGCAAAGTACCAACATCCATGGTACGGAGCAGGACCGCCACGTCGTGATCGAGTGGGATCAAGAAGAAAAAAAGCTCATCCGACGTGAATGCATGCAATGCACTGTTAAACAGCACGCATGCCCGTGTCACGACATCACGGCCTTTTCAGATCCGGCGCATGCTCACGAGATCTGCACCAAAACACTGAAAGTCGTGGAGAAAGTCACCGATCCCTCCTCAGGGAGTGTGAAACGGTTTGACTATACCCGACGTGTAAGTGGATTTCGGTTGATCCAGGGCATTAAGCGTCGAGATCCGGCCAAAACTCCACCCCTGCCGAAAGATTCCCTTATCATCCGTGACTGGACGTCCGATTACCTGCAGGATTCCATGTTTAAAGAGGTCTTTGAGAATCTCAAATCCAAAAATGCTCACAAAGATGGAATTTTTGCTGAATATTCGTTGGATGGGGGGAAGCTGTGGATGGAGGGTAAATTGTGTGTACCAGACGCCCTGGCCCCCCGAGTGTTAAACTGGTGGCACAAATGGGAGTCCCCCCACGCACATGGCCGTAGATTATGGTCGATGATTAAACATAGGTTGTTTGGCTCAAGGCTATATACTCATTGCATGAAAGTAGCCGCCGGATGTGCCCAATGTGCTGTCGCGACGCCACCCAGCGCGAAGAAGCACGGCCATCTGAGGCCACATCCTATTCCGGAGCGCCTCTTTAACAGAGTCACCAGTGATTTTTTCTATCTTGGTGAGCTCGATGACGAAGAGTGCCATTGGACGAATAAAAAAGTCAATGGTGTGCTCCTTATTCAGTGCCGTCATTCCGGCTACATTCAGGTGTTGCCTTGTAACATCGAGTCGATGACTGGCAAGGCTGCCGCCAAATGGTGCGCGCAGACCTGGATGGGAGGTTGGGACGTCCCATCCGAGGTGGTAACGGACTCAGGCAAAGAGTACACCTCCGAATGGTGGAGAGAATTATGTGCTCGCCTTGGAATCCACCACCTCAGATGTGAAATCCACTCACATCGAGCGCTGCCTGGCGAAAGAGCCGGCCGCTCACTTATAAATATGCTCCGTAAGGAACTCGCCAGTGAGAAGGACTTCCATTGGCTTGAGATTCTTTTCGCCATGCTTCGCCGTTACCACAACACGCCTTTGTATCATGGCCTTTCTCCAAATGAAATTGTCTTTGGACGAAAGAAGTGTTGGTGGAACATGCCGTTGAATAATCCTCGCCCTTGTAAAGATGCTTCGCTGTTTTTGGACGAAGTCCAACGAGCAGAAAAAACTGTCTCGAAATTAATCGATAAGCATCAAGCTGACTGGCCTTCGGTCCAGAATCAAGGCCGAAAAAACCCCCACAATTTTGAAGTCGATGATCGAGTTTGGCTTCGAAAATCCGAAACTACCCTGGACGGAGATGATAAGCTTCTTCCCTTGTGGGAGGGGCCATTCGCTGTTACAGCGCGTCTAGGTATGAACAGGTGGAGGATTCGTGTGGATGTCAGCAGGGAAATTGACGTTTCGGGCGATCGCCTCAAGAGAGAGATCCCCTCCCCCAAGGATCGGGTTAAACCCCTTTTTTGGACTTCGAAATTTTTGTCCGATCGGGTCATCGAAGGGGGGAAGTACGAACTCAAGAGGATTTTAGAAGCAAGACGTGACGAAAAGGGCGAATGGGAATTTCTATGTGAGTGGAGGGGCTTTGATTCCAGTCACAACAACTGGGAACCAGCCCATTCTTTTGTCCATGGGTACACCAAGAGGTTCATCGACTTCCTCAAGAAGCACCCCGAAATTGGCGTACTTCTGACAGACTGTTTGTCGAAACCAGACAGACAGGTGGAGAGCGACGGAAAAAGACCTGTGGTGAATCGAGATCCAGCCTTTTACGGCCCTCAGCAGCCACATTCCAGGGCTGATCCGTCGATCCCCCCTCCTGCGGTCAGGCCAGCCCAGGAGCCAAATGAAGACCAAGCTTCGAGTTCGGCCGCTGATTTGCAGCGCCCAAGCCGTACGAGGGCCCCACCAGACAGGTTGGTGGTCACATGTATTCGTGCTTGGCCGAATTCAGAGAGACCCGTCGTGACTTGAGTCGCCGACGCCATAATCTGGGTAACAGTCGTCTAGTCCAGGGCGTCATGGCACTCGTCGTTAGGGCTCAAGGGTGTAGGTTCGAAACCCTTGCATGTCCAACTCCTACAAAAGCTCCAGCCTCGCCCCGTCGACCACTTATTCCAATGTGAGTGTTCTGACGACTTGAAAAAACCACATTCTCCTCAATCCACTGTTCATTTTTCCTGATTACGACATGATGTGGAGAACTGCGAATGTTTGATAATTTGACGTCAATCAACTTTTCTTTGGTCTCCGTTCGGCAGACAAGGCGTAGATACGCTGCCGAAAGCCACGGAGTGTGCTGCCGTGTCCACAAAAAACCAAACTCAGGCTTAATTCAGGCAGATTCGGGGTAATCTTGTCTCTGGTGGTCTGTGCATCTTTGGAATTTGACTACTCGTGCAGATGGAAGCAAATGTACATAGAAAAAACGTTGGCCAACGACATTCACCCCTACAGGCACCCCCTGTAGTACTGGCGGCACTAGATGCGACGCCAGGAACTCAGATCTTACCTTCATTTGCAGTGATGCTGAAGCCAAAGTCCAGATTCAGATCCAGATTCCTTGAAATTACCTTGAATTCCTCAGGTTTGTCCATCAATCTTGCACTGTTGCAGCAAAACCTCGACGTCAATTGTTCAGACAACCTTCACATAGGAGCTCTAGGGACTTCTAACAGCAACCTCTGAAGTCCGTAAGCTTCGTTGTATTTTTGGCACACGCCAATGTGAGCTCAATCCGACCTGAAACTGTCGAAAATGGTGAATCCAAGTGTCTTGTGGGACTCCATCGAAAGATTGGCCTTTTCCAAGTCGATTGACACCGCCGCCACTGTAAATAATTGACTACTCGGTGTCTCTCAGTTATATACTGTCAGTAAAGCGCCTTCAGCGAACCTTCGGCGCGTTACATGCCAAGGATCCAGGGCCATCATCACATAGGATTTTACGACGTCGCCAGATCGCAAAATTCAGTTGCCGCACTATCACAGAAACCGCCGCGGTCGCGATTTTTCCGCCGCCGCAAGCATTTTTGGCTCTTTTTGCGAGTTTTGTGCCAATTCTGTGCGCAGTGAAGCCGATTTAAGCAGCGCAATCCGCCAATCGCAATCATATCCTGCTGCTGTGATCAAATGACGGTCATCCCATCAACCTTCAGGGAGATATTTCCAAAATACCGTCTTTTCGGGCCTTTTTTGGCACTTTTTCCCGAAGAAAGTGGCATAAGTGGATTTCGGGGAGGTCTCATGAGATTTCAAATGGGTC
This sequence comes from Eutreptiella sp. 'Long Island Sound 2002', assembly GCA_964036045.1. NCBI lineage: Eukaryota > Euglenozoa > Euglenophyceae > Eutreptiales > Eutreptiaceae > Eutreptiella > Eutreptiella sp. 'Long Island Sound 2002'. The sequence goes on along the minus strand of OZ038392.1, from coordinate 18,547,233 downwards.
AAGGTTCTCCCTAAGGTTAGTTTGGCCTTAGCAAACCACAATATTTGACCCCAAATGGTGGTGCATCAAGATAATTGAGTGGCGGGTGCCAAAATTGCCCCAAAACAGCCATATTTGCCCTTTTTAACTTGTAAATCTCGCATAAGTAGATTTAGGGGAGGTATCATGAGATTTCAAATTGCTCACCCTTGTTGCTAAGGTTAGCTTGGCCTTGGCAAAACACCATATGTGACCCTACATGCTCTTGAATCAAGATGTATCAACGGCGGGTGCCAAAATTGCCTCAAAACAGCCATATTTGCCTTTTTTGACGTCTAATTCTCGCATAAGTAGATTTAGGGGAGGTATCATGAGATTTCAAATTGCTCACGCTTGTTGCTAAGGTTAGTTTGGCCTTGGCAAAACACGATATGTGACCCTACATGCTCTTGCATCAAGATATATGAACGGTGGGTGCCAAAATTGCCTCAAAACAGCCATATTTGCCCTTGTTGACGTCTAATTCTAGTATAAGTAGATTTAGGGGAAGTGTCATGAGATTTCAAAGTACTCAACCTTGTTCCGAAGGTTAGTTGGGCCTTGGCAAACCACCATTTGTGACCCTAAATGCTCTTGGCTCAAGATAAATGAATGGCGGGAGCCAAAATTGCCTCAAAACAGCCATATCTGCAGTATGTAACGTGTAATTCTCGTATAAGTAGATTTAGGGGAGGTATTATGAGATTTCAAATTGCTCAACCTCTTTCCTAAGGTTAGTTCGGCCTTGGCAAACCACCATATGTGACCCTAAATGCTCTTGGCTCATGATCAACGAACTGTGGGTGCCAAAATTGCCTCCAAACAGCCATATTTGCCCTTTTTAACGCGTAATTCTAGTATAGGTAGATTTAGAGGAGATGTCATGAGATTTCAAGTTGTTGAACCTCATCCCTAAGGTTGGTTCGGGCCTGGTGAACCACAAATTATGACCCCAAAGGCCCTTTGCTCAAGACAAATGATCGGAGGGTGCTAAAGTTGCCTCAAACCAGCCACATTTCCAACCCATAATAATTGACATAATTGAGGCAGTTTGAGAACATTGCCTGGCTTTGTGTTTGCGCTGCCATTGCTTCATTGCCCACATCGCACTCATGTTATGTTGATATCTCATGTGGTTTCAAATCGGATTGTTGCCCATGTCATGTGTCTCGTTATGGGAAGATGAAATATCATGCACACAACACACGACACACACCACACGCACTCAGTGGAATGGGCCGACCTCCTCTTCCATGGCACAAGCTATCGGAGAAATCAAAGAAGAACTTGCAAAGCAAAAACCGTGCATTGCAGCGCGCGTTGGATGGCAACCCAAAGAGCCGGCTTAGGCAATGTCCTAGGAAACCATTGATGGCACGCCTAAGGGCACCTCGGGATCCTGACCCTGAGAGCATTATTGAGAACCTCGTTTCAATGGTGCGGACAAAGGTCACATGGGCAAAGTTCATAGACATTTGTCGTGAAAAAAAGGTTGGTGCCTACCGTAGTAGAGTGACGGACTTGAAGGCGGCATTGCTTAGGAATGTTGGGGGTGTTCACGTATCAAGACGGATGGCCCGCCTTGATGTATGGCGTGCTGTAACCTTGTTTCTGCAATTGGCCAGCCGCGACAATTCCCACTTGCCGGGTGATTACCCCCGTTATCTTGGGGTTTTCATTGATGGTGCAAACGTTGATGCGTATGTCCCCCACGGTTGTGTTAGTATCTGCTTGACACTACCCACAACCCGACGACCACATCAGCTAGATTCCATTCTTCGTGTTGGTCAATACATTGGCAAGGAGAACCCCAATCAGCTACGGATGCGTATTGACCGTCTGGGACTAATTGAGGTTCTCAAAGATGCACGAGATGGGCACCTAGATGGCCATCGCTATCGCTTGGTCCACTACCCTGACTGGGGTTGCCTGGGATCCGTGCTTGCAGATGCCCTCCCAGCCCTCATTGCCCCGCGAGCAATTTCGGACATAAAGGTAATTTCCTGGACGGCACACATGCTGAAGGTGTCCGCATACCAGTACACGTGGCCGACCGTAGGTGCACTTCGCCTACAACCAACTGCGTTGCTGGATAGTGCTGTGTGGGTGGACAAGTTGGTGGCCGAAGTAGTGGAGCAGCATCGTCTTGATGTGACGGAACATCCCTTCCAAGGCGCCTATCTTGGTCGCCTCAAACAGGCCACTAAGACCAGCTCCGCAGGTGAGCTTGGCCCGTACTGGGCGGAGAAGAGATCTGGGTTCAGTGTATTTGTGGGGAGCGAGGACTTCACCGTGAGTGTCATGCTTGCCGATGGTGCCCGGCAATGGAATGTGAAGGAACACAGCTTCCTGCAACTTCGTGCAGGAACGTTGCGGGCGTTCATGCACACGCACAGTGTGCTACATTTTGCCTTGTTGCAATTTGGCGATCCGGATGCACCGCTTCCATCTGCAATTGATGCGCCCCGCGAGGTATATGAGCACACACACACACACACACTGTGGCATTGCGTTTCACACACACACACACACACACACACACACACACACACACACACACACACACACACACACACACACACACACACACACACACACACACACCCTCTCTAGAGCACCAAGCACAACATTTTGCTCTGTTTGTTTGCCTCGCCTATGCTGAAGTGTTAGATGTGTGCATTGGGTTGAGGGAAAATTCTGCAATTCGATTTGCCTTCTTGGTTTGTGTCCACTGTGCGGGGCTTTTAGATGTGTGCATTTGGTTCAGGGAGGTTGCCATGTGCATGCTAAGTATGCCGCTAGCGATAAACATCCAGGAATAAATTGTCAACATCCAGAGCCAAACAAGAAAATCCTGCAATTCCAATGAACATCCACAGGAATGATGGTTAGGGAATGACAGTGAATATCTAGTGCGAACCAGCATGTTATTTGCCCTCTTCTCTTGCCACTTTGCTCAGGTTCTAGATGCGGAGCTTCAGCCGCAAGCTCATGGCAGCGAACATCGACAGCCCATCGGACATGGGCAGCCAGCAGATGCCAGCAGCGGACCTCATCGCACCCTCCGCCCGTCAACACGTGCACCCGACGCGCCCATGGAGATTGAGGCGGAGGTAGACAGACGGGCGAAGGCTGCGACAGCAGCCGAAGTGGCGAAGGCGGTGAAGGCAGCGAAGGCGGACGCAAAGGCTCAGGCGGCAACGGCGGCGGCAGCTCTGAAGAAGGCGAATCAGATCGCAGTTCGCGAGAAAGAGGCCAAGGAGAAGGCAGTTCGGCAGCGAGAGCGGGAGAAGGCTGAGCTCGCGAAGGTACAACGTGCTCTGAAGACGATGGAATCGCAACTGAAGGAGGCGCAAGACAAACTCACAGAGAAGGAAGCGTCTGGTGGTCACAGGATCGACATGGGTTCAGACACCAGACCCGCAAGTTCAGCAAGTCCAAGCGTGGCAACCGCGATGGGAGCGTCTGCGGCGAACCACATGGGCAACATGGGCAACATGGGGATGGGTAATGGCATGGGCATGGGCATGGCCCTGGGGATGGGCATGGCCGGCTCTGCTGGTGGTCACATGGGTAACGTGGGCAACATGGGTCTGGGTATGGGGCCGGGACAAGGTATGGGGCTGGGGCAGGGTATGCCGCCAGGGCAGGGTATGGGCATGGGTATGGGCATGGTGCCGGGCATGGGCACTGGCATGGGAATGGGTCCAGGAATGGGTCCTGGAATGGGGAACATGGGCAACATGGGCAACATGGGGATGGGTAATGGCATGGCCATGGGCATGGGCCTGGGGATGGGCATGGCCGGCTCTGCTGGTGGTCACATGGGCAACATGGGTCTGGGTATGGGGCCGGGACAAGGTATGGGGCTGGGGCAGGGTATGCCGCCGGGGCAGGGTATGGGCATGGGTATGGGCATGGTGACGGGCATGGGCCCCGGCATGGGAATGGGTCCAGGAATGGGTCCTGGAATGGGGAACAGATGGTGCTGACGTGATGGGAAGTAGTTGCTAAGTGGGGCCCTGTTTTCAAACGCAGAGTGATCCGGCCACATTTTTTCTGCTCATTTCTTTTGCAGTGCATTGTGGTTCCCAGCTGCAGCATCCCAACACATCTGTTCCTGCATTGTATGCTCATTTTCTGCAGCTTTGGCAGTCTGTCCAGTCAGTCCCAAATTTCAGTTTCCTTGACGAGTGGTTTTGCCTGGCAGAATATATGTAGTGCATCGTGCCACCCACCTGCCCGTGCATTGCTGCAGTGTTTGACAGCCAAAGTGATCACGCCAGTTTTTTCTGCTCCTTCCTTTTGCAGTGCATTGTGGTTCCCAGCTGCAGCATCCCGACACATCTGTTCCTGCATTGTATTCTCATTTTCTGCAGCTTTGGCAGTCTGTCCAGTCAGTCCCAAATTTCAATTTCCTTGACGAGTGGTTTTGCCTGGCAGAATATATGTAGTGCATCGTCCCACCTGCCCGTGCATTGCTGCACTGTTTGACAGCCAAAGTGATCATGCCAGTTTTTTCTGCTCATTTCTTCGGCAGTGCACATCCGTTCCTGCATTGTACCTGCATTGTATTCCAGAAGCATTCCTCGCTCAGACCTTGTTCAGAAGCATTACTCAGTGCAGACAGTGCAGACAGACAAGTGGATTGCCTGGGAGAGGTTGTTCTCAGGCACTACTCAGAGGATGCACAATTTGCCCTTTGCGCATCCCAAATGTCTTCAGATGCTTGGTCAACATGGGCGGACCAGGGTGCCCAGTCAGTCTCAAATTTAAGATTCATTGCTCAGACTTTGTTCGCAAGCATTTTTCAGTGCACAAAGACCAGTGGTTTAGCCTGGGGGAGGTCTTCTCAGGCACTGCTCAGTGAGTGCACAATTTGGCCCAGAATTTCATGCTCAAGTGGTTGCTCTTTCCAAATGTTGTCAAATGATCAGTCAACATGTGCGGACCAGAGTGCACACAGGGATGGATGCAGGTTGTGTATTTCTCAAGGTGGTCCCCTTCTCCACAAGGAAGACGTCTGCGTATGCACCAAAATTTGCCATTTTTCATGAAAAATAGGCCAAAAATGGCCTTTTTTTGGTCAAAAATTGAGATTTTTGGCTTCAGACAAGCAGTTGAAGACCCCCCCCCTTTTTTTGAGGGTGCCGGATCCAAAAAAGCAATTTGCAGAGGCACACAGATCACGAAAACTCCATTTACAGAATCCGTATGCACCAAAATTTGCCATTTTTCATGAAAAAATGGCCAAAAATGGCCGTTTTTTGGTCAAAAATTGAGTTTTTTTGGCCTCAGATAAGCAGTTGAAGACCCCCCCCCCTTTTTGAGGGTGCCGGATGCGAAGAAGCAGGTTGTAGAGGCATATAGATCACGAAAATAATATTTACAGCATCCGTATGCACCAAAATTTGCCATTTTTCATGTAAAAATGGGCAAAAATGGCCGTTTTTTGGTCAAAAATTGATTTTTTTGGCTTCAGAAAAACAGTTGAAGACCCCCCCCCCATTTTGAGGGTGCTGGATGCGAAAAAACAGGTTTTAGAGGCATACAGGTCACGAAAACACAGTTTGCAGCATGCGTATGCACCAAAATTCGCCATTTTTCATGGAAAAAATGGCCAAAAATGCCCGTTTTTTGGTCAAAAAATGAGTTTTTTTGCCTCAGATAAGCAGTTGAAGACCCCCCCCCCTATTTTGAGGGTGCTGGATGCAAAAAAAGATGTTATATGGACACACAGAGCCTTCGAACACAGTTCCCAATATGCTGAATTACTTAAAAGGGTGGTTTTTTTGATGCTGCAGGTTTTGGGATTTTTGGACGTCATAAAATCCTATGTGTGTCCCATCATGATGCATCATCACCTGATCCACATTTTCATGGAATCTGTTAGATGCTCGCGAACCAACGTGCCGGAAAGCACAATTGAGCTGAATAAACGACAATATATATTAACTTTAGTCTAAACGAAAGTGTTAGTAGTTTCAGTTCTAGACATTCCGCTTCATTTCACCTTCATCTCAGGGAATTTACTCATTTTAGGACAATTTAGGTTGATTTCCTTGTCATCTCCCCTCATTCCTCGAAGATCTGTTTAGATCTAAATGAACAGAAAAGCATCCCTACCTTCTGTGGTTCACTTGGGGTCTACAGACTACATCTGTATTTGTTTTCCCTCTCTGTGACTGTTTCATCTCCTTCATCTCTGCTCCATTTGATTCTCAATCTTGCTGAATCTTGTGATCATCCTCCAGATGCGCCAAATCTGAAGCACATGCTGCACTTTTCAGAACGAGAAAAGCGGGAGTAACACGATGTAGAGTTCGGCGAGGACACCGTAGCGTGCCCGCGACAGCGAAACTGTGCCAGAGCGCTGAGATGTCACTCCATTTCTTGATTCCCCCACTCAATCCACCAATAATCTACCTCATTCTCAACCAAAGTATGGTTTGGTATCGATTCTCGATACGTTTACATGCTTTTTAGCCCTTAACCTAATGTTTTACTGCACGGAGGACTGTTCGTCACTCCTCATTCTGTCTCATTTCAGGTTCATCCATCCTGATTCAGTGCCAATTCAGCCCAAATCAGGTCAGATCAGGCAGATTTCGCCCCATCGAGGCTACATTTCTAATTTTTCTGGGACTTACCCGCACTACGTTCTTCGTTGACGTAGCGACACACCCCAGTGTGTTTTTGGAGGGGGAGTGTAAGTGCGGCTAACCCCCATCTGCTCAGATTTTCACAGATCTGCCCCAGATTGCTACATTTTGGTCATTTTCTCTGCTTCGGCGGAATCGCCGCCTCGCAGCTCAGTCTCAGGATCAGACCTATATATTTCTGATATGCCGGATCTGATTCCGCGGTCCATTCTCCGTAAATCCGCCGCGTTCCGATCATTTACCTGGAATCGCCATTTGCCGCTGACGCGCGCTCGCGGGCCAGATCGGCCAAATATTTTTCATAATCGGATTTATATAAATCTTTTCAGACAGATATGGACACTCAGATGTACTTAGGATAATCCGCATCAATTTTCTTCATAGACTGGGATTTTCTGCCGGATAACAATCAGCATGGATCTTGCTTCCGTTGTTGCACCTCTCGCCTCCGTTGGTGTCCGTGTATCCGGTTCTACCCCCAACAGCAGCGTTCAGGTCGACTCCTCGCGTGCCTGCCCCACTGTTCTTCCCGGCCCCGAGCCCTCCGGCACCTTCCACGACCCAGGGCAGCACTTTCAAGACCTCTGTCCCTGATATCCCCTGGTTTACAGGACCTGCACGGGCACTTGTCCACAATAGGCCGGAGGGTTTTCCGCAGTTGGTCGTCAGTACACGTAGTGTGGAACCACTGCCCGAACAGCCTCAGGGTACGGTCAGCACCCACATGACCACTGGACTCATGGGTCCACTTCAGCAGCGCTGGGACTCGGTCACTAGGCACCACGATGCGGTCCTCGTGCCAGAGGTAGCTCTTGTCCCTCTTCCACTGGTCTTGGTTGACCAGGAGGGGTTCAAGGCGTTTCTCCAGGCGCTTGTAGATATCCCCAAACTCCTTCAGGTACTCCGATTGTCGGAGTTCATCCAGGGGGCGTATCATGGTCATGTTCAGGTCCAGGTGTACGTCCATACGGCTGAACGCCTCCTTAGCCAGCGCTTCAGACCGGGCACCAACCAGGGCGTCGAAGTTGTTGCGGCTGATGTAGTCGGCGCACTCGTTCTTCACTCCCTGGATATGGTGTACCGTCAGCCTTAGTTGACTGAGGTAGGTCCACCAGCGACGTAGCTTGGCCTTCTCAGGTGGGGGGCCCTTCTGGAAACTGCGGACCGGTTCTTGGTCGCACAGCCAAACCACAGGGTTACTCCCCAACAGTCGTGCTTGTGAGGATAGCACCAGCATACCCGCGAGCAATTCCTGCTCATAGGTGGAGTAGTTCCCCCTGGCCTGGGTCCACTTCCAGTTCCAGTGGCCCAGAGGTACTAGGACCCACTTGTCGTCAGGGTAGCTGTGCTTGAGGGTTCCATCTCGGTTGAGACCTTCCGTCCCTCATTGGGAAATGGCCGAGTTGAACTCCTCCTTCTCTAGTGCTTGCCATTGACGCCCGCAAGGCCTTCGACACCGCCCCGCACGGCGCCCTCCACCTCATCCTGCGCCACCTCTCCGTGCCGCTGGACGTCATTGACCTCCTGCTCTTCCTCCACACGTGCGCCAGGCTGCGCATCGTCACAGCACACGGGCTAACGCAGCCCGTCTACATGCTACGCGGAGTCCGGCAGGGCAACCCCGAGAGCCCTCTGCTGTACGCGCTCCTCCTGGAGCCTCTGCTCAGGGCACAGGGGCACCGCCTGCGCCCGCCGGGAGGAGCCGAGCACGGCCTCATCCAGGCCTACATCGACGACCTGCTGGTGGTGGCCCACACGCTGCAGCACTTCGTCGAGGGCGTGGAGGCGGTGGCCGCGTACCTGGGGATGATGGGCATGGAGCTCAACCCCCGCAAGTGCGCCATGGCCACCACGGAGGGGGTCCCGGGCCTGCAGCTACGCCTCTGCCCCCACCTGGAAAACCCGTGGTACTGGGTACCAGCGGCGGACTCCGTCCCCTACCTGGGACTCCAGCTGCAGCCGGACGGGGAGTTCTCCCTGCAGCGCAAGCACCGGCTACGCCTGGCGGCAGTACACCACTGGTGCCTTAACACCCTCGCGCCACCGAAAGTGGTGCAGGACGTCATCCTGGCGATCCTCGGAGGGGTGACGCAGTACGTCGCCCCTTTCATCGCCGACGACTCCGACACTGCACGCCACCTGGACCACATCACGGTCCAGGTCGCGAAGGACAGGGCACGATACGCCTTCGACGCCTCGCGGGACAGCCTGCAGGATGACCGGACCCTGGGGCTCACACGGGTGCCCACGCGGTGCCAGCAGGCAGTGGTGGCCCTTTGTGGGTACACTCGTCCACCACCGCGCAACCGCCGTGCGCGCGGAGGTCACCAGGATGTTCTGGGAGATAGCCGGCGCGCACGGAATATGCCCTGAGGTGCACTACCCCGTCCCGGAGTTCGCAACTCTGGCGGGAGGCGACTGGGTCCAGCGCATACCCCGGGCCCTGGCCGCCCTAGGAGTGGGGATGTACAACCCCATCGCGTGCCCCAGGGCGGCTCACGTCCAACTACAGTCCCCTCCGGGCAAAATCGTCACGCTGCGCACCGCCAAGCTGCGACACCGCGACACGTGCCGCCTGACGGTGCCACACGCAACGCCGTGGCATGGGCACCACGGGCCACGCCACCCCTTCCCCGACAACGACGATCCGTGGCCAACGGCGGTGCGGGAGTGCCTCGACCAATGCGCCGATGAACACCTCCATTATTGCCGCCATGAGCAAGGGCCCACCAACCACCCCGGGTGGCGCGATGCCCTGGCCCACCTCTTCCACACCACCGGCACGCGGGACCCCCGCCTGAGACTCGTCCACCCCACGAGGGCCAAGCAGGACGCCCACACCGGCCCGCGGATGACCCCAGACGGCCTGCACCTCCACGTCGGGGGCTACCGCCGCCGGAACGGCCTGTCCCCCCCCACGCGGGGGGCGGCGTACCACCCGCCAGCGGCCCTCATGTACATCCTCCGCGACGTACTCGCGGAAAGCGAGCACCAAGAGCCCAACGCGGACGTGGCGTGGCCAGAACCCTTACGCCCCCGGCCCCACGCGCCGATGCCGTTGTGGCTGGTGACCACAGACGACCAATGCACCCAAGCGGCGGGACAAGCGCAGCTCCGGGCCGAGTGGGTGATAGTGCAAGTGGGGGCAGGCCAGCCCGAACCCCGTGGACTCCCCCGCGGCACCGCCCTACTGGTGGCTACGGGGGTGCCGCACGACCCACACATGGCGGTACACGCGCTGGGGGACCAGCCGGAGGACACGGGACACTTGGTGGTACACCAGCGCGGGGGCCCGGCGTGGCTCAAGGAACATGTGACGGCGCTACGGTCCTGGGCAAGCACGGTCGCCGGAGCGGAGATCCGGCTGCACGACCACCCGGCAATCAGCCCAGGCGACACCAGGGCGCTGAGCATGGACCAACTGACCCACAGCCACCCCGACGTCCCGTGGCACTCCACCGACCTCAACGCGGGGTGGCTCAGCCCCACCGGATACTACTGGATCCCGGAGGCCTGGGGACACACCTCCTCTGACGCGTCCGGGGGCGGACCCTGCAAACACGCCACCAGCGTCGCTCTCGCCGCCGACCTCACCCGCACGTGGGCGGTGGCCATCTCGGGCACGGTGCCTGACGGAGAGGGGGTGGCCGCCTCCCTCCCCCTACATTACGGTGCACACAGACCATGGGTCCACACGGTGGACGCCGAAGTCATCCTCCACCTCCTGCGGCACGCAGATCGCGAGCGCACCACGGGGGTCCCCGCGGGCGCAGCGAAGGTGGTCAACCAGATGCCCCTGAGGTGGCTCCGGGACGGCCTGTGCGCGCGGGGGCAACACGCCGGGCACCCGTTCTGGTACGTCCGAGCCACCTCGCACCACAGTGACGCCCTACTGCACAAGGCGGACTGGGCGGCGTCCCAGGACACCGTCTTGCAGAACACGCCCCCAGACCCTGGCCACGCCCAACTCATCGTCGCCGGCCGTGACGGCCATCTCGATCTACGGCCCCCCACGATGCGGGTGCTCGGCGAGGTCGCACAACGGGCGCAGACGGACCATGCGCTGACGCACCGGGGACACACACCCCTAGGCGCGGCCCACGCCACGGCCTACGTCCACGCCCGGGACCTCACCGCGGCGGCCACCAACCGCCGGGCGCTGCGGGCCCGAGACGGCCACACGCCGGTGCAGCGCAGGCTCCGCGTCCGGAAGGAGCGGCTCTCCGGCGTCGCCATCGTCCCGCAGCCGTGCCTTTTCTGCGGCGGCTCGGAAGAGACCCCGGTGCACATGCACGTGGGCTGCACCCACTCGCGGCTCCTCTGGCCCCACTACCGCCAGGCGGTGCACGAGGCGGCCCGCCACCTCCCACCTGGGGACAAGGCCCTGTGGGTGGCCTCGTGGCGCTCCGCAGGCGCCACGTGGACGGAGGTGTTCTGCTCCGGACTGGTGCCCGAGGACGCGGAGGCGCAGCTCCGCGCCATAACCCGATACGACCCGCCGGGAGGGACCTCGGTGGACGACTTCCTCCACCACATGCTCCGGCTAGGGGACTTCGCGTGGGAGCTTCGCAACCACCGGCTGGAGCAACTCCTCCACGACCCCCTAAGCGCGGCGGCCCGGGCGCACCGGTGGCTCACTGCGGCGGAGGGCGACCACCCTCCCCCTCCCCCGCGCCCTGACAAGGACTTCTTAGCCTCCCTCCGTGTTGTGAATGGCACTCTGGAGTGCCCGCTCCAAGAGGGCCCCCACCCGTATCAGGACCTGCCGGGGGGGTTCTCGAGGCACCTGCAAGACGCCCTTTTCCCACCGTGGATCATCGGGCGCGGCTCCATGACCGCATGGGAGGCGCGCATCGTGGGGGAGGAGTGGGCGCGGGAGTGGGGCCGGTGGTGCGCCGCCGCGCGCGCCCCGGAGACCCCTGCGCAACGATACGCCGCCATCCCGCTCCGGGGGTGGGGGCCGGACACCCGGCCGAGACCCACCATGGTCCGCGGGGCGGGACCTGACCACCCGTGGGACGCGGCGACGGGGGAATGGCTGCAGGCGGCCCCGGGGCCGCAAACGGGATGGACTGGGGACGTATCCTCACTCGTCAGGACGCCCGTCCCGCCCCGCATCGTCCTTCACACCGCCAACGTGCTCCGGGCCACGGAGATACGCACGTGGGGACACGCTGCGACCACCGTCCGGTGGCAACCCCCAGAGGACGGGGCCACCCAACTCACCGTGGCGCACTTCAAAGCGGGGGGGCCGGTATACGACGACGCCCTGTCCCGGCTGGGCGACACCCAGGGGCCCTTACTCCTCATGCTCCCCACCGGTATCGCAGCCGCGCTGCACCGGGAGCTGGACGGCTGCGAAGGGCTGCGAGTGGGGTGGGAGGCGGTCGCGGACGGCACCCTACTGGCCCTCCTCCACAGGGACACAGCGAACGGGTGCCAATGGGACGCGCTGACGCCCCACCTCACCGGGCGCCACGTGTACATGGCGAGCCCCCCCCAGGGGCACCCCCGCCCGGCGTGGGACGACCTCATCGCCGCCTTCCACGACCACGGGATCCTCCCCGGCGACACGTGGCAGGAGGTCCAGCGGAAGACACTTGGCAAGGACTACCGGCGCCGCGTCCGCGCCTGCTTGCTGGAGATCCGGGACCCCCTCCGACAGAGGTGGGACGACCTCTGGCTCCGCCATCTCGACCCTTGGTCGCCGCCCTCCCACCTCCCGCACACCTGCCGACTCTGCGGAGAGTGTGACACGGTGTCCTCCGCAGCAGCGACAGGCGCCAACAGGTGCGAGCGGTGCACCCAGGTAGCCGCGTGCCCCTGGCACGAACCTCCCGCAGGTCCGCGCAGGCGCACGGAGGAGGAGGCCTTGCGCCGACGCATCGAGGGGGCACACACCCCCTCACACGAACAGGCGGGCCCCGCGGGCGCTGCCCTTCTGTGGATCCACGTGCACCTGCGGGACCCCACATCCATTGCGCACCTGTCGCACGTGTTCGCCCCCTAACCCCCACCCGCCGCCGCCCTTTGCAGAGCCCGCAGCACCATGCCACGCCGACGGGGGGATGGGCCGGGGCACACCAGGGCCCGCCGCAGAGCGCAGGAGGCGGCCGTCCGGGGTCTGGTGGCGGACGCGGTGGCGGAGGCAAAAGGAGCGCACGCTGCCGCACGGTGCGACCTGGAGGGCAGTGCGAGGGCCTTCCTCAACGAGACCGCCCTCCCGGCCGTCCGCGCCCTGAACGGAGCGGGGGCCCCTACGTTGCTCCCGGCAATGCACCAGATCGTGAACGCCGTCCGGCCAGGGCTCATCAGCCCAGAGGCGGCCCTCTACGGGCACTGGATGGAGTGGCGCGAGTCCAATCGGTCGGGCCGGCCCCTGTCCATGGGGGACGCCCTCCGAATGACGGGAGCGGGGTCTGCCATGTCCCTCCACAGTAGCGCCCCAGCCCTGCTGCACGCCCTCAGGACGCGCTACCCCGGGGACGCGGCCCCGTACCTGAACCAGGCGCGGGCCACGTACCCGGGGGGAGTGTCCGAGCTGGATGCGGCGCTCCACCTTCTACACCCGCCGGACGAGGACCTGGAGGTGGGCGAGGTCACGGTGTTCGTGGAAGGCGCGGACGAGGCGTCCGCCCGCCCCCGGCCGACCAACCCGGTGTATGACGGCACCGGGCCTACCCCCCCGTACGCCGTCGTCTACGAGGCGTTCCCCAGGGAGCCCACTTGGTGCCCCGCCCTCCCACCGGCGACGCACGCGCCCCGCGGCTGGGCTAACCAAGACCTGTCCCCCCCCCTCTCCAGGACCAGGGGTGCCCACCACAGGGGGCAGGTCCTCTGGCAAGAGTGCCCTGGCACCCCCCTGCTCCTCCTCGTCGTCGCGACCCGCGGGGACCCGGGGCGGATCCTGGGGATCGGCCCCACCCACCTCTATGGGGCCACACCCGTACCCCACCCCCCCCTCCCGGCGCCCGCGGCGCGGGACGGAGTACACACCTTCCTGCGCACACAGGAGGTCACCGCCGTTACGGGGGTCCATCTGGTGCGGCTGCCCCCGGCACCGCTCGACGACCCCCGGGGGCCCAGGGCCCTGAGCCCCGCCCCAGACTGGGAGCTGTGGCGCGACGCGTGGGCCGCGTGGCTCCCCCGCCTCCCCTCCCAATGCCGGTGGATGGCCGTGGGCCCCCGGCCGTGCGGGACTGACGCCACAGCCGGCCCCCCACCCCCTCCCCCCCCCCCCCCCCGCAGAGCACCACACGGCACTGCCCACGGCACGGCACTGATGCACCAGGAGGTAGTGGGAAGGGCGCGCCTGCCACCACGCATGCCTACCAGAGTAACAGTAATGGCAGACTCCGATGGGTCCCTCGGGCGGGACGACCGCCACCACCGCCGGTCCCGCTCCCGCTCCCCCGTCTCCTCCCCAGAGTGGACGGGGGAGACCCTCGCGGAGCGCGAGGAGCGGAGGCTGGCGGAGGCGGCGGTGGTCGGATCGCCGCCGCCGGCCCGGGAACCTGGGCCAGCCGAGACGGCCGCCCCCGCCGCCCAAGCGGCCAGCCCCGCCGCCCCGCCCCGCCCTGACGCGCAGGAGGCGGAGACCGCGGCGAGCCACGCCGCGGCCCCGGCCGCGGCCCCCGGCACGCCGCCGGCAAGGGGGGCAGCCCCGGCGCAGGAGCCGGACGCGTCGCCGAGGGCTGCCGCAGCCGCGCAGGAGAGCAAGCAGGGCGCAAGAGGGGTTGCGACGGACACCGCACGGGCCGTGGGCGCCTCGCAGGCGGCCGCCGCGGCAGCAGAGAAGACCGAGGAGGATGTGCGAGAGTCTGCGACCGCCGCCACGGGCGCCTCGTCGGCGGCCGCCACGGCAGCGAAGGAGAGTGCGGAGGGCGCGAGAGGGGCTGCGGCCCCTGGCACGCCGCGCAAGCGGGGGAAGAACCCCGCACGGGCCGCGGACGCCTCGCCGGCGGCCGCCGCAGCAGCAGCAGTGGGCAGGGAGAGCGCGAAGTACCGCGCCCACGCCAACCCCGCCCACACCCACACCAGCCCCCCCAAGCCGTACCCCCCCAAGCCCTTCCCCCTGGGGCGGGAGCGGCACGACCGCCCCCCGAAGCGCGAGCGCTCGCCGCCGGGCGTCACGCTGCCGCAACTGCAAAGGCAGCGGGACGCCCGGCGAGTGGTCCAGGAAGGGCGCAGCGGCGAGGGGGAGGGGAGCGGCGGACGGCGTGACAGGCAGGGGGCAGGGGAGGGGTCGGGGCACGGGAAGGGCGCGCGGGAGCGCGGGCAGGAGGCCCAGGTGCAGGGGACGGAGCGAGGGGTGGTGGGAGAGCGAGCGGGCCGGGGTGTGGTGGACGAGAGGCGGGACCCGCGACTCGGGCAGGGGGTCAGGGAGGGGCCAGGGCACGGGAAGGGTGGTCAGGGGCGCGGGAAGGGCACCCAGGCGCAGGGGGCTGGACAAGGGGGGATGGGAGAGCGAGCGGGCCGGGGTGTGGGGGACGAGAGGCGGGACCCGCGACACGGGCACGGGACCGGAGAGGGGCCCAAGGGCAAGGGCAAGGGCAAGGGCAAGGGCCCCAAGGGACAGGAGGGACGGGGCACGGGGGCCCAGGGGGGAGGGCGGGGCGAGGGGAGGGGGGCAGAGGGCGGAGCACCCCCGCAGCCGGAAGTGCAGCCGGTGAGGTGCATCCCCCCCGGCATCCAACAGATGCCGGCGCACCACACCTACCACCACCACCACCACCACCACCACCACCTCTACAACATCGACCCTGACGCCGGCGAGCTCATCCCCCCCCAACCCCACGACACCAGCACCAGCAAGCCCCCCTCGCGCCGAGGGCGGAGCCGGCGCGGATGGCCTCGGCGGAGGGGGGACGGGGCGTGGCATCGGCGCCGCAGGTGCAGGAGCAGCGAGGGGGGCCGGCACAGGGGGCGGAGGAGAGCCGGCCGTGGAACGTGGACTGGGGCGCAGTCCCGGACCCGCTGGGGGGGGAGACCCTCCCCCTGGTGGGGGAAGTGTACGGGTGGTTGTGCTGGGCCAACCAGGGGACCTCCAGGAGGTCGCGGAACCGGCCCTTCGATGCCGTGCTCCTCCGGAGGGACGGAGGAAACCGAGAGGCACCCCCGGGGGGGTGGGCGGCCCAAGAGGACCACGAGAGGGTCCTCAGGTCGGTGATCCGGGCGGCGTGGCCCGACAGGGAGCCGACGTGGTCGGCCTTCCTGGAGGGGGGAGCGGTGCTCCGCATCACGGATGCGGACGCCAACAACTGGCTCCCCCGGGCTTTGCGTAGCGCCCTCGCCCACTGGCGCTACCGCCGGCACAACCCGCCGTCGCCGCAGCCCCAGCCCCCACACAAGCGGCGGCGCAAGTGAAGGCCCAGACGGCGGGCGCGGGAGGGGGGATGGGCCCCCTGACCAACGCCCCCCCGACGGTATGGCACGACGTGCGGGGACGCGCCGCCACCCACGGAAGGGAGTGCGGGGGCGCCAAGCGCGGGGAGGAACCGGCTGCCCCGCAACCTGCTAACCACTGACCGCTAACCATCAACCACCCCCGGCCGGCCGGCGCCGCGCGGCAACGGCCGGGGAGGTGAGGGCCCCGGCGAGGGCCTGCGCGGGCATCCAGCTCTCGATAGGAGGGGCGGGTGACGGGCGCGACCCCCTGGCCGATGGCTGGCCCCCGGGACCAGGGCCGCCATGCCGCCCCCGCCCCCCCCCCCCACGGCCGACGAGAGGCATCACCAGGGGGCCAAAGGGCCCCCCCCAACCCACCCCCCCCCCCCCGCACAGACCCGGGGGCGGGCGGGGGGCGGCCCCCCCACCCCCCCCCCCCCCCGCACCCACCGCAGCAGGGGCGCCACAGGCGCGGCCCTCCGCCCCCCAAGGGCCGGGGGGGCGCCCCCCCCTCAGGGGGAACGGCGGCTGGGCCTGCTCCCGCGAACCCACACCGGCGTGCCGGGGCAACGCGCACGACGGAGCAGGAAGGAGGCCGCACCCCACATGACCCTCCCGTAACCACAGCCCGCCCCGAGGTGACGGAGGGAGGGTGTCAAGTCAGATGGGGCCCCCAGGGGGGCGGTCCACGGGCCGCCCCTCACCCCCCCCCACCACGGGGCGGCACTTCAGCCCCGACCGCAAACGCGCGCCGGAAGGGAGCGCACGGCGACGCGGAGAGAGCCAGGAAGGAGTACCACAGGCCGCCGCCTGGAACGAGAGCAGGGAGGCCGCGGCGCGACAACCCCCCCCCCCCCCCGCCCCCCCCACCGGCCCGCCGGCCGCAGGGGCCCCGGCCCCCACCCCCCGAGGCTGAAGGGACGGACCCCCCCCGCCCGGGAGGGGAGCCGGGGAGTGACCCGCCCCGACGCCCCAGCCGCCGGCTCCAATGGGGGCCGCGAGGAGCATGTGGGCCCACGCCTGCGCACCGGGACGGCCGCGCAGATCGTGCCCAGAGAAGCCGGGTGGGCGCGAACCGGAATGGTATGGGTGGCCACGCCCCCCATGGACAGCACGACGCCAAGGGGCGCCCGCTTTGTTGCCTACCCGGGGAAAGCGGCCCCGCAACCCCGCTAACCACTGACCGCTAACCCTCACGACCACCCCCGGCCGGCCAGCGCCGCGCGGCAACGGCCGGGAGATGAGGGGCCCCAGGGAGGGACTGCGTGGGGATCCGGCACTCGGTAGAGGGGGGCGGGGGAAGGGCGTGACCCCCCTGGCCGATGGCTGGCCCCCGGGGCTGGGACCGCCAAGCGGCCTCCCCCCCCCCCCCTTTCTGGCCGACAGGGGGCATCGCCAGGGAACCGAAGGACCCCCCCCACTCCCCCCCCCCCCCCCCCCTCCCACACAGGCCCGAGAGCGAGCGGGGTGGCGCCCCCCCCCCCCCCCCCCCGCACCCACCCCAGCTGGGGAGCCACAGGCGCGGCCCTCCGCCCCCCCAGGGCCGGGGGGGCGCCCCCACCCACAGGAGGAACGGCGACACGGTAAGGGCAGCGGCGGCTGGACCTGCCCCCACGAACCCACACCGGCGTGCCGGAGCAACGCGCACAACGGAACACGAGGGAGGCCGCGCCCCACATGACCCTCCCGTGACCACAGCCCACTCCGAGGGGACAGAGGGGGGGTTTGCAGGTCAGCCGGGGCCCCCAGGGGAGCGGTACACGGGCCGCCCCTCACCCCCCCCCGCCCCGGGGCGGCACTTCAGCCCCGACCGCACGCGCGCGCCGGAGGGGAGGGCCATAAAGGAGTACCGCAGGCCGCCGCCCGGAACGAGAGCGGGGAGGCCGCAGCGCGACACCCCCCCCGAGGCAAGGGGAATGGACCCCCCCCACCCGAGAGGGGGGCCGGAGTGCGACCCGCCCCCCCGCTCCGGCCGACGGCCCACACGGGGGCCGCGAGGAACAAGCGGGCCCACGCCTGCGCACCGGGACGCCGCACAGATCGTACCCGGAGAGGCTGGGTGAACACGAACCGGAGTGGTATCGGGGGCCACGCCCCCCATGGACAGCGCAACGCCAGTGACGCCCGCTTTGTTGCCTGCCCAGGGAAGGCAGAGGGACGGAAAGAGGCAGAGCGACCCCCCGCCCTACAGACAGTCGGCGACCCGGTGGTGCTACTGCCCGCCTCTTACCCCTGTGCACGTCAGTCGGCGATCCAACGCACCCCACCCAGCCCCCTCCCCTGTCCCGACCCCGTGCGCGTGGACTGAGGCCTCCCGGCACGCGCAACACGCTTCACGGCGCACAGCCCGACCCACAGGACAGGATTCATAGCCGACGACACCCCTCAGTGGCGTAAGAGACTCCCGCGGCCCAGTAGTGAGAGCGTAGGTCTTCAATCGTCCAGTGCGGGGGTTCGATCCCGGGCGTTGGTGCTCCTGGGATCCCTGCACGTAGAGCTCTCTAGTTGGCGACGTGGGAACCACCCCCCCCTCCAGCAACTCGCGCCACCACCGATACCGGTGGATCGGGTGGAGGTCTAGTTCGTTTTACCCCCCACCCACGAAAAACAAAAGACATGGGAACCACCCACCCCAGCAGCAGTGCGCACCGTCACCTGTACTCAAACAGGTCGATGGGAGGCCTCGCCCGGTATTCGAAGGGATCGGTGGGAGACCACCGATCCCGGGGTTCGAACCAGCTCCTTCACGGCGTGCGCCTGGTGCGCTACCTCCGGGGTGGCTGCCTTCTGAGATACACCGGCACCCGGGTCGCAGAACAAACGCGCCCGCAACCCCCTCCCCCTGTACCAAGAGTAAGCCCGCGGTAGGGCTGCCCAGCTGGGCCATGAACCGGGACATTGGAGCGCCACTCCAGCCACGGTCACCCCAACCCCCCCACACATCCCGCAGGGCGAAGCTCCGTGCGCATCAGGCACGTCATGAGAATCCGGCGGGCCGGCGCCTGGACACCAAGACGACACCTCTCTCCCCCCCCGCGAGAACGGAGCGGGGCCCCCACAACCGCACGCCCGCAACGCAGACCACGACAGCCCACCTAGTGGACGGGCAGAGGAGGGAAGGAGGACGCCCCACGCCCCACGCAATGGACGAAGGCACCCCCCCGGGGACGCCCAGCCGCCGCCCCCGCAACCCCAAGCCAAGTAGGGGGGAACCGGGACCGGACCGCCCCCCCCCCAAGCACGCCAGACGGAGCACGGGACCGGGGCAGGACACGCGGAGGGGCACGGACCACATGGAACGGCCCTACCAGCGCCCAGTGCCGGGACCACGCGAGATGCGCGCGCCACACCACCCAGCGGGGAGCGGGCACCGCGAGAGCGCGAGCGCACACACACGAAAAGGACATGCGGGGACCACCAGAAGGGCAACCGGACCGAGCGCGCGGAACGCACAGACCACATGGAATGGCGTACCAGCGAGCGAGGATAAGGGACACCCGGACGGGACGGCCCGCCACACGCAACGCGGGATACGCGGGGCGGGAAGGGGGAAGAAGGGGACACACAACACCAGGTACCGGCCCGAACCCCCCCGAACCGGCCGCGAGCGCCGCGCACACACAGACGGGACACTGCACCCGCCAAGGCAGTAGTGGCGCACAGCGCCACGCCCCAACCCCTAGGCTAGGCAGCCTCCGCGCCAGCCCAAGGGGGTCCCACTGGCGACAAGCCAGTAGCACGGGCCCGGCGGCGCCGGTGCCCCGGGCGACCACGCATTAGGGGGGCGACGCAGTGGGTAAGCGCCCGCGGCCACGGCTGCGAATTGATGCACTGACCGGGGAGTGGCGAAACGGGGACGCCGGGGAAGGACGGGGCTCCGAGCTCTGTGAACCCGGGGGACTCCGCCACCAGGCAGGAGGTGCGTCTTGGAGGGCCCCCCACTAGGACCCGGTGGGGAGGATATCACCTGGCCCGACCAGGTGGCCCCCCGGGGCCGAAAGGCGTCTAGTACCCGCAAAATCAAACCTCAAACCTCAAACCTCTAGTGCTTGCCATTGGAACAACGTTCCACCACCACCCACATTGCTGGCGTCGGTCACCAGGATAATCTCCCCTTGTGCCCTAGGCACGCCCAAGCACTTAGCGTTGGCTACCTTGTCTTTGAGCTCGTCAAACGCTTGTTGCTCTTGTGGGCCCCAGCGCCAAGTAGTACTCTTCTTGATCAAGTCCGTCAGAACGGCGCTGCTATAGGTGAAGTTCTTGATGTGGCGGCGATAGAAGTTGCACGCCCCAATGAAACTGCGTACATCATATAGTCCTTTCTTGGGGTCTTCGTGTCGTACCTTGGCATCCATCAGGGGTTTGGCCTTAGAGGCCGCTGGGGTCCACCACCCATAGCCAACGTCAAACCCCAGGTACTGCATGGTCTCCTGCATGAACTCACACTTCTCCAGCTTGAGTCGTGTGTGGTTCTCCTGGCAGACCGCAAAGAACTGACCCAAGAGGATTAGGTGATCCTCCTGGGTATTGGTCCCGAGGCATACATCGTCGATGTGAGCCTCCATCTGGGCACCACGGGATATGAGCTCCTGCACCCTAGGTCTCCTTCGTAGGATGGACAAGATCTTGTTCATCAGCTCCTGGAAGAGAGCGGCTGCGTTAGCCACGCCAAACGGCATGACCTTCCACTTGAACACCCTCCCCTGAGGGGTGATGAAGGCCAGTAGTTCCTGTGCGTTGGGCGTCAGGTCCACTTGCCAGAATCCGCTTCGCTTGTCCATCTTGGTCTTGTAGCGGCAGGAGGCTATCTTCTCCAGGGTAGACTCCATATTGGGAATGGACCCTGAGTGGTTCAACGTCTTCTTGTTCAGCTCTCCGTAGTCCACTACCAGCCGTTTGGCTGTAGACCCAGTTTTAGCCACCAGGAAAGAGGGGCTGCAGTGTAGGGGGTAGTCCCCGTCCTTGTACTCCAGTACTAGGCCAGGGTCCATACATTCTTGTATCTGTCGCTCGATCTCGTCGGCCTGCTCTTTAGGAGCTGGATAGGGTCTCCTCCGTATCTTGTGACCCACGAACTCGGGTTTCAGCTTGAGGTCCATCTGTACCAGCTTGTCAAATGAGGCTGGAGGGGAACACCTCCAGATAGGTCCTTATCAGCTTCTGTACCCGCGGGTCCAATACCTTGATCTTGTCCTCCATATCCTCGTCGGAGTGTAAGTTGCTTGCCCCTTGAATAGACGTCGGGAGGTGGTCCTCCACCGACTCTTCGCCTGCGGTAGTATCCTTCAGCCCTTGGTAGGCATATAGAAGGTCTTGTTCAACCATCTCCGATGGACGATGGCAGCATAGGCACGCTCGAGGGGGTTCACATACACATTCCTCCGAGAGGTCGTCCTCCTCTGGGGTCCTCACATGGGCGCCCCACACGCTCTTCATGAGCTTGAGATCCACCTCCCTTTGCCAGGTGGTGATCTTCTGTTCGAGGTCTTCCTTCAATTGGGATAGGTCTCCCATACGTCCTTGCTTCAGTGGCCACGAGCTGCGGGTAGGCTTCGCGTAGCATAGCTTCTTCGCCACCAACTTCCTCTTGGAATCCACATACTCCCTGAGCCTGGATCGAGGGTCCAGCTCCTCGTCCACGGGGTCTTCCACCCTCATGGAGAGTAGGGGTTTCAGTGGGGCGACGTATTCGGCGTTCTCCACTTCCTCCACACAGGACTGCACGAAGAAGGCGTCGTGCTCAGTTTCGTCGTCTGAGTGGATAGAGCTAGGTAGCTCAGATAGTCCAGACTCAGAGACTCCATCAGTAACAGGTACATGACAGGGAGAGTTGGGGGCGTTGGTGTCAGTCACGACGTACTCATCTCCTCCGGGTGTAGTCTCAACAGCATCTTGAGGTCGTAGGCGATCCTTCAAGTCACCGAAGGCGAGTCCATCGCTTTCTCGTTGTATAGCCTGGACCAGAGTCGGGTCCAGGTCCTCCCAGGGGATGGTGGTTAGACTTCTGTCCGCCACGCTGAGCATACTCCCCCATCCGGGCTTCCCAATAGGCGTCTTGCGTCCCAGAGGCACGTAGATGGCCTCATCAGGCAAACGAACAGAGCTGATAGTCAGCCTGTCCAGGAGGTTTTGCCAGTACTTGTTGCCCCCATGGGCTCCCCAATCGGGGGAACACAGGACCATACGGGAACGTTCCAAGGCCACCTTGGTCAGCACCTTCCCCAGTTCACTGAATCTGGGGTTCCCGTAGGCCATCCCGAAAGAGGGCCAGTAAAATTTGTAGCTGCAGTTCTTCCCCTTGCTGCAGTAAAGGCCCAGTACATGTTGCTTGTCGCTTGCGAACAACTCCACACTTAGGTCTTCTCGAGAGTAACCCAACTCCTTCAGACCTTGGTCTAGGACTTCCCCCAATAGTTGATAGTCCTCAGTTTTGGAGGCCGCCATCATGTTCGAGGGCTCCTCCTTCGATAGTCTCAGGTAACTCGAGGTATGTTCCGACTGCACCAGTGGCACAGACTCTCTGCCACTGCCGTGGTCCACGTAGAGGAGGTAGGGCGCTTGCAGCGTCAGGGATTGTATCTGGGAGTGCTGTACGAAGAAGTCAGTACCCAGTACAAAGTCGAAGGCCTCAGTGTCCATCACATAGAACCGATGGGCGATAGTCCGGGAGCCCATAGGTACCTCCACTTCACAGTCCCCGCAGCTGTGCACCACATGTCCATCCCCCATACGTATAGCAGCGGTGGTCATGGTGTTCTTCAGCCTCCCACAAGGTAAAATTTTCTTGGCCACTATAGATATTGTGGCGCCAGTATCCAGTACCCCCAGGTATTCACGTCCCCCTAGTCGGATACGTACCCAAAACACCAGGTCTTGGGTGCCACCAGAGCGTCCCCGTCAGAACTCCGCGGGAGAGGTTACCTCGAACCCCTTGTTCCGCAATTTGCGGGCCATCCTCATGAAACCGCTCCTCTTCTTAGCGTTGCCGTCATCACCACCTTCATGCTCACGCTTGGCTCCTTGTTCTTGCTGAGCCTGCGTCTGTGAGCGTGTGGTAGGACCAGACTGCCCTCCAGAGGGCTCGGAGTTCCCCCCTGGATTAGGGTTGGGGTTGCCTCCGTTCATGTCCTTGTTCTTGTTGTCGGGCTGGCGGTTAGCGCCTCCTCCTCGTCCACCTTGACCCTTGTCTTGACCACCTTGACCACGTCCTTTCGACTTGCCCTTGCCGGAGTCGTTGCCTTTGGCCTTGCCTCCACCTTTGCCTGAGCCTTTGCCAGGATCTTCCCCCTTAAGCTTCGCCGATAGGCGTTGCTTATGGTAGCACTCATCCTCGTAGTGCTTCCGCTTACCGCAGAATGCACACGTGATGGTGCAGCGGTAATGATCCGGCAGCTTCGCTTTGGCGCCGGTGTTCTTCTCCTGCTGCTTCCCCTGGACGACGAAGCAGTCTTGCTGCTCGCAGTCAGAGGCGTGCTGCAGGTGGCCCTGCTCATCTCTGGCATCACACCAGAATAGCTCCTTCACGTTCTCCATGGTACGGGCGTGGGCGTGTTTGGGGGTAGTCCCCTGCCCAGGTCGGGACCCTTGGTACCCTTTGCCTCGAGAACCTCCACCACCAGGACGGTAGTTGTTCAGGTGCTGGTCGCTCTCCTTCTCCAGCGTCATCTCCAGGAGCAGCACGCATAGATCCTCGTAGTGGAGGGATCTAGCCTTGCGTTCAGCTGTCAAACGGCACTCGTCCCATAGCTCTCGAGGGAGCTTGGCCACCAACCAGAATAGCAGGTCGTCGCTGCTGTAGGAGCCGGGCGTCAGTCGTCCAGCCCAGTGATCCAGATCAGCCAACAGCTCAGATACCCTGCCAGGCTTGGGGTTGTTGGGCAGCACGGGTAGGTTCTGGATCTCGACCCTGATGGAGAGGTCGGTCTCGTAGGTCGGGTACTGCCTCTGCAGGGCAACCAACACATCGGCAAAGGTGGCGGAGTTAGTCACGATCTGCCTGACCTGCTTCTCCAGGTACTTGGTCTTGCAGCACTGCAGGAGCAGATCGCACTTCACTCGCCCACTCGCGTGGGTTTGGCCGGTCAGTCGTAGGAACCGGCCAAAGTTCTCAGCGAACTCGCTGAGGTCCTTGCCTGTGAACTCAGGCAGGTTGACCACTATCTTGGAGGTGGTAATAGCCTTCGCCTCCTGAGCTCGGCGTCCTTCAGGGCGTCGGGTCTTCTTCTTCTTCTTCTTCTTCTTCTTACCCTTGGGGTCCTCGGGGTCCTCAGGGTCATCGTCATCTGAGGGCGAAGAAGAATCCATCGACGGCGCCTCGTCATCGGAGGGGTCTCCGCCTAGATCACTGGAGCCATAAGGCTCCACGTCCACCATAGCCCTTAAGGCTGTCAGCCCCAGCCGGTCCAGCTCGGCCCTCGTCGAGTTCGTCACGTGGCTGTAGGGCGGCTGGGCCGTTCTCGGCACGAAGGAACTTCTCGGAATAGCTGCAGGCGTCGGCATCGGTCTGCTCCTCAGGCTCCCCAGGGTATTTGTCAACCCTGCCATCAGGTGGTTAGCCTGTACTCGGTGGGGTGACATTCCCACCGAGATAGGTGACGTTTGGGGCGGGATCATCAGGGGCTCCAGCTTCTCACGGATCTCTTGTGTGAGGTCGCCCGTGATTTTGGAATTGGCTCCTCGGAGCACCTCATTGATCTTCGACCGCGTCAGGGACCTGTTGGAGGATCTTCCCGATCCTCTACTCCTGCCTCCAAGAGACTCTGGTCCTCTCCTCAACCCACTCAAGGGTGCATACCCAGGTGCATACCCAGGAGCATACCCAGGAACATCCATACAGGTTCCAGTAGCGTGTAGTGGATGGGGATAGTCAGCCGCATACCATCGCGGCGCAGAGCTGGAAGCCACCGGCTCACTGGCAGTAGTTGCCTCATGGAGCGCAGTGGTAGGTGGGCCCATACCATAGGCGGGGTAGGGAGGCATGCCAGTAAAGCCTGTGCCCTCTGCCATAGGCGGGTTGGTTGAGGAAGTGGATGTTGCAGCGACTGGGAGTGTGGTGGTCACAGGAGAGGGTGATGCGTGGAGGCCAGAAGCGCTTGGTGCGCCTTCGAAGGTAGGGACATTAGTCAGGTCTTGCCCTTGCTCCTCTCCTTCGTCTGCTCCTTCTCCAGCATCCTTCTCGCTCTCACTTCTCTTCCTCTTTACAGGCTGAGTGACCACGACCACCTCCTCGACGGACAGGGCCCCGGAGGCCGTCTGAAGCCCATCCAGGGAGTCCTCAGCCGCGTCCACTGGCCCATGTAAGGGCTCCGCCGAAGGTACAGCGCCAGGTGCCGGCCTTGCCGGTGCCTCAGGCGCTGGCGCCGTCTTCACGTCGGCGTCCTACTTTCCTGGATCCATCTTCTTTCACCCTTCTGCTTATTTTTGCCCGTACTCGGCGCACTGGTTGTACGGCACGGGGTTGCTGCCGGTGCGCAGAGACAGGCTGCCTCTTGCTACCAGAAAAGTTTATAGTGTTTTCAGCACTGTGTTTTTGCTTCTCCTGCTGCTTGCTGTTGCTTTAGGGTGTCCTGCTGCTTGTTTTCGGAGATGAAAAGCTTTTGTTTATTGAAATACAGTAAGTCCAAGTCAATCCAGGATAGCCCAAGCCAGAAGTGTGCAAGGGTAAGGTAATTCAGGATCAAAGCATGAAGGGCTGCAGTCTAAACAGTGAAAGATGATTGGATATTCACAGAAACTGCAACTCAGGTCACATATGAATGCATATTCACAAAGATAGCTGAAATGTTTTTGGAAAAGAGTTAGAAAACTGCCCCAAGGTCACTCTCTCTCCATAGTGCCATCTCAGGAGATGTGCACTCTTTGTTTTGGGTCCCATATGTGCTGAGGTGGCATGGTATGTGGCGATGAGGTCACTGCCATGTCACATGGGATCTTCCTACTTAGCTAGGCTGACCAGGAATTGAACCCAGGACCTCTCAAAAAGAGGTGCCCAGCCCCCTAGGGTGCATAACACTAGGATAGCTAAGAATTCATGGAAAAACATAGATAAATTCATAGGCTCTACTTTTGGTATGTCAGTGCTCAGTCAACTCAGGAAAAGATGTTTTACTTCACACTGAAAGGGGATTAAGGGGTCCACTCAATATCCTGATCGGGTGTTTGGTTCCATAGGTCAAAATGTGTTATCACCACTTTTGGTTGGACCAATACTAAGATAAAAATGCATGGATGCTCAGTTCATCTCCAATACAACTAGAGTATGCCTCAAAGCAATGGAAAAGCACTTTTTCTTACTAATTTCCTCGACTTGTAAAGATTCTGGCTAGACGTCGAGTAGGATCTAAAAAGCGCCGCACGTTCCTGTACCGTTGTGAATGGGATGACGACACATGGTCTTGGGAGTTGAGCAAAGCTCTAGGGGAGGATCCTGTGTACCTTGAGTTTCTTCGACTCCACCCTGAGTGACCTTAATCTTTTCTGCAGCGTGGTCTTTCGCAAAACTCATGCGAGGTTCCGGGTCGACCGCCGGAGCCTCCGCCTCTGGTACTACATCCCGGACGCCCCGAACTTCCTCTCGACCCCCACCTCCTCGAGCATCACCGTCAGACGTCATCAATGTTGACGCGATCAATGACAACGATGGTGCCAAACCCCCAGCGAGGTCGACTTCAGCTCGCCGCTGTTGGTCGGTAGCATCAGCGCCAACTCGACCGAGTCGACCTCTCGATCCATTCAAACCGCCGAACTACAGCCAGTTGGCATATGCTGGGAGCTCAAAAGGAAAAGGAGGCCCCTCGTCGAAAGGAGGCAAGGGAGGTGTGTTCCCTCGCGGGGAATTTGCAGGAATAGCGCCGAGTGGACGACCCGTCATATCAGGAGGCACCACAGTCCTGGAAGTGCTCGAGATAGCCCTGGCCAGCTGGCCTGTTCTGGAATCGACCAATGGATGGACCCCACCCCGCATGCAACCGGAACTCTGCAAGCTGTACCGGCCCCCGCCCCCGGTCGATGCAGAATACCTTCGAGAGCGGTGCTCGAGCCCTGATTGGTTCGATTCTGATGAAGATCTTGCTTGCTACACGGGATACAACGACTGATCCCCTTCCTCTGTTCAGCGCCCGGATGGGTCGACAGTTCTTGGACATCGAGGCCGAACACCGGGACATCAAGGCCATCCAGGGACGAACCGCCGTGGGGACCGAATACCGGAGAGCCGAATACCTCCAGCTATAACAACAATGGTGACGCTGCTCCCAACGACTGGGTCGACCAATCCTGGCAGTCAAATGCCCCGAAGACGCAAGCTTCTACTCGAACGAACCAATCCAACTCCTACTACTACAATGACGACGATGAACCGTGGCCACTCGAGTCCGACGACGAGGAGGATTATCCGTACGAGCCTTCAGCGTACGACGCCAGACACAGTTGGTCGACACCACCGCCCAGCTACGATTCTGTGCCGGTGCCAGAACCGCAGTGGCAGCCCTATAACATGCCGCAATACGACCATCAAATCGAGACCGTGGATCAACTCCGACACTTGGGTACGTTCCGAATGAAGCCACCCTATCGACTTGGGACACACGAGGACGATCCAATGAAATCGGATTACACCAAGCTCGAACCATTGATACTCACTATTGCGTCGAGCGCCATGGCTGGTCAACGAGCAAGGCACGTATTCCTGAACGAACGCCATGCTGCAGTTGTGAGGAAGACGAATGCCACTATCTCCGAGCTAGGCAAGACCATCAACATCGACAGTTCGGGACAAACCGCACCATTCCCTTACGAGATGGCGCGAAGCGCACCTGACACATCTTTCGATGGGCGTGGGAATGCCGGTGGTAAGCCGGGCAACCAGCGGTATACAAAAATCGAAGTGGCTTGCCAGAACTTTCGAGCGGCCCTCGTCAACAGGCAACACTGCGACGAAGAGCTCGATTGGGGATTCCGACAAAATCTCTCCGAATATGACCTGCCGAATCAAATTGCTCGACTCAATCGCATGCATCGAGAGATCACGAATCAACGACCTGATAAACGTCGCCGATGGAATCGACCTGATCTTCAGGTATCGACACCTCTGGACCCAGGACAAGATGAAACGAGAAGCCTCTGTTGCCGTTTCCATCCTTGGAGTGATTCGCGATCTCCAGAAGGTTTGCCAGGCGAACGACTGGCTCTTCGAAGATCGAGCCCCCTTTCTCGCGTACAAAGTCGATTTTCTTCCTCGCCGAAACCAACTGCGAGGTCTACGAGGCACCTCTCGACTTGGGTATAAGCGGTATGGGTGCGCTCCACATCGAACACAGGACGTTGCGGTCCCGCTCCAGGAGTACTGTCGACTCGGAGAACAGGCCGAACCCTATGCGTACAACGCCGTCGCACCAGGTGCCCCCATCGACCTTGTCGAGTTGGCTACGATTTACCAGACTGGATGCGGACGGCTCGGATACCACGACTTCGATAAGGCAATCCGACGAGTTGCTGCCCTTCACTCGACCAGTGAGGAGTATATCAACCTCTTTGCTCTCGTCAACGCCGCCGATTTGGTTCGACGCACTGGTACCTCGAAATACCTCATGTCCCCCTTTGAGGCCGGATACAAAGGTGGACGACGGTGGCGTCGAGCGGTCCAGTTCCGAAGGGATGTCTATGCTGATGAACGGGAGGAGGTCGACCCCGCCGACTTGCCTGCGAGTGACCCGTTCCACCCGGACCCCGTCGACCACCGGTTTTCGCCGGCAGAGTTGAACGCCTATCAGCACCACTTCGACATCCCGTTCTTCAAGTACCTCACGCCAATCCATGATGATTTCAAGGCTGCCCATCGACGCAACGTCAGCTGCCGAGACCAAGTCCTCGAAGCGGTCATTGTTGACACGGTCTCGAGCCTTGTGACAGCAGAAGCTGTTCGCTTCTCTCTGCAGAGTTCCCTCGCTGATGGTCAGTATCTACATCAACGCCTCGGTCAACTCCAAGAAGAAGGTTCTCGAACCGACATGCTTGATGTCATTGACCGATATGCCCTCGGCCCTGGAGTCGATGACGTCAGTGCCATCACTGTTGTGCGGCGAGTTTCGATTGCTGACACGCCATGGTGGCGAGTCGATACGCGAACTGGTCAGTTCTACCACAGCATGGTCGCTGATACTGGTTCGAAGGAAACCTATCGATGGTCTACTGGTCGACATGACGGGTTCTCCTTCAAAGTCACCAATCGGACCGATCTGTGGAGCGAGGACGCTTGGAAACCGTTGAACCTTTGGGATTTCTACTCGACCAAGGCACAAACACTGGGACCTGGACAACTTCGAGCGCTTGCCCGTGAACATGTCTTCGTATTCCAGTACAAGTGCCCCGTTGACGGCCGACCTGGTGATCCCAACCTTGGATTGCTGAACCATCGATCTGGTATCCTGATTCAGAAGCGTGCCCTAGAAAGTGAAATCCATTGACACCACACGGGTCATGACACCTTCAAGTTCATGGCTGGCGTCGAGACACTGAAGGAAGTGCACGAAGTGTCTCGACTCCAGGTGGATCGTTCATCCACGTTTAGGTGGGGCACGGATTGCTGATTCGACACGTCTGGATGCCAAGTAATGGCTGATTCGACATGTCTGGATGCCAAGTAATGGCTTATTCGACAGTCTGGATGCCATTAATGGTATCAACTGCCTTCATATGTCCTGTCAAGTTGACAGATGTATATGCCTGTTGGCTGTTTGTCTGCTGGGCAATCAGCTTCGATAGGTGTGCCCAATGTTATGGTATGTTATGTTTCGACGTGCCCACAGCCTTGCTGTGGGTACAGCACCCGTGCAGTGTGCCTGGCGAAGTTGTCTTCTGCAGCTTTCGCCAAGACACAGCCGTGGCAGAGTCGAACACGGCGTATGAATGAGGCGCTGACGACAGGTATACCATGACTGCACCTCAGTGTGTGAGTTTCGACCACTGTTATGCTTCTGCAGCCAGCACATGTCGAGGTCCAAATTTTTTTTTCCGGGCCTGCTCTGCAAATTTGACATCGTGACGCCCACCCAGAGAAGCGAGACCTCTTCGAGGTCTCAAGGGGGGGGTAGTGTTATGGCTTCGTACAGCAGCAGCGCAGCGAGCACGCAAGTTGAAAGTCGCAGTCGCAATCGCACTGCAGTCTGTGAATAATAAAGAAGCATCCAATGCCAACTTTGTGAATGAGCGCTGTGAGATACTTCGATCTCTGAACAGGGTTTTTGTCTTCGAGATTGTGTTATGTATTGGTGCCCCGTCTAAAGATCCTGCGAGGTTTGTCGATTTGGGATTTTGGATTTTGAGAAACAAAGAGGCACACGAGTACAAGTCTAGTTCCCAAGAAACAAACCACAACACACTCTGCAACAAGGAGAAAGGATTTACAACAACACATCAGCTTATGTACAGAAGCCCTGCAGCAACGGAGGACGCCCATGGCGGCGGTCCAAGCCTGAGCACCACACGCCCTACCACGGAGGGCGGCCCAGCAGCAGCACAGACCTCCCGACCAGAGCGGCCGGCCCAGCACCAGCACAGCACGCCCGACCATGGCGACGGACCAAGCACCAGTACAACAGGCCCGAGCATGGAGGCAGGCCCAGCACCAACATAGTGCACCCCTCCATGGAGGGGGGCCAAGCACCAACACAGCGCACCCAACCATGGAGGGGGGCCCGGCACTACCACAACACGCTGGACCAAAGTGGCCAGCCCAGCACCAACACACCAGGCCCGACCATGTAGTGAAGCGGTACCCAGAACCCCATGGCCAGGTTACGGCATACAACCGGTCTCCGGTCCACTAACCCCATGCACGGCGTGTTCCGTGCCGTGAAGCCCCGCATCGGCAACCGATGCACCGCCAGCGGAGATTTGTGTATCAGAATATCAGGAATCAACAGGGTTTTATTTTCATATTGTTTCCGTCAATTTTTACGCTTCCGTTCTGATACTCACTATTTTGACTGCTGGCGGTTGGTTCGCGACTTTACCGTAACCGCCAGTTTAACTGTAATTAATGGAAATTTTAACGCTATCCGCGACGAAGGCTCCAAAGTTGCCAGGAACTGCATGGATGCTTCCGCAATTTTCATAATTAATACTCGCAACCTTAATCCGAATTTTTCAGGATGTCGAAATCCGATTTTCGACTTCGACATCCCCGCACTTGATTTGACCTCTTTCGAGTGGACCTACGTGCTTCCGTATGCACGAATCAACTTCCCTTTTATCCTGCCCTCCATTTGTCTCAAAGATATGGGCAAAACAAAGTTGATTCGTGAGGCCACTTGTGAAGGTCATATCTCGTGTTGCTTGCGAGGAATTACGATAAGGAAACGTGGGATGTATTTACAATACTCCCGACGTAATTTAGGAAGCATTATATGCCTTGCGTTTCCACACGTGCGCGCTAGTGTAATGGATCATGGTCAAGAGGACACACACAACAGAGCAGGTGGACAACCCACCTCTCAGGTATGTTAGTGTCATGTCACACGCATGCATTGCGTTCGTGGTGGTAGTTTCGTTCAAACGCTAGGGTTGTCACCGTTGCGTTCGTTGGGGGTTCGGGCTTTCACTTCCTTTGCGCTGCACAGGTCAAAACTGAAACGAAAGGTATGTGAGACGAATGGACCACGCAGCGCGCACGTAGGGTTAGTGTATGCGCTGTGTTCGCGATGCATGTGCCTACCTAGGCACTGACACGTTGTGGCGCTTTCCCTGAGCACCCATCCACCCTTCTCTTCTCTTCACAGGTCAGAATGGAAAGTGCTTGATCGTGCTCGTGTTGCCGTAGCGCTAAAATAGGGTTGCTTAAAACGCTTAGGCTTGTTTTGCGCTGTGCAGGTGCTCGCCATTTCTTCTCCTTCTTCTGCAGGAAACAAGGTAAGAAGGGCATGCATGACACACGATGTTTTAATCGTTTAGGGTTGTTTATAACTCGCCGTAGGGCTGTTTAAACGCTTAGGGTTGTTTTTGCGTTCCTTTTCCCTTCAGCATACACATGATCCGTGGTATGTAAGGTAGGTAAGCCCAGGAGGAGCTCACCTCCTGGGTGAGTTATGTGTTGATTGTTCAAATGTGGGTTAAGGTAGGAAAAACAATTGTTGTCAATCGCCTTCCTTCCCTGCATACACATGATGCATTAAAGGGCTGTAGGCCAAGTGTTGTGAACGCGGTATAACCCTTGTTTAGGCTACCCGGGGCTCCGCCCTACGTTCTGTAAGAGAACGGGCGGAGTCCTCAAGTTTGCTTGCTTGCAGCTCGGTTCGAGGACAGTGCATTATTTTCTACCCGAAGACCTGTATAATACAGGGAGGGTAGTTAGGTTCCTCAGCCGCTAACCGAGCCTCATCTGCCTTTGCTCTCAGGTGGGAAAGGTCAGGGTAATTGGTGCAGCAGTAGTCGCCTTTGGCAACTTCCCATTTTTCTGCCCAAGCAAAAAAGGGCGCAGATCACAGAAACGAATTGGGTCAGTGAACGACACCTTCATGCACAATGCTTACTACACCTCTTTGTCATGGCCACCCAGTAGCATGTGTAGGGGTTAGGGTCAGGAAGCCTGGCAGGGACTGAGTGCGGTTGTGCTCACCCTGCCTGCGAAGGCTGGTGCTGGCATTAGTGGGTGTAGTGTAGTGGGGTCTCCTGCTCCGCGTGCTTTTCCTCGCGGGTAGGGGAGTGTGTTAGCTTTTGGCCATTAGAAAAATGGGCGTTTTGTATGCCCTTAGCACACTTGGCCAACCCTCCCCTCTAGTACGTAGGGCTTTTGCCGTCCTCCCCAAAGTAAAGGCGCCAGCACAGAAAGACGCCATAGGAGTGGTAATAGGACCTGATTAGCACCTTTGGTCCGAGGTCAGCGAAGCCCGCTTGCCGGGAGCCACGCCGGGGAGTGAAGTGAGACACATACAGACATAGTTAGTACACTTTGGGGTATGGTAACCCCCTCAGGAAGGGTAGAACCCCATGGGTCTGGACCAGTCAGGGGTCCTAACTGTGGGCACGCTTGTCTCCAAGGAGGATGGAGACACCTTGCTTCACAGCACCTTGCTTGTCATTCCCCCGTGGAGTAGTAAGTCACCGCTCTTCGTTGGCTCCCCAAGGTCATAACATCAGGGCAGATCCCATGCAACACATGGTCAACAAGGCACACAGCCGCTGGGTGGCTGCAAACCTGATACGCGGCCATCTGGCTCACGTGGTAACCATAGGCATGGGACTGCAGGGCACACACTGAGTAGGCCTAGCTATCAGCACAAGAGTGCTTACCGCCCCTGGGAGGTATGAAAAAAGAGGGGGTTGCGAGTAAAGGGCCTGAATGTTGAGTCTCAATCTGAGGGGAATTCGTTCACATAGGCCAGTGTGTTCAGGTGATCCGGAGTTGAGGTGGTATGGAGGTGAGCACCCCTGACTGAACCGACCCCACGGGTACCTAGTCCAGCGCGTGGGCGCGTTCTTGGTACTACACTGTGCGGAGAATGTGTGGTTGCAGGCTGGGGCAATAGGACGCACCGACCATTGGGCTGCAAACAAGATAAGCAGCCTGGTGTTGTTCCGATGATCCTCAGTGTTGCTTCTCCCTTGGTGCGGGGGACGTGTACCTCGGGGGGGAGCCAAACGAGACTGCCAACGGTAGGAGGGGATGTCTGGGGTATACCACAGCCTCCTGAAGCTTGCAACATCCTCAGTTCGGTTAGGCACAGTAAATAGATAGGCACAAGGAGATTAGTTTTTCTTCTTCCGCTGGGAGAGAGTCTCAGTACGGGTTAGTAGCTGTCCCTCGTTGTTCTCAATGAGGTAGGAGCGAAACATGGGGTTGATACTCCCATCTGGCTGTATAAAGGCGGACATGGGTTCCCAGGTCGCCTCAGATAGCCCATATCCCTCCCACAGGGTAAGGAATTTCCAGCCCTGTTTATACTCGTGGTGGGCAATACCTGCAACCACGTGGTAGCCATCGACTGCCATGTCATCTGCAGTCATTTCTTCGTGATCCTCTGCCTCCTCAGGGCTGGCAGCATTCTCTAGGTGGATACGCTCGACCTCACTGTCGCTGAGGCGCCACTCATCCCAGAACAAAACATCGGGGGGGGGTGGTAGTGCCCCAACTGCTTAGGAGCACAAAGCAGTTCACCACCTAGACGTGGACTGCACCTGACATGGATTCTAGATCCATCTATCCTGATGATACGATAGGGCCCAAAATAAGGGTGCTGTAGGCAGTTATGGGGCCAGGAGGGTAGTCGTGAATGGTGAACCAAACCAAGGTCACCAACCTTGAAACTGGAGGGTCGCCGTAGGCGATTTGGGGGCTCAGTTCACGTTCACCGATGTGTCTCAGGTTAGTCCCAGCCTGGTTAGCCATTGACTGCTTGTGTTCCAGCCAATTCCCAACGGGGCTCTTGAAGTCCTGAGGAAAGGGTGTTTTGAAGAACAAGGCAGGTCGTCCTCCATGAAACAGCCGTGGGGGGTGAAACCTGTAGAAGATCTCCTCTGAGAGCTCATGGTCAGCACTGCCCAGGGCAGCAGGCGTACCCAATCTTTGGTATGCTCCTGTTTCATCAGGATTCGCAGGTTCTGTTCCATCACACGGTTTTGTCTCTCGCAAAGAGGATTAGACGTGTGGGTATAGGGCACACCTGTGGTCAGCTCAACAATTAGGGCGTTCAGCACTCGCTTGTACCATCCTGTGTCACAGCGGATGCGTACATCCTCATCAGAGTGCACCTCTTTAGGTGATCCTTATGGTTCAAACCATTGTTCGACCAACATTTTCACAGTCTGCTCACCTGTGATTTTCGTATTGCAAGGGAAAACACGGGTGAAGCGGGACAGGCCACAGGTGATCACTATGCAACTATCAGAGCCGCCGAAGCGAGGTAGGCCGTGGATGAAATCCATGTAGAGAAGAAAATTAGTACAATAGGGTATGGGTAGCCTGGTAATCAGTCCCCTATCCCTACTATCGCTCTGCTTGCTGGCATGACAGCCACAAGCATCAACAATGGTCTGCATTCGAGACCTCAGTTCTTTCAGGGTTAGATCGCAGTAGAAACACTCACGAAAGAAGTCCACTGAGCGATTAGAGCAAGTGTGACCTGACCTGAGATGGGACCACTGTAGACACCCCTCGAGTCGTGCCTCAGGCACAACTATACGGTCCTCGTAGAAGAGGTACTGCTTTTTGTTATACCACTGGTGCCAGTCAATGACACCGGGTTCGAGACCAGTGCTGAGGGTCTGGAGAATATCAGCTTCTGACTGATAGTCCGTTAGGCTCCATCCCTCGAGGATTCCAGCTGTGCGCATAGACAGGTCCAGCTGGATGTCCATACGCTGGAAAGCCTCTTTGGCAAGAGCCTCAGAGCTCTCACCAATAAGCGCATCGAAGTTGTTGCGCAATATGTAGTCAGACAGTTCGTTTTTTAAACCAGGGATATGATGGACTGGCAGCCTGAACAGACTGAGGTAAGTCCACCACCGTTTTAGTTTCGCTTTCTCCGGTGGTGGGCCTCTGAAAGGACTTCACTCGTTCCTGGTCACAGAGCCAGACAATAGGGTTAGATCCCAATAGTCGGGACTGGGATGAGAGCACCAGCATACCGGCCAGGAGCTCCTGGTCGTAGGTGCTGTAATTGGAACGCGCCTGGTTCCATTTCCAGTTCCAGTGACCTAGTGGTACAAGTTGCCACTCACTGGAGGAATAGTCGTGCTTCAGGGAACCATCACGGTTGAGTCCTGTGGTACGATAATGGCACTGAGTTAGTTCAGCTGGGTTAAGCTCTTGCCATTGGTATATCGTTCCACCCCCCCCTACATCACTGGCATCAGTGATCAGGACTATCTCACCATTAGGGCGGGGTACCCCCAGGCAGTTGGAGGAGGCAATTTTCTTCTTCAACTCCTGAAAACACTCCTCCTCTCTTGCGGTCCACCTCCAGGGAGTAATTTTCTTGATTAGGTCACTGAGGGGGCCAGAAGAGTAAGTAAAATTGTGGATGTGTCGCCTATAGAAGTTACAGGCGCCCACAAAACTCCTCACGTCGTGTAGATCCTTCATAGGGCCATCGCAAATCTGCATGTCCTGTAGGGGCTGCATCTTAGACGCGGCTGCTTTCCACCAGCCATACCCCACAGGAAAACCCAAATACTCCATCTCCTCTTTCATGAACTCGCATTTTTCGAATTTCATTCGGAGATGGTTTTCCTGACAAACAATAAAAAACTCACGGAGGAGAAGGACATGGTCCTCTTGGGTATTGGTACACAAACTCACGTCATCGATGTGGGCCTCCACTTCTGCTCCTCGGGAATTCAACTCCTGTACAAGAGGTCTGCGCCTCAGTATGTACAAAATTTTGTTGATCAGTTCATGGAAGAGTGCCGCAGCGTCGGCTACCCCAAAAGGCATGACCTTCCATTTAAACGCACGACCCTTAGGGGTTATAAAGGCCAGCAGTTCCTGAGCTGCGGCTGTTAGGTCAACCTGCCAGAAGCCACTGCGTTTGTGCATTTTGGTTTTGTACTGGCATTTGGCAATACGCTCCAGGGTGTTTTCCATGTTGGCAATACTCCCCGAGTGGTTTTGGGTTTTCTTGTTGACTTCACCATAGTCAACAACCCGTCGCAGGGCAGTCGATCCAGGTTTAGCAATCAGGAAGCAGGGACTGCAGTGATGGGGGTAGTCCCACTTCTTATATTCTTCAAGGAGCCCTGCATCAATGCATTCCTGGATCTGGCGCTCGATTTCTCCAACCTGTTCCTGAGGAGCGGGATAGGGACGACCTCTCACTCGCATCTTCTCAAATTCAGGTTTCAGTTTCAGGTCCATCTGGACCAGCTTTTCGCAGGACAGGGGAGGCGGCAAGGCCCCGAACACCTCCTCCCAGGTCAGGAGCAGTTTCTTCAGTCGGGGGTCAAGGTTCAGACTCTCGATTTTCTGCCGGAAATCCTCCTCAGCATGGAGGTTGCTCTTACCACGCTCATTTTTTTTCTGCGGATCAGCAGTTTCGGCAGGTACTGAGCTATCATCCCACTCAGAGGAACATTGTTCCCCATAGTGCAGAGAATACACTAGGGGTATCTCAGGGTCAGGTAGCATGTAGGAATCATCATGGGATTCACACCCTGTAAGTGTGGCTGAAAGGTGCTCAGGAGATGGTTTTTTGAGATCAAAAAGGGTCAAGCCACGATTTTCGGCCATGACGTCTTTCAGTAGCACCTGGTCTAGATTACACAGGGGTATATGGTTGAGAAATTCATCGACAATGGATAAGAAACTGGCCCATTCAGGGGCCTGCATTGCTGTGTCTGAATCCTCAGGCACATAGATGGGACTGTCGGGGAGTTGCACTCTTCCCACAGTCATTCGGTCTAGCAGGTGGCGCCAATAAGCCTGTTCACCTGATCAACCCCAGCTGAACAACCCCAGTCAGGGGTACACATGACAACCTTTCCTCCCTCATAAGCGATTTCGGTTACAACGTTCGCGAGCAGGGAGAAGGCAGGGTTAGCATACACTAGGCCCATTGCTTTCCACAAGAAACGGAAAGCCTTATTCATATGTTTCGAGCAATACAACTGCATGATGTGGTGATGTTGGCGTGCGAACAATTCAACCTGGATCTCATCCAGGGATACCTGCAGGGCTGCCAGTGCATTTTCAAGAACGTGACAGGCCAATTGGTAGTTTTCAGTGCGATAGTTAGTCTTTGCTGCGTAGCGCAGCCCAGACTCTTTTCGTCCTGACAGCTCCAAAGGTACGGAGAAGAGCCCACTGCCAAAGTCGCAGCGTAGAGAATAGGTGCGTTGGAGGGACAACATTTTAAGCTGGGAGTTTCTTTGCAGGAAGTCGGTGCCAATGACGATGTCAAAGGCGTCAGTGTCCAACATTCTGCAGTGTTGCGTCACAGTTTCGTCGCCAAGACAAATAAACACATCGACACCCCCCAAGGAATGGATGGTTCGCCCATCCCCTACTCTTATGGCCACTGTCTTAGCTTTCTTGAAAGTCTTTAGCAGGCGCCGGGCCACTATAGAGAGTGTTGCGCCGGTGTCAAGCACTGCCCGAAAAACGTGATCCCCGATTTTCACGAGTATCCAGAAAACCGGGTCCTCCTCTTCAGAGCTGTCCCCCTACTCCTCAGCAAGGAATTTCACATCAACCCCAGCAGCCATAAGAGACTTGGCCATCCTGGCCAGTCGCCTCCTCTTGGAGTTAGACCCCTCAGGGGAGGCGTTATCCCCCGTGGGCGTATCTTGGGGTCAGCAGCGGCACGAGAGGGAGAAGTAGCGGGCGCGGATGAGCGCCTCCTGGGGTTGGGGGTTCCACCCTTGCCACCCCCCTTACCTCCCCCCTTACCACCCTTGTCCCCATTCTGGGGAGTTCTGGTGCGTGCTTGGGCTTTCTGGCGTTCAGCCTCCTGCCGTTTGTGTTTGTCACTCTCATGTTTTTTGATGTGACATTCGTCCTCGTAGTGACGACGTTTGCCACAGTACCCACGGGTGATGGTACACCTGAAATGATCCTGAAGGGTCACTGTTTCCCCATCTTTAGTGTGCTGCTGTCTTGTCAGTTGCAGCACACAACCACTGCAATGGTCGCAGTCAGGGGCATGACACTGTCCTCCCTTGTCATTGACAGGTTTACAGTAGAAGAGTGGGGGTGCACCGGCTTCAGGTTTATCATCACTCATGGCACGCAGGTTACCCCCCCCTTTACCGCCACCCTTGCTGGCGTTAGAGGGGTTTTCAGGCCCTTTTCCCTCTCCACGTTCAGTGGTAGGGGTGCAACCTCTACCCAGGTGTCGCTTGAGGAATTTTTCGACATGGGCGTCATTCTCCCTCTCAAGGGCCAGTTCGATGAGCAGGTCCACAAGTATGGTGTACAGTTACATCCTTTTCTCCTAAGCGAATTTTTTGATTGAATCACACCGTCGCGCGCGATCGCAGCAGACGAAAATAAAAAACCAAGAAAAAGACGCACAGCCAGAAATATTAACGCGAAAAATCGTCTTTTCTGACCTCAGAAACCCCCCCAAAAATTTTACGCCGCTGTTTGGCGAGTTTGAAAAAATTAGGACACTCACAAAAAAAAAAGAACAATAGAGCCGCGACGGCGAAGAAACTGAGCGTTGCTTGCCCCAAAACACCTAGCAAAGTGCGTGCCCTAGGCGCTAGGGACTTGTGCGCGCCCAAACCACGAAGAGAGGGAACACACGCACAAAGAAGAACACAAGAAAGCAAGCAAATACAAAACACACACGATCAGCAACAACGCCACCGGCCGCCGAAACACAAGTATGTTGTATGCCACGCAACGCTAAATAACGCCGCAACAAGCACGACACGCTAAGCAGTAAGCAAGGAGAGAACAAAGTTTGTTACAAACCGCGCCACGGTGGAGACATACCGCAAGTATGAAACCATGCATGTAGGATGCAAAATCCCCGCCCCGCGCGCCCCCTTGCATAGGGAGTACGACGGCGCCGTAACACGCAAAACACAAAAAGATGTGGGTAAGGAGGGAGCCACACAGGTATGTTACATGTCACGCCGCGCACGCGGGAAGGGCAACAAACAAAGGTGGCCAAAGAGGTGTGTGGAGCCGAGTCAAGTGCAAGTATGAAACAAACCGCACCACGGAGGGGAAAGCCACACAACGCTAAATTACGCCGTAACAAGCACAACACGGTAAGATATAGGCGAGGAGAGAGCATACCACACCACCGCAAGAGTATGCGACCAACCAAGGAGCGTAGGATGCAAAACCCCCGCCGCCGCAGGCCCATTTGCATAGGGAGTACAACGGCGCCGTGACACACGAAACACGAAAAAATGTGGGTGAGGTAAGTATGTTACACCCACACAAGTATGTTACATGCCACGCCGCGCACACGGGAAGGGCAACGAGTAAAGGACACCAAAGAGGTGTGTGAACGCAAGAGCAAGACAACAAAGGTGTGAACCAAGGCCGGCCCAACGAGGAGTGTAGGAGGAAAAACCCCTCGCCCCCGCACGCTCGCGTGAATAGGGAGTACAACGGCGCCAAGACATGCAACACACGACAAGATACGGGTAAAGAGGAAGTCACGCAAGTATGTTGCTTGCCACGCTGCGCACGCGAGAAAGACAGCGAACAAAGGTAACCAAAGAGGTGTGTGGAACCATACCGGACGCAAATATGAAGTAAACCGCGCCACACGTGCACGCACGGGCAGGGCAGGGCCGCAAGGGCGCGCGCCAACAAAGGTGTGAACCAAGACCGGCCGAACGAGAAGAGTAGGAGGAACAGCCCCCGCCCTCACACGCTCACTTGTATAGGGAGTACAACAGCGCCAAGACACGCATCAAACGAAAAGATAAGGAGTGAACGGAGGGATTCACGCAAGTATGTTACAATGTTGTGCCATGCCGCGCACACGAGAGGAGCAACGAACGAAAAGAACAAAAGAAAGAGCTGTGGGCACATACCAGGCCGCAGTGCAAGTGCAAGTATGTTACACACCACGCTCGCCCGACCCGCACCAACAACCGAGACCAACAGAGGGGTGGGACCAACCAGAGAGCAGGGAGAGGAGTGGGAAGGAGGGCCCCCGCCCACGCCCCCTTTTGCATAGGGAGTACAACGGCGCCACGTCAAGCAACACAGGAAAAGGTATGGGTACGGGAAGAGAGACATAAGCACACCGTGGTATGGCGCAAAGGGGGAGGAGCGTGCGCACACATGTAGGCACAAGTGCGAAGACAGGTATGTTATATGCCGCGCAACGGAGCACGCAGCTGCAACAGACGTGGTGCCAACGTCACACGGCGGCCGCACTCAGCCACCGAAGGCCCACATACCCCCATCCTCCCTTTGTCTCACAGGGCCCAACGAGAGAGAAAGACGAGCCGGCGAGGACAAAGACAGAGACACACACCAGGGCGGAGGCAGGGAAAAAGTGCATGCCAGGGAGAAGGGCGAGTAGAGGAAAGGGTAAAGAGCGGTAAAGAGCGACGAAGCCACAAAAGAAACAAGGGGTCGCCAGCAGCCGAGCAAGGGACGCGCGCACGGAAGGGAGCACGGCAGGCACACGGCACACAGCGGGCACAACACCGCACCGCAGCACCGGAGAGGGGAGCACCAGAGGGACAGGAGAAAGACAGCACCACGCACCACGACACGCACCGCACAGACATCACACACACCGCACACACCCACACCCGCGCGCACAGCACGACAGAGGGCGGGCAGCAGGGAAGAGGGGGCGCCTGAACCAAGACGCCCCCCCCCACACCCGTGGCGCGCAGCCCCCCACAGGGCACGCGAGCCACGGGGCCGCTGCAGGGCCCCCACGCCCGCACACCCGCGCCCACAGCACGTGGGTGGCGGACCCCAGCACCCCGCCCAGTGGGCGGGCAGTCGGGGGGGGGGGAGAGCCTGACCTCAGACGCCCCTCACAACGGTGGAAGGCACCCCCCCCGGGGACGCCCTTCCGCCACCCCCACAGCGAGCAACGCCGGCCCGCAAGGGCGCACGCTGTGGAGCCGGTGCTGGGTACCCACGCCCGCACCGACCGCACCCGGGACACACGGGTCGCGGAACCCCGGCTACCCGCCCCAGAGGACGGCCAGCTGGGGGAGGGACAGCGCCTGACACCAGATGCCCCTCACAACGGTGGCAGGCCACCCCCCCCGGGGACGGCCCCCCCCCACTCCCGCGGCACGCAGCCCCCACAGAGCATGCAGGCCAAGGGGACAGTGCTGGGCCCCCACACCCGCACACCGGCGCCCACAGCACGTGGGTGGCGGACCCCAACAGCCCGCCCAGTGGGCGGGCGGGCAGGGGAGGGGGAGCGCCTGACCTCAGACGCCCCTCACAACGGTGGAAGGCACCCCCCCCGGGGAAGCCCTTCCGCCACCCCCACAGCGAGCAACGCCGGCCCGCAAGGGGGCACGCTGTGGGGCCGGTGCCGGGTCCCCACGCCCGCACCGACCGCACCCGGGACACACGGGTCGCGGAACCCCGGCTACCCGCCCCAGAGGACGGGCGGCTGGGGGAGGGACAGCACCTGACACCAGACGCCCCTAACAACGGTGGCAAGCCATTTCCCCCGGGGACGGCCCCCCACCACCCCCGCGGCACGCAGCCCCCACAGGGCATGCAGGCCAAGGGGACAGTGCCGGGCCCCCACACCCGCACACCCGCGCCCACAGCACGCGGGTGGCGGACCCCGACAGCCCGCCCAGAGGGCGGGCAGTCGGGGGAGGGGGAGGGCCTGACCTCAGACGCCCCTCACAACGGCGGAAGGCGCCCGCCCCGGGTTACGCCCTTCCGCCACCCCCACAGCGTGCAACGCCGGCCCACAAGGGCGCACGCTGTGGGCCCGGTGCTGGGTCCCCACGCCCGCACCGACGGCACCCGGGACACACGGGTCGGGGAGCCCCGGCTACCCGCCCCAGAGGACGGGCGGTTCGGGGAGGGACAGCGCCTGACACCAGACGCCCCTCACAACAATGGCAGGCCACCCCCCCCG
This sequence comes from Eutreptiella sp. 'Long Island Sound 2002', assembly GCA_964036045.1. NCBI lineage: Eukaryota > Euglenozoa > Euglenophyceae > Eutreptiales > Eutreptiaceae > Eutreptiella > Eutreptiella sp. 'Long Island Sound 2002'. The sequence continues at coordinate 18,504,632 of OZ038392.1, read as the reverse complement.
GGGACAGCCCCCCACCACCCCCGCGGCACGCAGCCCCCACAGGGCATGCAGGCCAAGGGGACAGTGCTGGGCCCCCACACCCGCACACCCGCGCCCACAGCACGTGGGTAGCGGACCCCAACAGCCCGCCCAGTTGGCGGGCGGTCGGGGGAGGGGGAGCGCCTGACCTCAGACGCCCCTCACAACGGTGCAAAGCACCCCCCCCGGGGACGCCCTTCCGCCATCCCCACAGCGAGCAACGCCGGCCCGCAAGGGCGCACGCCGTGGGGCTGGTGCTGGGTCCCCACGTCCGCACCGACCGCACCTGGGACACACGGGTCGCGGAACCCCGGCTACCCGCCCCAGAGGACGGGCGGCTGGGGGAGGGACAGTGCCTGACACAAGACGCCCCTCACAACGGTGGCAGGCCACCCCCCCCGGGGACGGCCCCCCACCACTGCCGCGGCAGGCAGCCCCCACAGGGCATGCAGGGCAAGGGGACAGTGCTGGGTCCCCACACCCGCACACCGGCGCCCACAGCACGTGGGTGGCGGACCCCAACAGCCCGCCCAGAGGGCGGGCAGTCGGGGGAGGAGGAGCGCCTGACCTCAGACGCCCCTCACAACGGCGGAAGGCGCCCTCCCCGGGTTACGCCCTTCCGCCACCCCCACAGCGTGCAACGCCGGCCCGCAAGGGCGCACGCTGTGGGGCCGGTGCTGGGTCCCCACGCCCGCACCGACCGCACCAGGCTGCCCGCCCCAGAGGACGGGCGCCCGGGGGAGGGACAGCGCCTGACACCAGACGCCCCTCACAACGGTGGCAGGCCATACCCCCCGGGGACGGCCCCCACCACTCCCGCGGCACGCAGCCCCCACAGGGCATGCATGCAAGCCAAGGGGACAGTGCGGGGCCCCCACACCCGCACACCCGCGCCCGCAGCACGTGGGCGGCGGACCCCGACAGCCCGCCCGGAGGGTGGGCAGTCGGGGGAGGGGATACGCCTGACCTCAGACGCCCCTCACAACGGCGAACGGCACCCCTCCCGGGGACGCCCTTCCGCCACCCCCACAGCGAGCACCGCCGGCCCGCAGGGGCGCACGCTGTGGGGCCGGTGCTGGGTCCCCACGCCCGCACCGACCGCACCCGGCTGCCCACCCCAGAGGACGGGGCCCGGGGGAGGGACAGCGCCTGACACCAGACGCCCCTGACGACGGTGGCAGGCCACCCCCCCCCGGGGACAGCCCCCCACCACCCCCGCGGCACGCAGCCCCCACAGGGCATGCAGGCCAAGGGGACAGTGCTGGCCCCCCACACACGCACACCCGCGCCCGCAGCACGTGGGCGGCGGACCCCGACAGCCCGCCCGGAGGGCGGGCAGTCAGGGGAGGGGGAGCGCCTGACCTCAGACGCCCCTCACACTGGCGAACGGCACCCCCCCCGGGGACGCCCTCCCGCCACCCCCACAGAGAGCAACGCCGGCCCGCAAGAGCGCACGCTGCGGGGCCGGTGCTGGGTCCCCACGCCCGCACCGACCGCACCCGGGGCACACGGGTTGCGGAACCCCGGCCGCTCGCCCCAGAGGACGGGCGGCTGGGGGAGGGACAGCGCCTGACACCAGATGCCCCTCACAACGGTCCCACCACCCCCGTACGCAGCCCCCACTGGGCATGCACGCCAAGGGGACGGTGCCGGGCCCCCGCACCCGCACACCCGCGCCCACAGCACATGGATGGTGGACCCCAACAGCCCGCCCAGAGGGCGGGCGGTCGGGGGAGGGGGAGCGCCTGACCTCAGACGCCCCTCACAACGGCGAAAGGCGCCCTCCCCGGGGCCGCCACTCCGCCACCCCCACAGCGAGCAACGCCGACCCGCAAGGGCGCACGCTGTGGGGCCGGTGCTGGGTCCCCACGCCCGCACCGACCGCACCCAGGACACACGGATCGCGGAACCCCAACTGCCCGCCCCAGAGGACGGGGGGCGGGGGGAGGGACAGCGCCTGACACCAGACGCCCCTCACAACGGTGGCAGGCCACCCCCCGCGGGAACGGCCCCCCACCACCCCCGCGGCAAGCAGCCCCCACAGGGCATGTAGCAGGCCAAGGGGACAGTGCTGGGCCCCCACACCCGCACACCCGCGCCCACAGCACCACGTGGGTGGCGGACCCCGACAGCCCGCCCATTGAGCGGGCAGTGGAGGGAGGGGGAGCGCCTGACCTCAGACGCCCCTCCCAACGGCAAGAGGCACCCCCCCCTGGGACGCCCTCCCGCCACCCCCACAGGGCCCAACACCAGCCCGCAAGGGCGCACGCTGTGGGACCGGTGCAGGGTCCCCACGCCCGCACCAACCGGACCCGGGGCACACGGGTCGCGGAACCCCGGCTGCCCGCCCCGGAGGATGGGCGGCCGGGGGAGGGACAGCGCCTGACACCAGACGCCCCTCACAGAACATGCGGGTCACCCGTACACCCGTGCCCACAGGAGGAGGGCAACCGGAGGGGGGAGAGCGCCCGGCATCAGACGCCCCTGGCAACGGGGTCACCACGGACAGCGGGGGGAGAGCACCTAATACCCAGCCGCACACACGAACCCTGGCCCGCGGAACCAGCGTACGAGCTCCCCCACCCACGCCCCGCCGCGCCCACAGCACGTACACCAGCCACGGGAAATCCGCACCCCACCCCCTGCTATTAGGCACAGCAACACAACAATGGCGGAACCCGCGGCCCCACGCAAAACACGCCCCTGATCTCCGACACTGGACGCAGCACACGAGGTCATCAGGGCGCTGGGACTCAGACGCGGCGAGGGAGACCCCCCACAGGAGGACGCGGGCACGGACTCCGACCTCGAGGAAATCTCGGAGCCCTCCACAGGCATCACGCCCGCGGAACCTGCGCCGCCGGCGGGCAGCGTGCCCACCCTCTGCCCCGCGTGGACACTGCACCGGCGACGGCTGGTGCCCCAAGCAGCACCCCCAGCCCGGCCCCGATGAGGGAGCGCTGCCCTTGGTGGGACACGCAGCCGCACGCGCCGCCCTGTGCTACGGAGTGGCGCAGGGCTGGATCCTGGACGAGACCGCACGCGGCAGCGTGAACATTCAGGAGGCCGTCAACCGAGTCGCTCACACGGGCCAAGCGGAAGTGGCCTTGCACACCCGGGGCCGCCACGGTGGGCCCGCGGAGGGGATCATTGTGGAGGCCTCGGGAATGCTGCTGGTCCTGGCGGCGGACATGGTACGAGGGGTGCTCCACGCATCCCGCGTGCGGCGGGCGCGCCCACAGTGGACCATCCAGGTGTACACCCCCCCACGGGCGTGGCCCTTCTCCACATGGGCGGTGCTTGCCGTCATGTGGCACCTTGCACCGGAGGACGCCCCCACGGGAACCGCGGAGGAAATCGCCCGGGACCTCCACACCTCGCCGGCCGGCCAGGATTTCCCCTGGCGCAGGCCCCGGGGCGGCCTCCCAGTGGCACCCGCAGCAGAGGGGTTCAGCCTCGCGGAAACCCCCCAGCGGCACCCCGACAAGAGGGCGCGCCACTTCCTACAGACGGGCGCCGTCCCGGCCGCCCTGCCAGACTCAGAGTGGCGATGGGACGCAGGGGAGGCGCAACTGCTGCCAGGCCCGTGGGTCCTCCCATTGTGGTATTTGCCCATGGGCACCCTGGCCCATGCCACCCAGGCCGTCAAGGGGGCTTTTCCGCAGCTGCTCCTCCCCGGCCTGGCCCTGCTCCGCAGCCTGCAGGCAGGGGCGGCCTGGGTACGGTGGAGGGAGGAGGGCGGGCGCCCGAGCCCGTATTTCCCCCCGGTCCAGGGCCAGGCGCTACTCCACGCCGAGGGCATGGGAACCGTGGAATGGGGGGCAATCGTGCCCGGCACGGCGTGCAGGTGGATCACTGCGGCCGCCCCACAACCCATGCGATCGCCGCCGGCGTGCCACCGCCTCCTACGGACGGTGCCCTCCCTGGCCCCCCAACACGCCCTTACGAGGGACGTCTGGAGGGCCATGCTGAGCCACACCATGGAGCGGCTGACAAACCCGGGTGCACAGTACCCGCCAGGGCCTGTGCTCGAACAGCTCACGGCCCCCACACCCGGGGTCCGCCACGCCCTGCACAGGGCGTCGGCCCTCACGGAGCAACTCACCGACAAGATGCTAGACCTGGCGCTGGAGCCGCTGCGGGTGCTCTACCCGCAGACCCACATCCCGCCCGCGGGCACGTCCAACCGCCTGGGCCGCCTGGGTCTGCAGCGCTGCGTCGAGGCCGCGCACCCGGGGGGCGTGGTGGATCAGTGGCTGACGCTCCGCAACCTGTCCACCGCACAAGGCCACTGGTACCTACACCAACTCGACTTTCTACCCCGGGCGGCCCCGGAGCACCGCCGGCAAACCCCGTACCACACGCACCCGGAGCGCCGGGGCGCGCAGAGCTTCCTGCAGCCGGCCCCGCCCGCCCTCTTGCCGGGGCAGGGCCCGGAGGCGCTGCAGCAGGGCCCCCCGCTCGACACGGCCACCACGGTACAGCAAAGGGGAAGCAACGGCGCGGATGGGGCCGAACCGGACTGCACAAACTGCGGAGCGGTGGCCTGGACGGCGGCCTGCAGGCACCTCGCCCGAGATACCACGGGGCTCAGGCAGTACAGGCCAGCGGACCGCACGGCGCTGGCGTCCGCGGTCGCGGCCGTCACCATTGGTCCCGTGGCGGCGTGGCCAGCGCAACTGCTGCCCCACGTCCCCTGCCGAGACACGCAGCCCCGCCAGCCAGCCGCAACGCACATGCCGACGGCACCCCTCACGGCGGAGCAGCTATACGTCGTCGCGGCGGCGCTGCTGGCAGACGGCGGAGAGAGCTTCGTCCACCACCACGGCCCGGCACAGATCGCGGGAAGCATACAAGGGCCGCAGCGCGATGCACCCGACCCGTGGCACGCCACACTCCACGGGCGCACCCGCGTCAGGGACGCAGGCGGCGGCACACCCCCTCCCAGGCCACAGCAGGGGGAGGCACTGGTGCTGCAGACGGCAGGCTACCAGGCCATCCTACGCGGCCACGCCGGAGGGTACCGGTCGCACGTCCTGACCGGGGGCCGCTGGACTGTCTGGCACAGCACCGCCAGGCAAGGGGCATTCCCGCCCCTGTCCCACGTCGACTGGCAGCAGGGGCACACCCAGGCCTACTATATGTCGGCGGACCCCTGGCCGCTAGCAGTTCTGCTACACACCGTCGGCGCCCCCAACAAGAGGCAGGAACCTGGATGGGTCAACCCCCCCGCACTAGTCTGGAGCCCCGACCAGGAGGAGCACCTACGGGCCGCGTGGCAGGGAGACGCCATCAGGGCCACGGACGTCCCGGACCTCCACGCGGGGCCAATCAGGCACGCCCGCCCGGCGGCTACCCTAGCGGTGGCCAAACGGGGACAGCAGAACCCGCAGTGGGTGGTCTGCATGTTCAGCCCGGCGGACGCGCACATCGTCCTCTGCGACCCCGAGCGCCTGCCGGGGCCAGAAGCCGTAGTCCGCGTGGCGGACTGTACCCGCATGATCGTCAAGGCGCTACGGGAGGGCGAGCACCACACCCTCCTGCTCCACCTCCGACTGAAGGACAACGCCAGGGCAGCGAGGCTGGGAGTGTGGCCGGCAGCGGCGCACCCCGCCGACCTAGAGCTCCAGCTGGCGGTCCGGACCGCAGTGTACCACTGGCTACAAGCCTTCCACGACCTGCAATGAAGGGGCAAACCCGACCGCCAAATCGCCGCCACGCACTGGCAAGCGTGGCTGCAGACAGACGCGCAGCGCGATGCCGTCCGGAGTCTCGGGCCCGCGCCCCCAACGCGAGCCCTTGATGCGGCGGGCCCGGGCTGCGCGTTGGCGCCACACACGGTTCCACTGGCCAACCTGCCCTTCGAACCAGCGCCAGAGGGCGCCATCCGAAAGTCGGTGCCGCTCCCCCCGGCGCGAGGGGCCACGGAACCAACGAAATGCCCCCTGTGTGCGGACAAGTACTACACAAGCGGGGCTATGCTGGAACACCTGGCGTGGCACGCAGTGCACGCTGCAGCCCCGGTGGACGACAAGGAGGCGGCCTCCAACATCCTCCAAGGGAGGGCACGGAGGTCCCCGTGGCACGCCCCGTACGCCCGGCGCCCTCCGCCCCAGGCGGCTGACCACACAGACGGCGAGGAGGAGGCACCCGGAGCGGCCCCGGGAACCGGCGGTGCGGCCCAGCAAGGGTCCATCCCCGCGGGGCTGGCCCCCCTCGCCCCCCTGTGGGCCCCGCTGGGAACGGGCTCCCCGCACCCCATGGCCCCGGCGCACCCGGGAGCCCTGGCTGCCCCAGCGGACCCAGCGGCAATGCCGATGCGGGACGTCTGACTCCAGGAGGACACGGCGGACGACGCCCTATGGCTCCTCTCATGGAACCTGCGCAACGGCCTCGTCCCGCCAGACCGGTCCCTCTGGGACACGCTCCGGCGGTGCCGGGGACCGGCGGCCTTTACCGACAAGGAGCGCCTCATCACCGGCATGCTACCCCGGGAGGGGGGCTTTGCCATCATGCTCCAGGAAACAGGCATCACCACCCGGGCGCAGGAGATGCACGTGGCCGCGGCGCTCCGGGACAAGGGGTACACCCCCTTCTTCAGCAGCCGGCTGGCGCAGACGGGAGCCACTTCCACCTCGAGAGGGGGAGGCCTCCTCACCGCGGTCAGCAGCAAGTATGTGGCAGAGCACAAGGTGCTCAGTTTCACGGAAATCGTCCCCGGGAAGGCCGCGGCCCTGGAAATCCGCACGGACGGGGGAGGCCTCACCCTCATCAACGTCCGAGGGCCACAGGCAGGCTGCTCCCCGTGGGCGGGACGGGCGGCGCTCTGGGCCGACATACAAATGTATGCCACGGCGCGCAGCCTCGGTGGGAGACACCCGGTGGTCATCGCAGGCGACACCAACGTCTACATGGATGCCACCTCCAACCCGGCCACGGAGGCCTTCCGCGCGGGCTGGGAGGCCTGCGACTTCCGGAGAGCCACGGCGGGCGGCGTTGAGGACATGACCCCCACGCTCCACCCTTCCCGGCACAGGGTGGACACCTTCCTGGTCAACGAGCCCCTCCTGCGGTGGTCCCTGCGGGCAAGCGTATGGGCCCGCGGCATGGCACACCCCCAGGTGATCGGGTCGGACCACCTCCCGGTCCGCCTGGCCCTGCGGGGCCTCCTCAACGCGGCGGGGCGCGCGACGATGCCCACCCCCTACAGCCACACGGAAAGCCGCCTCCTCCCGTACGATGCCGAGGCCGCGCCCGTCCAACACTGCCTGTGGGCGGCGGTCACCGCCGCGCAGGATGAACCCTCCCTGGCGCCCTGGCTGGGTCCCGCAGAGCAGCACGCCTATGGGTCCATGCCCGCGGCCGCAGTGGACAAGGTGTTCGAACACCTGCACGCGGCGCATGACGCCCTGGCACGTGTGTTGGGACGCCGGCAGCCGTCCCCGGCGGGGACGGACCCGGCGGGGGGGGACCCCCCGGAGAGCGGGAAAAGGCTCCAGGCGGCGCTCCTCCGCTATGACACCCTTGCAGCGTGCGCGCCGGCGGCGTACCAGGCGGACGCGGCACGGCATGGCATCCGGTCCGAGGCGGCGCTCCGGCTCGCGGACGAGCTGCGGGGCGCGGCGCCCGGGTTCCGCCCGGCCACACAGGGCCTGCTACAGGAGGAGCTGGAGAGGCAAGCAGCCGCCCTTGATGAGGACATCCGCCAACTCTGCGCCCTCCCGGCGGCTGACCGCAAGCGCGCCATCAAGGATTTCTGGCGCCGCCACGCCCCCGACATCGCCCAGCGGTGGAAAGCCGTGCGGGGGCCATTGAGGTAGAGGCCCCGGTCCGGTCAGGCCTCTGGAACGTGCTGGTCCCCAACACCCAAACGCTCCTCACAGAGGCCCACGACGTGATGTTCGCGGTTCGCGCCCTCTGGCGGGAACTGTATGACAAACGCCCGGTGGACCTCCCGGGGTTCCAGGCGGTCCTCAGCCGCCACGTCCCCCGGGTCCCTGACGGGGCCTGGACGCAGGTCCAGCAGTACTCCATGCAGGACCTCCAGTCCGCCCTAGACAAGGCCGATGGCAAGGCCCCGGGTCCCAACCACGTGGAGGCCCGTTTCATCAAGGCCCTCCCCGCGACCGTCCAGTGGCTCCTGGTCCACTCCTACCGGGCCATCCTCCGCGGCGCCCCGCCAACGATGCACTGGAGGGACCCGCACATCTGGCTCAGCCCCAAGGTACCGGGCTCCGCCAGACCGGACGACTACAGGTGCATAGCCCTAGGCCAGCTCGACATGAAGCTGCTCACGGGCCCCCTCACCCAGCGCATCACAGAAGCGCTCACACGGCACGGAGTGGTCAGCGACTGGCAGCAAGGGGCCCTCCCTGGCTCCAACACTGGCTCCCCACTGTTCATGGCGCAGCGGCAGCTCCAACGGGGAAGGCCCAACTATGTCTTCTCCTTCGACGCCCGCAAGGCCTTCGACACCGCCCCGCAAGGCGCCCTCCACCACATCCTGCGCCACCCCTCGGTGCCCCCAGAGGTCATCAACCTCCTGGTCACCGCGCACGGGCTAACGCAACCCGTCCACATGCTGCGCGGTGTGTGGCAGGGCAACCCCGAGAGCCCTCTGCTGTACGCGCTCCTCCTGGAGCGCCTGCTCAGGGCGCAGGGGCACCGTCTGCGCCCGCCTGGAGAGGCCGAACGGGGCCTCATCCAGGCGTACATAAACGACCTGCTGGTAGTGGCCCACACGCTGCAGCATTTCGTCGAGGGCGTGGAGGCGGTGGCCGCGTATCTGGGGATGATGGGCATGGAGCTCAACCCCCGCAAGTGTGCCATGGCCACCACAGAGGGGGTCACGGGCCTGCAGCTGCGCCTCTGTCCCCACCTGGACAACCCATGGCACTGGGTACCGGCGGCCGACTCCGTCCCCTACGTGGGACTCCAGCTGCAGCCGGACGGGGAATTCTCCCTGCAGCGCAAACACCGGCTGCACCTGGCGGCAGTGCACCACTGGTGCCTCAACACCCTCGCGGCACTGAAAGTGGTGCAGGAAGTCATCCTGGCGATCCTCGGGGGGGGGGTGACGCAGTACGTCGCCCCTTTCATCGCCGACGACTCCGACACCGCGCGCCACCTGGACCACATCACGGTCCAGGTCGCGAAGGACAGGGCGCGGTACGCCTTCGACGCCTCGCGGGACAGCCTGCAGGGTGACCGGACCCTTGGGCTCACACAGGTGGCAACGCGGTGCCAGCAGGCAGCGGTGGCCCTTGTGGGTACACTCGTCCACCACCGCTCAGCCTCCCTGCGCGCCGAGGTCACCAAGATGTTCTGGGAAATAGCCGGCGCGCACGGAATATGCCCTGAGGTGCACTACCCCGTCCCGGAGTTCGCAACCCTAGCGGGAGGCGACTGGGTCCACCGCATACCCCGGGCCCTGGCCGCCCTGGGGGTGGGGCTCTACAACCCCATCGCGTGCCCCAGGGCAGCCCACGGCCAACTACAGTCCCCAGCAGGCAACATCGTCACGCTGCGCACCGCCCAGCAACGACACCGCGACACGTGCCGCCTGACGGTGCCGCACACGACGCCGTGGCATGGGCACTACGGGCCACACCACCCCTTCCCCGACAACGACGACCCGTGGCCGACGGCGGTGCGGGAATGCCTCAACCAATGCGCCGACGAACACCTCCACTATTGCCGCCGCGAGCAGGAGCCGACCAACCACCCCGGGTGGCGCGACGCTTTGGTCCACCTCTTCCACACCACCGGCACGCGGGACCCCCGCGTGAGACTCGTTGACCCCACGAGGGCTAAGCAGGACGCCCACACTGGCCGACGGGTGACCACGGACGGCCTGCACCTTCATGTCGGGGGCTACCGCCGCCGGGGCGGCCTATCCCCCCCCACGCAGGGGGCGGCGTACCACCCGCCGGCAGCCCTCATGTACATCCTCCACGACGTACTCACAGAAAGCGAGCGACGAGAGCCTAACGCGGATGTGGGGTGGCCCGAGCCCCTGCGCCCCCGACCCCACGCGCCGACGCCGGTGTGGTTGGTGACCACGGACGACCAATGCACCCGAGCGGCGGAGGAAGCGCAGCTCCAGACCGAGTGGGTGGTAGTGCAGGTGGGGGCAAGCCAGCCCAGACCCCGCGGACTCCCCCGCGGCACCGCCTTGCTGGTAGCTACGAAGGTGCTGCACGACCCACACATGGCAGTGCACGCGCTGGAGGACCAGCCCGAGGGCACGGGACACCTGGTGGTGCACCAGCGCGGAGGCCCGGCGTGGCTCAGGGAACATGTGACGGCACTCCGGTCCTGGGCAAGCACGATCGCTGGAGGAGAAATCAGACTGCACGACCACCCGGCGATCCGCCCAGGCGACACCAAGGCGCTGAGCGTGGACCAACTGACCCCCAGCCACCCTGACGTCCGGTGGCACTCCGCCGACCTCAACGCAGGGTTGCTCAGCCCCACCGGGTACTACTGGATCCCGGAGGCCTGGGGCCACACCTCCTCCCATGCGTCGGGGGGCGGACCCTGCAAACACGCCACCAGCGTCGCCCTCGCCGCCTACCTCACCCGCACGTGGGCGGTGGCCATCTCGGGCACGGTGCCCGATGGGGAGGGGGTGGCCGCCTCCCTTCCCCTGCAATACGTCGCCCACCGGCCATGGGTCCATACGGTGGACGCCGAAGTCATCCTCCACCTCCTGCGACACGCGGATCGCGAGCAGACCACGGGGGTCCCCGCGGGCGCGGCGAAGGTAGTCAACCAGATACCCCTACGGTGGCTCCGGAACGGCCTGCGCGCGCGAGGACAACACGCCGGGCACCCGTTCTGGTATGTCCGAGCCACCTCACACCACAGCGATGCCCTACTGCACAAGGCGGACTGGGCGGCGTCTCACGACAACGTCCTGCAGAACACGCCCCCGGGCCCTAGCCACGCCCAACTCATTGTCGCCGGTCATGACGGCCACCTCGACCTACAGCCCCCCACGATGCGCACGCTCGGCGAGGTCGCGCAGCGAGCACAGACGGACCATGCGCTGACGCACCGAGGACACAAACCTCTGGGCGCGGTACACGCCACGGCCTATGTCCACGCCCGGGACCTCACCGCGACGGCCACCAACCACCGGGCGCTGCGGGCCAGAGACGGCCACACGCCGGTGCAACGCAGGCTCCGCGTCCGTAAGGAGCGACCCTCCGGCGTCGCCGTCCTCCCACAACCATGCCTCCTATGCGGCGGCCCGGAGGAGACCCCGGTGCACATGCACGTAGGGTGCGCCGACTCGCGGCTCCTCTGGCCCCACTACCGCCAGGCGGTGCACGAGGCGGCCCGCCACCTCCCAGCCGGGGACAAACCCCTGTGGGTGGCCTCGTGGCGCTCCGCGGGCGCCGCATGGACGGAAGTCTTCTGCACTGGGCTGGTGCCCGAGGAGGCAGAGGCGCAGCTCCGCGCCATAGCCCGATACGACCCGCCGGGGGGGACCTCCGTGGACGATTTCCTCCAGCACATGCTCCGGCTAGGACATTTCGCATGGGAGCTTCGCAACCACCGGCTGGAGCAACTCCTCCGCGAGCCCCTAAGCGCGGCGGCCCGGGTGCACCCATGGCTCACCGCGGCAGAGGGCAACTGCCCCCCCCCCCCCGCGCCCTGGCAAGGACTTCGTGGCCTCCCTCCGTGTCGTGAACGGCACTCTGGAGTGCCCGCCAGAAGAGGGCCCCCACCCGTAGCGGGACCTGCCAGGGGGTTTCTCGAGGCACCTGCAAGACGCCCTCTTCCCACCGTGGATCATCGGGCGCGGCTCCATGACCGCGTGGGAGGCACGCATAGTGGGTGAGGAGTGGGCGCGCGAATGGGGCCGGTGGTGCGCCGCCACGCGCGCCCCGGAGACCGCTGCGCAACGATACGCCGCCATCCCGCTCGAGGGGTGGGGGCCGCACACCCGGCAGAGACCCACCATGATCCGCGGGGCGGGCCCTGACCACTCGTGGGACACGGCGGCGGAGGAATGGCTGCAAGCGGCCCCGGGGCCGCAAACAGGATGGACTGGGGACGTGTCCTCGCTCGTCAGAGCGCCCGTCCCCCCCCGCATCGTCCTTCACGCCGCCAACGTGCTCGGGGCTACGGAGATACACACATAGGGACACGACGCGGCCACCATCCGATGGCACCCCCCGGAGGACGGGGCCGCCCGGCTCGCCGTGGCGCACTTCAAAACTGGGGGGCCTGTATACGACGACGCCCTGTCCTGACTGGACGACACCCGGGGGCCCCTACTCCTCATGCTCCCCACCGACCTTGCAGCCGCGCTGCGCCAGGAGCTGGACAGCTGCGACGGGCTGCGGGTGGGGTGGGAGGCAGTCGCGGACGGCAACCTACTGGCCCTCCTCCACCGGAACGCCGCGGACGGGTGCCAGTGGGATATGCTGGCGCCCCACCTCACCGGACGCCACGTGTATATGGCAACCCCCCCCCAGGGGGCACCCCCGCCCGGCGTGGGATGACCTCATCGCCGCCTTCCGTGACCACGGGGTTCTCCCCGACGACACGTGGCGGGAGGTCAAGCGGAAGACGCTCGGCAGGGACTACCAGCGCCGCGTCCGGGCCCGCCTGCTGGAGATCCTGGACCCCCTTCGACAGAGGTGGACGGCCTCTGGCTCCGCCATCTCGGCCCTTGGTCGCCGCCCTCCCACCTCCCACACACCTGCCACCTCTGCGGGGAATGCGACACGGTGTCCTCCGCAGCGCCGACAGGCGCCAACAGGTGCGCGCAGTGCTCCCAGGTGGCCGCGTGCCCCTGGCCCGAACCTCCCGCGGGCCCGCACAGGCGCACAGAGGAGGAGGCTTTGCACCGACGCATCGGGGGAGCACACGCCCCCTCACACGAACGCGCGGGCCCCACGGGCGCCGCCCTCCTGTGGATCCACGTGCACCTGCGGGACCCCACGTCCGTTGCGCACCTGTCGCACGTGTTCGCGCCCTGACCCCCACCCGCCACCACACTCTGCAGAGCCCGCAGCACCATGCCTCGCCGACGGGGGAATGGGCCGGGACACGCCAGGGCCCGCCGCCAAGCGACGGAGGCGGCCGTCCGGGGCCTGGTAGCGGACGCGGTGACGGAGGCGCATGAGGCGCACGCTGCCGCACGACGTGACCCGGCGGGCAGTGCGAGGGCTCTCCTCAGCGAGACCGCCCTCCCGGCCGTCCGCGCCCTGAACGGAGCAGGGGCCCCCGCGCTACTCCCGGCGATGCACCGGATCGTGAACGCCGTCCAGCCGGGGCTCATCAGCCCGGAGGCGGCCCTCTACGGGCACTGGATGGAGTGGCGTGAGTCGAACCGGTCGGGCCGGCCCCTGTCCATGGGGGACACCCTGCGGCTGACGGGAGCGGGTCTGCCATGTCCCTCCGCAGCAGCGCCCCAGCCCTGCGGCACGCCCTCAGGGCGCGCTGACCCGGGGACACCGCCCCGTACCTGAACCAGGCGCGGGCCACATACCCGGGGGGAGTGTCCGAGCTGGATGCGGCGCTCCACCTTCTACACCCCCCGGATGAGGACCTGGAGGTGGGCGAAATCACGGTGTTCGTGGTAGGCGCGGACGAGGCGCCGGCCCGCCCCCGGCCGACCAATCCGGTGTACAACGGCGCCAGGCCGACCCCCCCCTACGCCGTCATGTGCAAGGAGTTCCCCAGAGAGGCCACCTGGTGCCCCGCCCTTCCGCCGGCGACGCACGCGCCCCGCGGCTGGGCCGACCCAGACCTATTCCCCCCCCTCTCCAGGACCAGGGGTGCCCACCACAGGGGACAGGTCCTCTGGCAAGAACGCCCGGGCACCCCCCTGCTCCTCCTCGTCGTCGCAACCCGCGGGGACCCGGAGCGGGTCCTGGGGAACACCCCCAACCACCTCTACGGGGCAGCACCCGTACCCCGCCCCCCCCTCCCGGCGCCCGCGGCGCGGGACGGGGTACACACCTTCCTGCGAACACAGGGGGTCACCGCCGTTACGGGGGTCCACCTGGTGCGGCTCCCCCCGGCAACAGCCGACGACCCCCGGGGGCCCAGGGCCCTGAGCCCCGCCCCAGACTGGGAGCTGTGGCGCGACGCGTGGGCCGCGTGGCTCCCCCGCCTCCCCTCCCAATGCCAATGGATGGCCACCGGCGCCCGCCCGTACGCAGCTGACGCCGCCGCCGGCCCCCCACCCCCTTCCCCCCTCCCCCCCGTGGGGCACTGCACAGCACTGCCCACGGCACGACACAGACGCACCGGGAGGTAGTGGGAAAGGCGCATCTGCCACCACGCATGCCTACCAGGATAACAGTGATGTCGGGACGACCGCCACCACCGCCGGTCCCGTTCCCGCTCCCTGGTCTCCCCGGAATGGGCGGGGGAGACCCCCGCGGAGCGCGAGGAGCGGAGGCTGCCGGAGGCGGCGGTGCCGGTTGGGCCGCCGGCTGGGCAGCCCCGGGCGGCCTCCGCCGACACCGGGCCGTCGACCCAGGAGCCTGGGCCGGCTGAGGAGACTGCCCCCGCCGCCCAAGCAGCAAGCCCTGCCGCCCCGCCCCGGGAGGGGGCCGTAGACGCGAGGGGGGCTGAGACCGTAGCCCCAGCAAGCCGCGCCGCAGCCCCGACCGCGGCCCCCGGCGCCCCGCCGGCACAGGGGGTGGCCCCGGCGCAGGGCCCGGGCGCATCGCCGGGGGCTGCCGCGACCGCAGAGGGGGGCAGGGAGGGTGCACGAGGGGTCGAGACCGCGGCCCTGGCGAGCCGCGCCGGCGCCTCAGCCGGCCACACCGCGGCCTCCGGCACGCCGCAGACGCGGATGACGGACCCCGCGCGGGCCCCGGGCGCCTCGCCGGGGGCCGCCGCAGCAGCAGCAGTGGGCAGGGAGGGCGCGAAGTACCGCGCCCACACCAACCCCACCCACACCCACACCAGCCCTCCCAAGCTGTTCCTTCCCAAGCCCTTCCCCCCGGGGCGGACGCGGCACGTCCGCCCCCCCGGCGCACGCGCCTTCGCCGCCGGGCTTCACGCTGCCGCAGCTGCAGAGGCAGCGGGACGCCCGGCGCGTACTCCAGGAAGGGGGGGACGGCGCGCAGGCAGGACAGAGTGCCAGCCACAGGAGCGTGGAGCGGCGGACAGGATGCGACAGGGGGGGTGCCCAGGGGCACGCGCAGGGGGTGGGCCAGGGCACACGCGGCAGGGAGCAAGGGCGCAAACACGGACAAGGCGCCGGGGCCAAGAGCAGCGGAGGGGGACGGAGCGCGGGCAGCGGACGGTGCGACGCGGGGCAGGGAGCCGGGAAGCGGCCAGGGCACGGGAAGGGCGCGCAGGGGAGCGGGCAGGGCGCCCAGGCGGGCGGCCACGGAGCGCATGGAGCGGGGCGAGGGAAGGTGGGCGAGCGTGGGCGCAGCAGCCCAGGGCATGGGCACGGGCACGGGACGGGCACGGGCGCCGGCAGTGCAGGCCAGGGCGCGGGTGACAGGGGGCGGGGCCCACGACAAGGACAGGGGGACAGAGGCGTGGGGGCCGGAAGGGGACCCAAGGGCAAGGGCAAGGGCGCCGGGGGCCCCCAGGGACAGACAGGACAGGGCGTGGGAGCCCGGGGGGGAGAGCGGGGCGACGAGAGGGGGGCGGGGGGCGGGGCGCCCCAGCAGCCGGATGTGCAGCCGGTGCGGTGCATCCCCCCCGGCATCCAACAAATGCCAGCGCACCACACCCACCACCACCACCACCACCACGCCCACCTCTACAACATCGACCTTGACGCCGGAGAACTCATCCCCCCCCAACCCCCACGACCCCAGCACCAGCCAGCCCCCCCCGCGCCGAGGGCGGAGCCGACGCGGCCGGCCTCGGCAGGGGGGGTCGGGGCGCGGCGCCGGCGCCGCAGGCACAGGGGCCGCAGAGGGAGCCGGCGCGAGGGGCAGGGGGGGCCCGGCCCTGGGACCGGGACTGGGGCACGGTCCCGGAGCTTCTGGGGGATGAGGCCCTCCCCCTGGTGGTGGAGGTGTACGGGTGGTTGAGCTGGGCCTGCTCGGGGACCACAAGGGGGATGAGGAACCGGCCCTTCGATGCCGTGCTCCTTCGGAGGGACGGAGGGAACCGGGAGGTACCTCCGGGGGGGTGGGCGACCCCAGGGGACCACAAGAAGGTCCTCCGGTCAGTGATCCGGGCAGGTGGCCCGATAGGGAGCCGACGTTGCCGGCCGTCCTGGAGGGGGGGGCGGTGCTCTGCATCACGGATGCGGACGCCAACAACTGGCTCTTCCGGGCCATGCGCAACGCCCTCACCCACTGGCGCTACCGCCGGCAAAACCCGCCACCATCAAAGCCCCAACCCCCACACAAGCAGAGACGCAGGTGACGGCCCAGACGACGGGCGCGAGAGATCGGGGGGGGGGACAGTGCCGCGGGACGCCCCCCCCAGCGGAGCCGGGCCCCCCAGCCCACGCCCCCCCACACGATACAGCGCGACGGAGGGGCGCACGCCACTGCCCGTGAGAGGGAGGGCGGGGACAGCGAGCGCGAGGGGGAGCCCACTGCCCCGCAGCCAATTAACTGCTGACCGCTGACCCTCACGGCCGCCCCCAGCCAGCCAGCGCCGCGCGAGGACGGCGGAAGGAGCAGGGGACCCAAGTGAGGGCCTGCACGAGGGTCCGGCCCTCACAGGGTGGAGGGGGGCGTGGGAAGAGTGCGCCCCCCCAGCCGACGGCTGGCCCCCCGGGGCCGGAACCGCCAGGCCGCCTCCCCGCGGCCGTCGGGGGGCGGCGTCAGGGGACCGGAGCGCCCCCCCCTCCCCCCCCCCCCCCGGCCCAAGAGCGGAAGGAGGCCGACCGGAGAGACAGCGGCCCCGCACCCCCGCGAGGAGGCCGCTGCACCCAGGGGGGGGGACACTGCGGCCGCGGCAAGCGCGGCCGCGTGCCAAGCGGCCCCGGTGAACCGCCCGCACGCTCCCACATTACCCGCTGCCGACCGACCACGAAACGGCGGCGCCCAGGACGGCGCAAACGGAGCGGCCCACTCGGAGGCGGGCCTGGGGAAGGCGGGGGCGCGAACCAGGGTGGGGAGATCACATCCCCCCTCCCCCCCCCCCCCCGCCGCACTGACCCACTGGCAGCTGACCGGGCCGCGCCCGACGCCCACGGCCGCCCGGCAACCCCCACAGCACGAGCATACCCCAGGGGGGCGCGCCGGAGACAAAGGATGACACGCCGACACCCGACGGGGCAGGGGGGCGGGAGCGACGGAGCTCCCCCCCCCCCCCCTCCCCCCCGTCCTGCGGGCCGCAGGAGCGCCGACCCTCCGCCCCCCCGGCACCGAGGGGACGCCCCCCCTCCCCCAGAAGGGACCGCGACGCGGGGGGGGGGACGCAGATGGACCCGCACGCCACGCGCCTCAGCGCCCCCCGCCGCCTGCTCCCACGGGGGTCGCGGCCAAAGGGCGGGCCCGCACCAGCGCACCAGAGCGACGCGCCGACCACGCCCGGGAGCGGAACGCGGCGATGAACCAGAGCAGTGTGGCCCACTCGGAGAGGGCGGAGGGAGGGTTTGGGTCTGACGGGGCCCCCGAGGGAGCAGTTCACGGGCCGCCCCTCCCCCCCCCTCCCCCGCCAGGCAGGCCGCATCCGGTGCACGGGGCGGCCCCGCGACCCCGACCGAACGCGCACGCCGGGGGCCAGTGCGCCGACGACGAGAGGGGGGGCGGGGCAGGGAACCGCGGGCCGCCCCCCAGAGGGAGGGCAGGGGGGCCGCGGCGCCCCCCCCGCCCCCAGCCCCCCGCCGGCCCGCGAGCCGCGAGGACGCCGGCCCCCACCCCACCGAAGCAGGGGGAATGGTCCCCCCTCCCCCCGGCGGGACCGCGGCACCCGAGAGGGAAGCCGGGACAAGGCCTGCCCCCCCGCCCCAGGCGCCTGCTCTCGCAGGAACCGCCGGGCGCAAGCGCACCCGCACCAACGCGCTAGGGCACTACATGGGCCGCGCCCAGAGACGGCAAGCGAGCACAAACCGGAGTGGTATGGGGGCCGCGCCCTCCATGACCAGAACGACGCCAGCGACACCCACTTTGTTGCCTGCCCAGCGAAGGCAGAGGGGCGGAAGGAGGCAGAGCGAGCCCCCGCCCCACTGGCCCCCCCGGCCGAGCAAACGGGGGGCGCGGCGCACAGGCCGCCCCCCCCCCCCACCCCACCCCCCAGCATGGGTACGCCCCGGACGCGCAGATCCACCCCACGGGGGCCCCGCAACCCCAAGCCAGGTAGCCGGAAACGGGACTGGGCCGCCCCCCCCCAAGCACGCCAGACTGAGCAAGGGACCAGGGCAGGACGCGCGGAGCGGCACGGACTGCGTGGAACGGGCCTACCAGCGCCCAGCGCCGGGACCGCGCGAGGTGCGCGCGCCACACCACCCAGGGGAGGGGGGGGGGGGGGAGTGGACGCCGCGGGAGCGCGAGCGCACACGCACACAAAGGGCACGCGGGGAATACCAGAAGGGCAACCGCACCGAGCTCGCGGAACGCACAGACCGCGTGGAATGGCGTACCAGCGAGCGAGGGTAAGGGACACCCGGACGGGACGGCCCGCCACACACAGCGCGAGACACGCGGGGCGGGAAGGGGCAAACGGGGGGGACACAACACCAGGTACCGGCCCGGGCCCCCCAAACCGGCCGCGAGCGCCGCGCACACACGGACGGGGCACTGCACCCGCCAAGGCAGTAGTGGCGCACTGCGCCACGCCCCAACCCCTAGGCTAGGCAGCTGCCGCGCCAGCCGAAGGGGGTCCCACTGGCGACAAGCCAGTGGCACGGGCCCGGCAGCGCCGGCGCCCCGGGCGACCACGCATTAGGGGGGCGACGCAGAGGGTAAGCGCCCGCAGCCACGTCTGCGAATTGATGCGCTGACCGGGGGGTGGCGAATAGGGGAAGCCGGGGAGGGACGGGGCTCTGAGCCCTGTGAAGCCGGGGGGCTACGCCACCAGGCAGGAGGTGCGTCTTGGAGGGCCCCTCACTAGGACCCAGTGGGGAGGATATCACCTGGCCCGACCAGGTGGCCCCTCGGGGCCGAAAGGCGTCTAGTACCCGCCAAATCAAACCTCAAACCTCAAACCTCATCGTACGTATGGGTCCGACTCTTCCTCTCTGAGGTGGAGCGCAAATCGTCCCACGTACGTGTGGGGATTTTACTCACAAGCCACAGGTGGGGTTCCATGGGTCCATAGGAACCCACGTTCATTCGTGAGAACAGATACTCCAGGTCGCACACATATTCAGAGAGTCGCGCAGCGGCAGGAAATTCAGGGAGCATAGGGAGCTCCTCATTCTGTTTGCGAACACTGAGGTCTGTTTCATAGACCCGGAAGGTTTTCTCCAATCTTTGGAGAACCTCAGCCCAAGTAGAGCAGGTTTTTACAATCTGCTTCACCTGTTTTTGCAAAAATTTCCTTTTGCATGAGCGTTTCAAAAGAAAACATTTAGTGGCCACATCCACATGAGATTGGCCGGTGAGTAAAAGAAACTCGGCGATTTTTAGGGTCGAACTCCTGCAACTCCAGCTGGATGTTCGCCTGGGCAATTGGTTTGCCACTCTTCCCACCCCCTGAGGTTAGGTTTGAAGGGGGGGTTGGTCTGCCAGCGAGAGGTGCCAGAGCTGTTAGCCCCTTTTTCTCCGTCTCTGTCACGGGCACATCCTGTAGCTCAGCGATGGGCACTGTTCTTGCACGGGGATGAAAGGGGCTGGGGCATGTGACCTTGGGTAGTAACCTGGAAACCCTTGATCGTTTGAGATCATGAGCGAGCGTGCTCAATCCGGGGCAAGGTGAGGCCAACGCCGGCTTGGGTAAGGGTTCAGTGATACCCAATTTTGCCCTGACAGCCTCAGACAGGGCTGTCACATCTGGATCTTCGGACCCAGATAGCACCTTGGCCAGTAGTTCGGCCGTACGGTCCGGGGCACCATAGGTTGGCCCTGGAAGATGGGAATCCTCCGCATAAGCTGAACACACTTCGGGGGTTCTGATGGTTGTTTGCAGCTCTGGACACCAAGCAGACCCTCTTGGTCGCCTGGGTAGAGATACAGTGTCGGCGAGGTCCGTAGGTGGGCCGGAGTAATAATAGGAACCCATGTCTGTATGTGGTGGGGACCCCAAGGCTTCGAGAGGTTCCGGTCCATCTTCCCCTCGGACAGACTTTTAGTACTCTTAGTGGAGCAGGTACTTGTCCATTTTCCTTCTCAGTTTGTCTTGTTCTTCAGAGCCTCCCACTGCCGTAGACGAAGATGCAGGGCAGGCTGAGCTGGAGATGGAGACAGCAACTCGCCTGCGGAGGTGCTGCAGGCTGTCACCACGGGCCCTAAGGCCTCAGTGGTTAAGGGTATTTCCCTGGGCGCTTCTTGTTCCGCCCTTCTGTGACCTGGATCTTCTTGAGATCCAGATGCAACTCTGAGCTTAGGGTCACTCATTGCGATGGGCCCACTGCTGCCTAGTTGTACTTGTACACTCCGAACTGGCCACGTCCTGGAAGACAGTTGCACTGATGTTGTGGACATTTTGTCTACTGGGTTTGGTTTGTGTACTTCTCTCACTCGGTTCCAAAGGGTCTCAAGGTATGCCTCTGCTACCGGAAAGATATCCTTGATTTATACCCTAATAGGTTTGATGAAATCCTGCAAGTTTTGGTGTTGAAAAACAGGACCAAAGCAGCAAGTAGCGCAAGAACAGGATGTGGTACGAATCAATGAATAGTTTTGAAATCCAGTTTATTAAAGAAGGGCTGCAGATAGACAAAGCAGGCTTAAGTACAAAGGTTCAATCACAAATGGATAAAACAAATGATTTTTATGTGAAAACTGGCATGACTCAGGCCTCCAAGGTAGCACCAAGCACTTCATGTGCACTCCTTTGGATGAAATGGAGTTGGTTAGGAATCTGGGCCATAGGACGTAGGCCAGACACAGGATATGGCTTGGCCAGCATGGCCAAGCAACTGAATTCAGAATCAGTTAAAAGGAGAACCACAATAAGGGGTAGAATCAGTTGAATACAGGGGTCTTGAGGTGGGGGAGCACTAGGCTTAACCTACAAGGCCTTGGGCACGAGGTGCCTACTTTATTTCGGTATTACCTCCATGAAGGAAGATACCTCCGCTCAGTTGAGTGGTAGGGGTGAACTTCATGGGGGGCCAGGCTTATAACCCTAGTTATTTTGAGAAAGTGTACTTTTAAGTTCAAAAGAGTGATAAAAATGATTAAGTTAGTCCCAACATCAACAACAGGCTTTCAGGGGGGGCTTGGCCGGGATCAAGTCCCCCAAGGAAGACATGGTAGTGATTTTTTCTTGATTCCTGTGACCCAGCGCTTCTGGAAAACTGTTACACTGCCCCGAAGATGGGAGTCTGGGCACCTCATTTGTAGGTAAATCAATTGAGAAGCGCGCGTTTAGTGAGCACTGAGGGTAACCCGCTGTTAAATCCATTGCACCTTACATAGTGCATGGCGCGAACATGAAATCCATTCGTTGACCACTGTTGCTGCTGGCATAACCGGAAAGGTACAGCATGAGGCAACAGTTGAGACATCAGAGCCTCCTTTGGATTGGAATAATCTTTCTTCAGGACGATAGAGAAATACACATTCTACATAGGTGAGTGCGCGAGGCCTCGCGCACTCAACATGCTAAAGAATAGTTTTTTTGATACCCTTGACTACTTGCATGCTGCCAATGGCCTCAAAAAGGATTTTTGAGATCCCTTCGTCTTGGAATACTCAGTTTTCACGTGGAAACACGGGGAAATTGCGTGTCATTTTTTTGCACACAAATGCCGCCCTTAATGTACAAAACAATGTGCAGCTTGCGTGGGCTAAGGTACTCCGTAGTCCACGTACTTGAGGAGGCGGTGGAGGTTGTGGAGGACATACCTAGCTGTACTGTCGCTCCAGGCCTTCCCAAGCCACGCCAGGCCGTTGACTGGTTGATCTGCAGTCCAATCTTGGGCTTGGTGAAGAACTTGAGCTCCTTGGATTGGTTCCTTCCAATGGCTTGTGCAAAGGGTCCCCAAATGTTAGAGAACCCAAAGAACTCCGAGTTCTCCTTCAGAGCTGCATCAACTCTAGAACAATTTTGACGCGTATTGGTACGCCCCTGGATCCTGGCCACTGTAATTCTCTCCATGGGGAAGACCTGGTTGTCTTTCAGACCCATTTTAATCCTCCTTTTTGAGGCATGGGGAGCACTCTTTTGAGAAGGCATTGTGAACACTCTTTTGAGAGTCATTGTGAGAGCAATCATGCACAACCAAACCCGTAATACCACGCTTTGACAAATTGTTCTAGGAGCTTTGCTCGCCCCATGACACAATCTGGTGTCCTAAGAAACAAAGAGAGGGCAAACAAGGCAAGAACTTAGGTTAATACACATGTAAGCATACCTAAGGACCAAACCATGCGCTAAGGGTAGTTTTTTTAGGATAAATCACAGTAGAAGGTTCCGGTGTATTTGAAGGTTCATTGAACCTTCAAAGTAATTAGAAGCAACGGCGCGGCAGCGGGCGCCAGTTGTCGCCGTCATTTTTAACACATTATTTCCTTGACGAAAAACGTCGTAAATGTGTGTAAAAGCGACAGAAAAGCTGTTTCTATACCAATTTTTAATGAATCATGATGGATTTTTAGTGTATTCTATGGCATTTTTCATAAAATGCACTAGGTTGCCAATTTTCTCCAAACAGCCTGCAGCGACGGCCATTCTGAAAAAGTGACTAAAATGCCTATTTCTAGGCCAAGCTGGAGCTACTTCCTGCTAATACACACCAGCTGGCATCTGCACTGGAGTGTCAGCGATCTCCTGCAGCTTTCCTGGCTTCCAAGGAGATACCTTTACTTACTAAAATAGACCTGCATATGAGGGCAAGGTCCCATAGCATCACCCCCCTCCTTAAACCTTTTCTGTCAGCGTTGTTTAGAGAAACCTCAAAGGGGTAAAAGTAACACATGCTTTCCCCTATTTGCTCTTCCTGGTTCAGTGTTTCGAAAAACACCCATCCTGAAAAAACAGAGTCCTTGCGCAAGAAGACACAAGCAAAAGAAAACAGTATAAAATCACTTTGGTGCAAGTAAAATGTGTGGTTCAAACAACCTTAAAAATAAGTAAAGTACAACAAAACAATGGCAAGAATCGCCAGAAAACAGAAGTATTTACAACCTATACTCCTGAATATGTATCACTGGGACTCTGGCAGGACTGGCAGGAATAACAAAGGGCTTGGAAAATCAAACAAATATGATTAGAGAGGGCTGGCCATTCTTAGAGCCAATGGGGCTCTTATGATTCTTGAAGAACTCTTCCATCTCCTTGTCAAACTTCCCCAGCTCCTTGGCTGTGAGTGGACGACGGACTTTTTTGCGTGACGTCGTCGTTTGGCGACAGCTACCTTCGCTGGAGCTGTCCCACGTGTCGAATTCTTGGTGCCCTTGTTGTTGGCCTTGAAAAAAATCAATTGCTTGTCCGAACTCATTGGGGGCATAGTCCCATCATTGGATTGGGTTGGTTTCTTGCCCATGTTTGTCGCTGCACGTCGCTGACGAACTTGAGGCAAAATGTTCGGCGATTTCCGCTGCTTCTCAACCAGGGTAAGAGGCCCACCAAGCCTCATGGTCTTGGTCATGATCAATTTCTTGATTTTCCTGAAGTTCTTGATGGTACTCCTCGGTCCTAGTACTTAAAATGGAGGTGGAGGTTGTGGAGGACATACCTAGCTGTACTGTCACTCCAGGCCTTGCCAATCCACGCCAGGCCGTTGACTGGTTGATCTGCAGTCCAATCTTGGGCTTGGTGAAGAACTTGAGCTCCTTGCATTGGTTCCTTCC
The DNA here is from genome assembly GCA_964036045.1 of Eutreptiella sp. 'Long Island Sound 2002'. Classification (NCBI taxonomy): domain Eukaryota; phylum Euglenozoa; class Euglenophyceae; order Eutreptiales; family Eutreptiaceae; genus Eutreptiella; species Eutreptiella sp. 'Long Island Sound 2002'. Next base: position 18,480,759 of record OZ038392.1, on the reverse strand, counting down.
AGTGGCTTGTGCCAAGGGTCCACAAACCTTGAATAACCCAAAGAAATCCAAGTTCTCCTTCAGAGCTGCATGGACTCTAGAACAGTTTTGACGCCCATTGGTACGCCCCTGGATCTTGGCCACTGTAATGTTCTCCATGGAGAAGACCTGGTTGTCTTTCAAACCCATGTTCACCCTCTTTTTTTATGCATTGGGGGCACTCTTTTGGGAGGCATTGTGAACAGTCTTTTGACAGTCATTGTGAGAGAAATCATGCACAACAGAACCCGTAATACCACGCTTTGACAAATTGTTCTAGGAGATTTGCGCATCCCATGACACAATCTGGTGTCCTAGAAAAAACAAAAAGAGGAAAAAAAATTCAATAACTTAGGTTAATACAGATGTAAACATACCTAAGTACCAAACCATGTGCTAAGGTCAGTTTTGTTTAGCAAAAATCACAGTTAATCAGGGAACCACAGGCCCTGTGACCTGAGATTCAGGTCGCCGACGACTGTCGGCGACAAGACTTCCCTATGGCCAACATGTCGAAGTCAGCTTGGGGTCATAACAAGGTCAAACAAGTCAAACAAAGTCAAAAACATGTTAAAACCATGGTTAAAACTTCAAACATGGGTCTCCCCGCATGCGCAAACCTAGAGGTCTTCGGGCATTCTGGCGCCATATACCATTTTTTCTAAAAACCTACGGACACATACTTAATATCCCCCATAGCGGAGGCAATGGCCGTCGCTGCAGGCCCTTTGGAGAAAATTGGCAACCAACTGCATTTTTATGAAAAATGCCATAAGATACACTGAAAGTCCATCAGGATTCACTAGTGACGCGTTCCCGTGGGGGGCCTGGCCGCGGGACGCTGCGGCGGACACGCACAAGCAGGCAGGCAAGGCACTGCGCTCACGAGGGCATCGTCATGCTCGTGTCATGTGACAAAGCGTTTCAGGATCCTTGCCACTCTGAAACAAGGGAACAAACGTATGTACAGCGGCACATCAGGATATGTACACATGGGGTTAAGACTGGACTGGGGTAAGGGCATCACCGGACAATAGACATTCAGTCCAAACTCATATCCCGATCCCAGGTCCGACCCTCTCAGTGGCTGGCAGGGGCGGGGGCTCAAACACAACCAATGCCCTGCTCAGTCCGGACCCTGAAACCCTGCCAATGGGGGAGAGTGTCATGCTCAGCCACCAGCGAGTTCCTGGGAGCCAGGAGGCTCCAAGGCCAACCCACAGTGGCTCCCTATGCTCCCTCAATGGCAGGTCCCAACTCTCTCTTGAGCTAGAGATATGGCCCCGCCATTATCCCTCAGGAGCTGGTAGCTGAAAATGGGCTGTTTCAGCCCAAACTGATGTTGGCTCGAAAAACTCCAAAATTGACCCCTGGTCCGGACCAGACAGAGGTAGGGACGAAGCAACTGACCCTACGCCCTTCAAGTACAAACTCCCTGGACCCTTCACCCCAGCTGGCTCCCTCTGAGTCCCCAGGCATCAGGGCACCACGGGTCCGTCAAGTGGGATAATGATGCCAAAATCACCAAAAATGGCGTCATTCCCACGGGTGACTCGCCCGGCCAGGGCAAGGCCAATGACCCACAGGATAGGAGGCAGGACCTAGGACCTATATCTGAGTGCACAACTCAAAATTAGGTCCGGGCTCCCTATGGGCATAGAGATATGGAGTCCCCAATTGACCACACGGGGGGGGGTGAAACTGGGGTCCAAAAGAAGGGTCATTTTGGCGGCTCAAAATGAGCCAAAATCGGGGTATCCCCAATGGTATATCTCCACGCCGGCTTGGAGATCCGATCCGCCATTCCATATGCATTCCACTGGGAGTCCAAAAGAGACTCACATGTACTTGGCTCTCAAGGATCTCCATGGCCCTCGGCGTGGTGATGATCCAAACTGGGTCCAGAAATGCCAAAATGTCGTTTGAAAGTCATTTGAAAGTCATTTGAAAGTCATTTGGAAGTCATTTGAAAGTCATCTGAAAGTCATTTGAAAGTCATCTGAAAGTCATCTGAAAGTCATTTGAAAGTCCTTTCAAAGTCGTCTGAAGGTCATCTGAAAGTCATCTGAAAGTCATTTGAAAGTCATCTGAAAGCCATTTGAAAGTCATTTGAAAGTCATTTGAAAGTCATCTGAAAGTCATTTGAAAGTCGTTTGAAAGTCATTTGAACGTCATCTGAAAGTCATTTGAAAGTCATCTAAAAGTCATTTGAAGGTCATTTGAAAGTCGTCTGAAAGCCATCTGAAAGTCATCTGAAAGTCATTTGAAAGTCATTTGAAAGTCACCAGAAAGTCATTTGAAAGTCATTTGAAAGTCATCTGAAAGTCATTTGAAAGTCATCTGAAAGTCATCTGAAAGTCATTTGAAAGTCATTTCAAAGTCGTCTGAAAGTCATCTGAAAGTCATCTGAAAGTCATTTGAAAGTCATCTGAAAGCCATTTGAAAGTCATTTGAAAGTCATCTGAAAGTCATTTGAAAGTCATTTAAAAGTCATTTGAAAGTCATTTGAAAGTCGTCTGAAAGTCATTTGAAAGTCGTGTGAAAGTCATTTGAAAGTCATCTGAAAGCCATTTGAAATTCATTTGAAAGTCATCTGAAAGTCATTTGAAAGTCATTTCAAAGTCATTTGAAAGTCATCTGAGAGTCATTTGAAAGTCATCTGAAATTCACGTTACAGTCATCTGAAAGTCATCTGAAAGTCATCTGAAAGTCATTTGAAAGTCATCTGAACGTCATTTGAAAGTCGTCTCAAAGTCATTTCCAAGTCATTTGAAAGTCATCTGAAAGTCATCTGAAAGTCATTTGAAAGTCATCTAAAAGTCATTTGAAAGTCATCTAAAAGTCATTTGAAAGTCATTTGAAAGTCATCTAAAAGTCATTTGAAAGTCATCTGAAAGTCATCTGAAAGTCATTTGAAAGTCATTTGGCAGGCATCTGAAAGTCATTTGAAAGTCATCTGAACGTCATTTGAAAGTCGTCTCAAAGTCATCTGAAAGTCATTTGAAAGTCATCTGAAAGTCATCCGAAAGTCATTTGAAAGTCGTCTGAAAGTCATTTGAAAGTCACTTCAAAGTCATCTGAAAGTCATCTGAAATTCATCTGAAAGTCATCTGAAAGTCATCTGAAAGTCATTTGAAAGTCATCTGAAAGTCATCTGAAAGTCATCTGAAAGTCATCTGAAAGTCATCTGAAAGTCGTTTGAAAGTCATTTGAAAGTCATTTGAAAGTCATTTGAAAGTCATTTGAAAGTCATCTGAAAGTCATTTGAAACTCATCTGAAAGTCATCTGAAAGTCATTTGAAAGTCCTTTCAAAGTCGTCTGAAAGTCATCTGAAAGTCATCTGAAAGTCATTTGAAAGTCATCTGAAAGCCATTTGAAAGTCATTTGAAAGTCATTTGAAAGCCATCTGAAAGTCATTTGAAAGTCGTTTGAAAGTCATTTGAACGTCATCTGAAAGTCATTTAAAAGTCATCTAAAAGTCATTTGAAAGTCATTTGAAAGTCGTCTGAAAGTCATTTGAAAGTCATCTGAAAGTCATTTGAAAGTCATTTGAAAGTCATCAGAAAGTCATTTGAAAGTCATTTGAAAGTCATCTGAAAGTCATTTGAAAGTCATCTGAAAGTCATCTGAAAGTCATTTGAAAGTCATTTCAAAGTCGTCTGAAAGTCATCTGAAAGTCATCTGAAGGTCATTTGAAAGTCATCTGAAAGCCATTTGAATGTCATTTGAAAGTCATCTGAAAGTCATTTGAAAGTCGTTTGAAAGTCATTTGAACGTCATCCAAAAGTCATCTGAAAGTCATCTGAAAGTCATTTGAAAGTCATTTGGCAGGCATCTGAAAGTCATTTGAAAGTCATCTGAAAGTCATCTGAAAGTCATTTGAAAGTCGTTTGAAAGTCATTTGAACGTCATCCAAAAGTCATCTGAAAGTCATCTAAAAGTCATTTGAAAGTCATTTGAAAGTCGTCTGAAAGTCATTTGAAAGTCATTTGAAAGTCATCTAAAAGTCATTTGAAAGTCATCTAAAAGTCATTTGAAAGTCATTTGAAAGTCATCTAAAAGTCATTTGAACGTCATCTGAAAGTCATCTGAAAGTCATTTGAAAGTCATTTGGCAGGCATCTGAAAGTCATTTGAAAGTCATCTGAACGTCATTTGAAAGTCGTCTCAAAGTGATCTGAAAGTGGTTTGAAAGTCATCTGAAAGTCATCTGAAAGTCATTTGAAAGTCGTCTGAAAGTCATTTGAAAGTCACTTCAAAGTCATCTGAAAGTCATCTGAAATTCATCTGAAAGTCATCTGAAAGTCATCTGAAAGTCATTTGAAAGTCATCTGAAAGTCATCTGAAAGTTATCTGAAAGTCATCTGAAAGTCATCTGAAAGTCGTTTGAAAGTCAGTTGAAAGTCATTTGAAAGTCATTTGAAAGTCATTTGAAGGTCATCTGAAAGTCATTTGAAAGTCATCTGGAAGTCATCTGAAAGTCATTTGAAAGTTCTTTTCAAAGTCGTCTGAAAGTCATCTGAAAGTCATCTGAAAGTCATTTGAAAGTCATCTGAAAGCCATTTGAAAGTCATTTGAAAGTCATTTGAAAGTCATCTGAAAGTTATTTGAAAGTCGTTTGAAAGTCATTTGAACGTCATCTGAAAGTCATTTGAAAGTCATCTGAAAGTCATTTGAAAGTCATTTGAAAGTCGTCTGAAAGTCATTTGAAAGTCATCTGAAAGTCATTTGAAAGTCATTTGAAAGTCATCAGAAAGTCATTTGAAAGTCATTTGAAAGTCATCTGAAAGTCATCTGAAAGTCATTTGAAAGTCATTTCAAAGTCGTCTGAAAGTCATCTGAAAGTCATCTGAAAGTCATTTGAAAGTCATCTGAAAGCCATTTGAATGTCATTTGAAAGTCATCTGAAAGTCATTTGAAAGTCGTTTGAAAGTCATTTGAACGTCATCCAAAAGTCATCTGAAAGTCATCTGAAAGTCATTTGAAAGTCATTTGGCAGGCATCTGAAAGTCATTTGAAAGTCATCTGAAAGTCATCTGAAAGGCATTTGAAAGTCGTCTGAAAGTCATTTGAAAGTCATTTCAAAGTCATCTGAAAGTCATCTGAAATTCATCTGAAAGTCATTTGAAAGTCATCTGAACGTCATTTGAAAGTCATCTGAAAGTCATCTGAAAGTCATTTGAAAGTCATTTGAAAGTCATTTGAAAGTCATTTGAAAGTCATTTGAAAGTCATTTGAAAGTCATCTGAAAGTCATTTGAAAGGCATCTGAAAGTCATCTGAAAGTCATTTGAAAGTCATTTCAAAGTCGTCTGAAAGTCATCTGAAAGTCATCTGAAAGTCATTTGAAAGTCATCTGAAAGCCATTTGAAAGTCATTTGAAAGTCATTTGAACGTCATCTGAAAGTCATCTGAAAGTCATCTGAAAGTCATTTGAACGTCATCTGAAAGTCATTTGAAAGTCATCTAAAAGTCATTTGAAAGTCATTTGAAAGTCGTCTGAAAGTCATTTGAAAGTCATCTGAAAGTCAATTGAAAGTCATTTGAAAGTCATCAGAAAGTCATTTGAAAGTCATCTGAAAGTCATCTGAAAGTCATTTGAAAGTCATCTAAAAGTCATTTGAAAGTCATCTAAAAGTCATTTGAAAGTCATTTGAAAGTCATTCAAAAGTCATTTGAAAGTCATCTGAAAGTCATCTGAAAGTCATTTGAAAGTCATCAGAAAGTCATTTGAAAGTCATCTAAAAGTCATTTGAAAGTCATCTGAAAGTCATCTAAAAGTCATTTGAAAGTCATCTGAAAGTCATCTGAAAGTCATTTGAAATTCATTTGGCAGGCATCTGAAAGTCATTTGAAAGTCATCTGAACGTCATTTGAAACTCGTCTCAAAGTCACCTGAAAGTCATTTGAAAGTCATCTGAAAGTCATCTGAAAGTCATTTGAAGGTCGTCTGAAAGTCATTTGAAAGTCATTTCAAAGTCATCTGAAAGTCATCTGAAATTCATCTGAAAGTCATTTGAAAGTCATCTGAAAGTCATTTGAAAGTCACCTGAAAGTCATCTGAAAGTCATCTGAAAGTCATCTGAGAGTCATCTGAAAGTCGTTTGAAAGTCATTTGAAAGTCATTTGAAAGTCATTTGAAAGTCATTTGAAAGTCATCTGAACGTCATTTGAAAGTCCTTTCAAAGTCGTCTGAAGGTCATCTGAAGGTCATCTGAAAGTCATTTGAAAGTCCTCTGAAAGCCATTTGAAAGTCATTTGGAAGTCATTTGAAAGTCATCTGAAAGTCATTCGAAAGTCGTTTGAAAGTCATTTGAACGTCATCTGAAAGTCATTTGAAAGTCATCTAAAAGTCATTTGAAAGTCATTGGAAAGCCGTCTGAAAGTCATTTGAAAGTCATCTGAAAGTCATTTGAAAGTCATTTGAAAGTCATCAGAAAGTCATTTGAAAGTCATTTGAAAGTCATCTGAAAGTCATTTGAAAGTCATCTGAAAGTCATCTGAAAGTCATTTGAAAGTCATTTCAAAGTCTTCTGAAAGTTATCTGAAAGTCATCTGAAAGCCATTTGAAAGTCATCTGAAAGCCATTTGAAAGTCATTTGAAAGTCATCTGAAAGTCATTTGAAAGTCGTTTGAAAGTCATTTGAACGTCATCTGAAAGTCATCTGAAAGTCATCTGAAAGGCATTTGAAAGTCATTTCGCAGGCATCTGAAAGTCATTTGAAAGTCATCTGACAGTCATCTGAAAGGCATTTGAAAGTCGTCTGAAAGTCATTTGAAAGTCATTTCAAAGTCATCTGAAAGTCATCTGAAATTCATCTGAAAGTCATTTCAAAGTCATCTGAAAGTCATTTGAAAGTCATCTGAAAGTCATCTGAAAGTCATCTGAAAGTCATTTGAAAGTCATTTGAAAGTCATTTGAAAGTCATTTGAAAGTCATTTCAAAGTCATCTGAAAGTCATTTGAAAGGCATCTGAAAGTCATCTGAAAGTCATTTGAAAGTCATTTCAAAGTCGTCTGAAAGTCATCTGAAAGTCATCTGAAAGTCATTTGAAAGTCATCTGAAAGCCATTTGAAAGTCATTTGAAAGTCATTTGAAAGTCATCTGAAAGTCATTTGAAAGTCGTTTGGAAGTCATTTGAACGTCATCTGAAAGTCATTTGAAAGTCATCTAAAAGTCATTTGAAAGTCATTTGAAAGTCGTGTGAAAGTCATTTGAACGTCATCTGAAAGTCATTTGAAAGTCATTTGAAAGTCATCAGAAAGTCATTTGAAAGTCATCTGAAAGTCATCTGAAAGTCATTTGAAAGTCATTTGAAAGTCGTCTGAAAGTCATTTGAAAGTCATCTGAAAGTCATTTGAAAGTCATTTGAAAGTCATCTGAAAGTCATCTGAAGGTCATCTGAAAGTCATTTGAAAGTCATTTGAAAGTCATTTGAAAGTCATTTGAAAGTCATTTGAAAGTCATTTGAAAGTCATCTGAAAGTCATTTGAAAGTCATCTGAAAGTCATCTGAAAGTCATTTGAAAGTCCTTTCAAAGTCGTCTAAAAGTCATCTGAAAGTCATCTGAAAGTCATTCGAAAGTCATCTGAAAGCCATTTGGAAGTCATTTGAAAGTCATTTGAAAGTCATCTCAAAGTCATTTGAAAGTCGTTTGAAAGTCATTTGAACGTCATCTGAAAGTCATTTGAAAGTCATCTAAAAGTCATTTGAAAGTCATTTGAAAGTCGTCAGAAAGTCATTTGAAAGTCATCTGAAAGTCATTTGAAAGTCATTTGAAAGTCATCAGAAAGTCATTTGAAAGTCATTTGAAAGTCATCAGAAGGTCATTTGAAAGTCATCTGAAAGTCATCTGAAAGTCATTTGAAAGTCATTTCAAAGTCGTCTGAAAGTCATTTGAAAGTCATTTGAAAGTCATCTGAAAGTCATCTGAAGGTCATCTGAAAGTCATTTGAAAGTCATTTGAAAGTCATTTGAAAGTCGTTTGAAAGTCATTTGAAAGTCATTTGAAAGTCATCTGAAAGTCATTTGAAAGTCCTTTCAAAGTCGTCTAAAAGTCATCTGAAAGTCATCTGAAAGTCATTCGAAAGTCATCTGAAAGCCATTTGAAAGTCATTTGAAAGTCATTTGAAAGTCATCTCAAAGTCATTTGAGAGTCGTTTGAAAGTCATTTGAACGTCATCTGAAAGTCATTTGAAAGTCCTCTAAAAGTCATTTGAAAGTCATTTGAAAGTCGTCGGAAAGTCATTTGAAAGTCATCTGAAAGTGATTTGAAAGTCATTTGAAAGTCATCAGAAAGTCATTTGAAAGTCATTTGAAAGTCATCAGAAGGTCATTTGAAAGTCATCTGAAAGTCATCTGAAAGTCATTTGAAAGTCATTTCAAAGTCGTCTGAAAGTCATCTGAAGGTCATCTGAAAGTCATTTGAAAGTCATCTGAAAGTCATTTGAAAGTCATTTGAAAGTCATCTGGAAGTCATTTGAAAGTCGTTTGAAAGTCATTTGAACGTCATCTGAAAGTCATCTGAAAGTCATCTGAAAGTCATTTGAAAGTCATTTGGCAGGCATCTGAAAGTCATTTGAAAGTCATCTGAAAGTCATCTGAAAGGCATTTCAAAGTCGTCTGAAAGTCATTTGAAAGTCATTTCAAAGTCATCTGAAAGTCATCTAAAATTCATCTGAAAGTCATTTCAAAGTCATCTTGAAGTCATTTGAAAGTCATCTGAAAGTCATCTGAAAGTCATCTGAAAGTCATTTGAAAGTCATTTGAAAGTCATTTGAAAGTCATTTGGAAGTCATCTGAAAGTCATTTGAAAGGCATCTGAAAGTCATCTGAAAGTCATTTGAAAGTCATTTCAAAGTCGTCTGAAAGTCATCTGGAAGTCATCTGGAAGTCATTTGAAAGTCATCTGGAAGCCATTTGAAAGTCATTTGAAAGTCATTTGAAAGTCATCTGAAAGTCATTTGAAAGTCGTTTGAAAGTCATTTGAACGTCATCTGAAAGTCATTTGAAAGTCATCTAAAAGTCATTTGGAAGTCATTTGAAAGTCGTCTGAAAGTCATTTGAAAGTCATCTGAAAGTCGTTTGAAAGTCATTTGAAAGTCATCAGAAAGTCATTTGAAAGTCATCTGAAAGTCATCTGAAAGTCATTGGAAAGTCATTTCAAAGTCGTCAGAAAGTCATCTGAAAGTCATCTGAAAGTCATTTGAAAGTCATCTGAAAGCCATTTGAAAGTCATTTGAAAGTCATCTGAAAGTCATTTGAAAGTCGTTTGAAAGTCATTTGAACGTCATCTGAAAGTCATTTGAAAGTCATCTAAAAGTCATTTGAAAGTCATTTGAAAGTCGTCTGAAAGTCATTTGAAAGTCGTGTGAAAGTCATTTGAAAGTCATCTGAAAGCCATTTGAAAGTCATTTGAAAGTCATCTGAAAGTCATCTGAAAGTCATCTGAAGGTCATCTGAAAGTCATTCGAAAGTCATTTGGAAGGCATCTGAAAGTCATTTGAAAGTCATCTGACAGTCATCTGAAAGTCATTTGAAAGTCGTCTGAAAGTCATTTAAAAGTCATTTCAAAGTCATCTGAAAGTCATCTGAAATTCATCTGAAAGTCATTTGAAAGTCATCTGAAGGTCATTTGAAAGTCATCTGAAAGTCATCTGAAAGTCATCTGAAAGTCATTTGAAAGTCATTTGAAAGTCATTTGAAAGTCATTTGAAAGTCATTTGAAAGTCATTTGAAAGTCATCTGAAAGTCATTTGAAAGTCATCTGAAAGTCATCTGAAAGTCATTTGAAAGTCCTTTCAAAGTCGTCTGAAAGTCATCTGAAAGTCATCTGAAAGTCATTTGGAAGTCATCTGAAAGCCATTTGAAAGTCATTTGAAAGTCATTTGAAAGTCATCTGAAAGTCATTTGAAAGTCGTTTGAAAGTCATTTGAACGTCATCTGAAAGTCATTTGAAAGTCATCTAAAAGTCATTTGAAAGTCATTTGAAAGTCGTCTGAAAGTCATTTGAAAGTCATCTGAAAGTCATTTGAAAGTCATTTGAAAGTCATCAGAAAGTCATTTGAAAGTCATTTGAAAGTCATCTGAAAGTCACTTGAAAGTCATCTGAAAGTCATCTGAAAGTCATTTGAAAGTCATTTCAAAGTCGTCTGAACGTCATCTGAAAGTCATCTGAAAGTCATTTGAAAGTCATATGAAAGCCATTTGAAAGTCATTTGAAAGTCATCTGAAAGTCTTTTGAAAGTCGTTTGAAAGTCATTTGAACGTCATCTGAAAGTCATCTGAAAGTCATCTGAAAGTCATTTGAAAGTCATTTGGCAGGCATCTGAAAATCATTTGAAAGTCATCTGAAAGACATCTGAAAGGCATTTGAAAGTCGTCTGAAAGTCATTTGAAAGTCATTTCAAAGTCATCTGAAAGTCATCTGAAATTCATCTGAAAGTCATTTGAAAGTCATCTCAAAGTCATTTGGAAGTCATCTGAAAGGCATCTGAAAGTCATTTGAAAGTCATTTGAAAGTCATTTGAAAGTCATTTGAAAGTCATTTGAAAGTCATTTGAAAGTCATCTGAAAGTCATTTGAAAGGCATCTGAAAGTCATCTGAAAGTCATTTGAAAGTCATTTCAAAGTCGTCGGAAAGTCATCTGGAAGTCATCTGAAAGTCATTTGAAAGTCATCTGAAAGCCATTTGAAAGTCATTTGAAAGTCATTTGAAAGTCATCTGAAAGTCATTTGAAAGTCGTTTGAAAGTCATTTGAACGTCATCTGAAAGTCATTTGAAAGTCATCTAAAAGTCATTTGAAAGTCATTTGAAAGTCGTCTGAAAGTCATTTGAAAGTCATCTGAAAGTCATTTGAAAGTCATATGAAAGTCATCAGAAAGTCATTTGAAAGTCATCTGAAAGTCATCTGAAAGTCATTTGAAAGTCATCTAAAAGTCATTTGAAAGTCATCTAAAAGTCATTTGAAAGTCATTTGAAAGTCATCTAAAAGTCATTTGAAAGTCATCTGAAAGTCATCTGAAAGTCATTTGACAGTCATCTAAAAGTCATTTGAAAGTCATCCAAAAGTCATTTGAAAGTTGATTGAAAGTCATCTAAAAGTCATTTGAAAGTCATCTGAAAGTCATCTGAAAGTCATTTGAAAGTCATTTGGCAGGCATCTGAAAGTCATTTGAAAGTCATCTGAACGTCATTTGAAAGTCGTCTCAAAGTCATCTGAAAGTCATTTGAAAGTCATCTGAAAGTCATCTGAAAGTCATTTGAAAGTCGTCTGAAAGTCATTTGAAAGTCATTTCAAAGTCATCTGAAAGTCATCTGAAATTCATCTGAAAGTCATTTGAAAGTCATCTGAAAGTCATTTGAAAGTCATCTGAAAGTCATCTGAAAGTCATCTGAAAGTCATCTGAAAGTCATCTGAAAGTCGTTTGAAAATCATTTGAAAGTCATTTGAAAGTCATTTGAAAGTCATTTGAAAGTCATCTGAAAGTCATTTGAAAGTCCTTTCAAAGTCGTCTGAAAGTCATCTGAAAGTCATCTGAAAGTCATTTGAAAGTCATCTGAAAGCCATTTGAAAGTCGTTTGAAAGTCATTTGAACGTCATCTGAAAGTCATTTGAAAGTCATCTAAAAGTCATTTGAAAGTCATTTGAAAGTCGTCTGAAAGTCATTTGAAAGTCATCTGAAAGTCATTTGAAAGTCATTTGAAAGTCATCAGAAAGTCATTTGAAAGTCATTTGAAAGTCATCTGAAAGTCATTTGAAAGTCATCTGAAAGTCATCTGAAAGTCATTTGAAAGTCATTTCAAAGTCGTCTGAAAGTCATCTGAAAGTCATCTGAAAGTCATTTGAAAGTCATCTGAAAGCCATTTGAAAGTCATTTGAAAGTCATCTGAAAGTCATCTGAAAGTCGTTTGAAAGTCATTTGAACGTCATCTGAAAGTCATCTGAAAGTCATCTGAAAGTCATTTGAAAGTCATTTGGCAGGCATCTGAAAGTCATTTGAAAGTCATCTGAAAGTCATCTGAAAGTCATTTGAAAGTCATTTGAAAGTCATCTGAAAGTCATTTGAAAGGCATCTGAAAGTCATCTGAAAGTCATTTGAAAGTCATTTCAAAGTCGTCTGAAAGTCATCTGAAAGTCATCTGAAAGTCATTTGAAAGTCATCTGAAAGCCATTTGGAAGTCATTTGAAAGTCATTTGAAAGTCATCTGAAAGTCATTTGAAAGTCGTTTGAAAGTCATTTGAACGTCATCTGAAAGTCATTTGAAAGTCATCTAAAAGTCATTTGAAAGTCATTTGAAAGTCGTCTGAAAGTCATTTGAAAGTCATCTGAAAGTCATTTGAAAGTCATTTGAAAGTCATCAGAAAGTCATTTGAAAGTGATTTGAAGGTCATCTGAAAGTCATTTGAAAGTCATTTCAAAGTCGTTCGAAAGTCATCTGAAAGTCATCTGAAAGTCATTTGAAAGTCATCTCAAAGCCATTTGAAAGTCATTTGAAAGTCATCTCAAAGTCATTTGAAAGTCGTTTGAAAGTCATTTGAACATCATCTGAAAGTCATTTGAAAGTCATCTAAAAGTCATTTGAAAGTCATTTGGAAGGCATCTGAAAGTCATTTGAAATCCATCTGAAAGTCATCTGAAAGTCATTTGAAAGTCGTCTGAAAGTCATTTGAAAGTCATTTCAAAGTCATCTGAAAGTCATCTGGAATTCATCTGAAAGTCATTTGAAAGTCATCTGAAAGTCATTTGAAAGTCATCTGAAAGTCATCTGAAAGTCATCTGAAAGTCATTTGAAAGTCATTTGGAAGTCATTTGAAAGTCATTTGAAAGTCATTTGAAAGTCATTTGAAAGTCATCTGAAAGTCATTTGAAAGTCATCTGAAAGTCATTTGAAAGTCATTTCAAAGTCGTCTGAAAGTCATCTGAAAGTCATCTGAAAGTCATTTCAAAGTCATCTGAAAGCCATTTGAAAGTCATTTTAAAGTCATTTGAAAGTCATCTGAAAGTCATTTGAAAGTCGTTTGAAAGTCATTTGAACGTCATCTGAAAGTCATTTGAAAGTCATCTAAAAGTCATTTGAAAGTCATTTGAAAGTCGTCTGAAAGTCATTTGAAAGTTATCTAAAAGTCATTTGAAAGTCATTTGAAAGTCATCAGAAAGTCATTTGAAAGTCATCTGAAAGTCATCTGAAAGTCATTTGAAAGTCATTTGAAAGTCATTTGAAAGTCATTTGAAAGTCATTTGAAAGTCATTGGAAAGTCATCTGAAAGTCATTTGAAAGTCATCTGAAAGTCATTTGAAAGTCATTTCAAAGTCGTCTGAAAGTCATCTGAAAGTCATCTGAAAGTCATTTCAAAGTCATCTGAAAGCCATTTGGAAGTAATTTTAAAGTCATTTGAAAGTCATCTGAAAGTCATCTGAAAGTCATCTGAAAGTCATTTCAAAGTCATCTGAAAGCCATTTGAAAGTCATTTTAAAGTCATTTGAAAGTCATCTGAAAGGCATTTGAAAGTCGTCTGAAAGTCATTTGAAAGTCATTTCAAAGTCATCTGAAAGTCATCTGAAATTCATCTGAAAGTCATTTGAAAGTCATCTGAAAGTCATTTGAAAGTCATCTGAAAGTCATCTGAAAGTCATCTGAAAGTCATTTGAAAGTCATTTGAAAGTCATTTGAAAGTCATTTGAAAGTCATTTGAAAGTCATCTGAAAGTCATTTGAAAGGCATCTGAAAGTCATCTGAAAGTCATTTGAAAGTCATTTCAAAGTCGTCTGAAAGTCATCTGAAAGTCATCTGAAAGTCATTTGAACGTCATCTGAAAGTCATTTGAAAGTCGTTTGAAAGTCATTTGAACGTCATCTGAAAGTCATTTGAAAGTCATTTGAAAGTCGTCTGAGAGTCATTTGAAAGTCGTCTGAAAGTCATTTAAAAGTCATTTGAAAGTCATCAGAAAGTCATTTGAAAGTCATCTGAACGTCATCTGAAAGTCATTTGAAAGTCATTTCAAAGTCATTTGAAAATCATCTGAAAGTCATCTGAAGGTCATTTGAAGGTCATTTGAAAGTTGTCTGAAAGTCATCTAAAAGTCATTTGAAAGTCATTTGAAAGTCATCTAAAAGTCATTTGAAAGTCATCTCAAAGTCTTCTGAAAGTCATTTGAAAGTCATTTGGCAGGCATCTGAAAGTCATTTGAAAGTCATCTGAACGTCATTTGAAAGTCGTCTCAAAGTCATCTGAAAGTCATTTGAAAGTCATCTGAAAGTTATCTGAAAGTCATTTGAAAGTCGTCTGAAAGTCATTTGAAAGTCATTTCAAAGTCATCGGAAAGCCATTTGAAAGTCATTTGAAAGTCATTTGAAAGTCATCTGAAAGTCATTTGAAAGTCGTTTGAAAGTCATCTGAAAGTCATCTGAAAGCCATCTGAAAGTCATCTGAAAGTCGTTTGAAAGTCATTTGAAAGTCATTTGAAAGTCATTTGAAAGTCATTTGAAAGTCATCTGAAAGTCATTTGAAAGTCATCTGAAAGTCATCTGAAAGTCATTTGAAAGTCCTTTCAAAGTCGTCTGAAAGTCATCTGAAAGTCATCTGAAAGTCATTTGAAAGTCATCTGAAAGCCATTTGAAAGTCATTTGAAAGTCATTTGAAAGTCATCTGAAAGTCATTTGAAAGTCGTTTGAAGGTCATCTGAAAGTCATCTGAAAGTCATCTGGAAGTCATTTGAAAGTCATTTGGCAGGCATCTGAAAGTCATTTGAAAGTCATCTGAAAGTCATCTGGCAGGCATTTGAAAGTCGTCTGAAAGTCATTTAAAAGTCATTTCAAAGTCATCTGTAAGTCATCTGAAATTCATCTGAAAGTCATTTGAAAGTCATCTGAAAGTCATTTGAAAGTCATCTGAAAGTCATCTGAAAGTCATCTGAAAGTCATTTGAAAGTCATTTGAAAGTCATTTGAAAGTCATTTGAAAGTCATTTGAAAGTCATCTGAAAGTCATTTGAAAGGCATCTGAAAGTCATCTGAAAGTCATTTGAAAGTCATTTCAAAGTCGTCTGAAAGTCATCTGAAAGTCATCTGAAAGTCATTTGAAAGTCATCTCAAAGCCATTTGAAAGTCATTTGAAAGTCATTTGAAAGTCATCTGAAAGTCATTTGAAAGTCGTTTGAAAGTCATTTGAACGTCATCTGGAAGTCATTTGAAAGTCATCTAAAAGTCATTTGAAAGTCATTTGAAAGTTGTCTGAAAGTCATTTGAAAGTCATCTGAAAGTCATTTGAAAGTCATCTAAAAGTCATTTGAAAGTCATCTGAAAGTCATCTGAAAGTCATTTGGAAGTCATTTGGAAGTCATCTGAAAGTCATCTGAAAGTCATCCGAAAGTCATTTGAAAGTCATCTGAAAGCCATTTGAAAGTCATTTGAAAGTCATCTGAAAGTCATTTGAAAGTCGTTTGAAAGTCATTTGAACGTCATCTGAAAGTCATTTGAAAGTCATCTAAAAGTCATTTGAAAGTCATTTGAACGTCGTCTGAAAGTCATTTGAAAGTCGTGTGAAAGTCATTTGAAAGTCATCTGAAAGCCATTTGAGAGTCATTTGAAAGTCATCTGAAAGTCATCTGAAAGTCATCTGAAAGTCATCTGGAAGTCATTTGAAAGTCATTTGGAAGGCATCTGAAAGTCATCTGAAAGTCATCTGAAAGTCATTTGAAAGTCATCTGAAAGTCATTTGAAAGTCGTCTGAAAGTGATTTGAAAGTCATTTCAAAATCATCTGGAAGTCATCTGAAATTCATCTGAAAGTCATTTCAAAGTCATCTGAAAGTCATCTGAAAGTCATCTGAAAGTCCTCTGAACGTCATTTGGAAGGCATCTGAAAGTCATTTGAAAGTCATCTGAAAGTCATTTGAACGTCATCTGAAAGTCATTTCAAAGTCGTCTGAAAGTCATTTGAAAGTCATTTCAAAGTCATCTGAAAGTCATCTGAAATTCATCTGAAAGTCATTTCAAAGTCATCTGAAAGTCATCTGAAAGTCATCTGAAAGTCATCTGAAAGTCATTTGAAAGTCATTTGAAAGTCATTTGAAAGTCATTTGAAAGTCATTTGAAAGTCATCTGAAAGTCATTTGAAAGTCATCTGAAAGTCATTTGAAAGTCATTTCAAAGTCGTCTGAAAGTCATCTGAAAGTCATCTGAAAGTCATTTCAAAGTCATCTGAAAGCCATTTGAAAGTCATTTTAAAGTCATTTGAAAGTCATCTGAAAGTCATTTGAAAGTCGTTTGAAAGTCATTTGAACGTCATCTGAAAGTCATTTGAAAGTCATCTAAAAGTCATTTGAAAGTCAGTTGAAAGTCGTCTGGAAGTCATTTGAAAGTCATCTGAAAGTCATTTGAAAGTCATTTGAAAGTCATCAGAAAGTCATTTGGAAGTCATCTGAAAGTCATCTGAAAGTCATTTGAAAGTCATTTGAAAGTCATTTGAAAGTCATTTGAAAGTCATTTGAAAGTGATTTGAAAGTCATCTGAAAGTCATTTGAAAGTCATCTGAAAGTCATTTGAAAGTCATTTCAAAGTCGTCTGAAAGTCATCTGAAAGTCATCTGAAAGTCATTTCAAAGTCATCTGAAAGTCATTTGAAAGTCATTTTAAAGTCATTTGAAAGTCATCTGAAAGTCATTTGAAAGTCGTTTGAAAGTCATTTGAACGTCATCTGAAAGTCATTTGAAATTGATCTAAAAGTCATTTGAAAGTCATTTGAAAGTCGTCTGGAAGTCATTGGAAAGTCATCTGAAAGTCATTTGAAAGTCATTTGAAAGTCATCAGAAAGTCATTTGAAAGTCATCTGAAAGTCATCTGAAAGTCATTTGAAAGTCATTTCAAAGTCGTCTGAAAGTCAAATGAAAGTCATCTGAACGTCATTTGAAGGTCATCTGAAAGCCATTTGAAAGTCATTTGAAAGTCATCTGAAAGTCATTTGAAAGTTGTTTGAAAGTCATTTGAACGTCATCTGAAAGTCATTTGAAAGTCATCTAAAAGTCATTTGAAAGTCATTTGAAAGTCGTCTGAAAGTCATTTGAAAGTCGTGTGAAAGTCATTTGAAAGTCATCTGAAAGCCATTTGAAAGTCATTTGAAAGTCATCTGAAGGTCATCTGAAAGTCATCTGAAAGTCATCTGAAAGTCATTTGAAAGTCATTTGGAAGGCATCTGAAAGTCATTTGAAAGTCATCTGAAAGTCATTTGAAAGTCATCTGAAAGTCATTTGAAAGTCGTCTGAAAGTCATTTGAAAGTCATTTCAAAGTCATCTGAAAGTCATCTGAAATTCATCTGAAAGGCATTTGAAAGTCATCTGAAAGTCATCTGAAAGTCATCTGAAAGTCATCTGAAAGTCATTTGGAAGGCATCTGAAAGTCATTTGAAAGTCATCTGAAAGTCATTTGAACGTCTTCTGAAGGTCATTTCAAAGTCGTCTGAAAGTCATTTGAAAGTCATTTCAAAGTCATCTGAAAGTCATCTGAAATTCATCTGAAGGTCATTTCAAAGTCATCTGAAAGTCATCTGAAAGTCATCTGAAAGTCATCTGAAAGTCATTTGAAAGTCATTTGAAAGTCATTTGAAAGTCATTTGAAAGTCATTTGAAACTCATTTGAAAGTCATCTGAAAGTCATCTGAAAGTCATTTGAAAGTCATTTCAAAGTCGTCTGAAAGTCATCTGAAAGTCATCTGAAAGTCATTTCAAGGTCACCTGACAGCCATTTGAAAGTCATTTTAAAGTCATTTGGAAGTCATCTGAACGTCATTTGAAAGTCGTTTGAAAGTCATTTGAACGTCATCTGAAAGTCATTTGGAAGTCATCTAAAAGTCATTTGAAAGTCATTTGAAAGTCGTCTGGAAGTCATTTGAAAGTCATCTGAAAGTCATTTGAAAGTCATTTGAAAGTCATCAGAAAGTCATTTGAAAGTCATCTGAAAGTCATCTGAAAGTCATTTGAAAGTCATTTGAAAGTCATTTGAAAGTCATTTGAAAGTCATTTGAAAGTCATTTGTAAGTCATCTGAAAGTCATTTGAAAGTCATCTGAAAGTCATTTGAAAGTCATTTCAAAGTCGTCTGAAAGTCATCTGAAAGTCATCTGAAAGTCATTTCAAAGTCATCTGAAAGCCATTTGAAAGTCATTTGAAAGTCATTTGAAAGTCATCTGAAAGTCATTTGAAAGTCGTTTGAAAGTCATTTGAACGTCATCTGAAAGTCATTTGAAAGTCATCTAAAAGTAATTTGAAAGTCATTTGAAAGTCGTCTGAAAGTCATTTGAAAGTCATCTGAAAGTCATCTGAAAGTCATCTGAAAGTCATTTGAAAGTCATCTGAAAGTCATCTGCAAGTCATTTGGAACTCATTTGAAAGTCATCTGAAAGTCATTTGAAAGTCATCTGAAAGTCATTTGAAAGTCATTTGAAAGTCATCTGAAAGTCATCTGAAAGTCATCTGAAAGTCATCTGAAAGTCATTTGAAATTCATTTGGAAGGCATCTGAAAGTCATTTGAAAGTCATCTGAAAGTCATTTGAAAGTCATCTGAAAGTCATTTGAAAGTCGTCTGAAAGTCATTTGAAAGTCATTTCAAAGTCATCTGAAAGTCATCTGAAATTCATCTGAAAGGCATTTCAAAGTCATCTGAAAGTCATCTGAAGGTCATCTGAAAGTCATCTGAAAGTCATTTGGAAGGCATCTGAAAGTCATTTGAAAGTCATCTGAAAGTCATTTGAACGTCATCTGAAAGTCATTTCAAAGTCGTCTGAAAGTCATTTGAAAGTCATTTCAAAGTCATCTGAAAGTCATCTGAAATTCATCTGAAGGTCATTTCAAAGTCATCTGAAAGTCATCTGAAAGTCATCTGAAAGTCATCTGAAAGTCATTTGAAAGTCATTTGAAAGTCATTTGAAAGTCATTTGAAAGTCATTTGAAAGTCATCTGAAGGTCATTTGAAAGTCATCTGAAAGTCATTTGAAAGTAAATTTCAAAGTTGTCTGAAAGTCATCTGAAAGTCATCTGAAAGTCATTTCAAGGTCATCTGACAGCCATTTGAAAGTCATTTGAAAGTCATTTGGAAGTCATCTGAAAGTCATTTGAAAGTCGTTTGAAAGTCATTTGAACGTCATCTGAAAGTCATTTGGAAGTCATCTAAAAGTCATTTGAAAGTCATTTGAAAGTCGTCTGGAAGTCATTTGAAAGTCATCTGAAAGTCATTTGAAAGTCATTTGAAAGTCATCAGAAAGTCATTTGAGAGTCATCTGAAAGTCATCTGAAAGTCATTTGAAAGTCATTTGAAAGTCATTTGAAAGTCATCTGGAAGTCATTTGAAAGTCATCTGAAAGTCATTTGAAAGTCATTTCAAAGTCGTCTGAAAGTCATCTGAAAGTCATCTGAAAGTCATTCCAAAGTCATCTGAAAGCCATTTGAAAGTCATTTGAAATTCATTTGAAAGTCATCTGAAAGTCATTTGAAAGTCATTTGAAAGTCATTTGAACGTCATCTGAAAGTCATTTGAAAGTCATCTGAAAGTCATTTGAAAGTCATTTCAAAGTCATCTGAAAGTCATTTGAAACTCATTTGAAAGTCATTTGAACGTCATCTGAAAGTCATTTGAAAGTCATCTAAAAGTCATTTGAAAGTCATTTGAAAGTCGTCTGAAAGTCATTTGAAAGTCATCTGAAAGTCATTTGAAAGTCATTTGAAAGTCATCAGAAAGTCATTTGAAAGTCATCTGAAAGTCATCTGAAAGTCATTTGAAAGTCATTTCAAAGTCGTCTGAAAGTCATCTGAAAGTCATCTGAACGTCATTTGAAAGTCATCTGAAAGCCATTTGAAAGTCATTTGAAAGTCATCTGAAAGTCATTTAAAAGTCGTTTGAAAGTCATTTGAACGTCATCTGAAAGTCATTTGAAAGTCATCTAAAAGTCATTTGAAAGTCATTTGAAAGTCGTCTGAAAGTCATTTGAAAGTCGTGTGAAAGTCATTTGAAAGTCATCTGAAAGCCATTTGAAAGTCATTTGAAAGTCATTTGAAAGTCATCTGAAAGTCATCTGAAAGTCATTTGAAAGTCATCTGAAAGTCATCTGCAAGTCATTTGAAACTCATTTGAAAGTCATCTGAAAGTCATTTGAAAGTCATCTGAAAGTCATTTGAAAGTCATTTCAAAGTCATTTGAAAGTCATCTGAAAGTCATTTGAAAGTCATCTGAAATTCACGTTACAGTCATCTGAAAGTCATCTGAAAGTCATCTGAAAGTCATTTGGAAGTCATTTGAAAGTCATCTGAAAGTCATTTGGAAGTCATTTGAAAGTCATTTCAAAGTCGTCTGAACGTCATTTGAAAGTCATTTGAAAGTCATCTAAAAGTCATTTGAAAGTCATCTGAAAGTCATCTGAAAGTCATTTGAAAGTCATTTGGTAGGCATCTGAAAGTCATTTGAAAGTCATCTGAACGTCATTTGAAAGGCGTCTCAAAGTCATCTGAACGTCATTTGAAAGTCATCTGAAAGTCATCTGAAAGTCATTTGAAAGTCGTCTGAAAGTCATTTGAAAGTCATTTCAAAGTCATCTGAAAGTCATCTGAAATTCATCTGAAAGTCATTTGAAAGTCATCTGAAAGTCATTTGAAAGTCATCTGAAAGTCATCTGAAAGTCATTTGAAAGTCATTTGAAAGTCATTTGAAAGTCATTTGAAAGTCATTTGAAAGTCATCTGAAAGTCATTTGAAAGTCATCTGAAAGTCATCTGAAAGTCATTTGAAAGTCCTTTCAAAGTCGTCCGAAGGTTATCTGAAAGTCATCTGAAAGTCATCTGAAAGCCATTTGAAAGTCATTTGAAAGTCATTTGAAAGTCATCTGAAACTCATTTGAAAGTCGTTTGAAGGTCATTTGAACGTCATCTGAAAGTCATTTGAAAGTCATCTAAAAGTCATTTGAAAGTCATTTGAAAGTCGTCTGAAAGTCATTTGAAAGTCATCTGGAAGTCATTTGAAAGTCATTTGAAAGTCATCAGAAAGTCATTTGAAAGTCATTTGAAAGTCATTTGAAAGTCATTTGAAAGTCATCTGAAAGTCATCTGAAAGTCATTTGAAAGTCATTTCAAAGTCGTCTGAAAGTCATCTGAAAGTCATCTGAAAGTCATTTGAAAGTCATCTGAAAGCCATTTGAAAGTCATTTGAAAGTCATCTGAAAGTCATTTGAAAGTTGTTTGAAAGTCATTTGAACGTCATCTGAAAGTCATCTGAAAGTCATCTGAAAGTCATTTGAAAGTCATTTGGCAGGCATCCGAAAGTCATTTGAAAGTCATCTGAAAGTCATCTGAAAGGCATTTGAAAGTCGTCTGAAAGTCATTTGAAAGTCATTTGAAAGTCATTTGAAAGTCATTTCAAAGTCATCTGAAATTCATCTGAAATTCATCTGAAAGTCATTTGAAAGTCATCTGAAAGTCATTTGAAAGTCATGTGAAAGTCATCTGAAAGTCATTTGAAAGTCATCTGAAAGTCATCTGAAAGTCATTTGAAAGTCATCTGAAAGTCATCTGGAAGTCATTTGAAAGTCATTTCAAAGTCGTCTGAAAGTCATCTGAAAGTCATCTGAACGTCATTTGAAGGTCATCTGAAAGTCATTTGAAAGTCATTTGAAAGTCATCTGAAAGTCATTTGAAAGTCGTTTGAAAGTCATTTGAACGTCATCTGAAAGTCATTTGAAAGTCATCTAAAAGTCATTTGAAAGTCATTTGAAAGTCGTCTGAAAGTCATTTGAAAGTCGTGTGAAAGTCATTTGAAAGTCATCTGAAAGCCATTTGAAAGTCATTTGAAAGTCATTTGAAAGTCATCAGAAAGTCATCTGCAAGTCATTTGAAACTCATTTGAAAGTCATCTGAAAGTCATTTGAAAGTCATCTGAAAGTCATTTGAAAGTCATTTCAAAGTCATTTGAAAGTCATCTGAAAGTCATTTGAAAGTCATCTGAAATTCACGTTACAGTCATCTGAAAGTCATCTGGAAGTCATCTGAAAGTCATTTGAAAGTCATCTGAACGTCATTTGAAAGTCGTCTCAAAGTCATCTGAAAGTCATTTGAAAGTCATCTGGAAGTCATCTGAAAGTCATTTGAAAGTCATCTAAAAGTCATTTGAAAGTCATCTAAAAGTCATTTGAAAGTCATTTGAAAGTCATCTAAAAGTCATTTGAAAGTCATCTGAAAGTCATCTGAAAGTCAGTTGAAAGTCATTTGGTAGGCATCTGAAAGTCATTTGAAAGTCATCTGATCGTCATTTGAAAGTCGTCTCAAAGTCATCTGAACGTCATTTGAAAGTCATCTGAAAGTCATCTGAAAGTCATTTGAAAGTCGTCTGAAAGTCATTTGAAAGTCATTTCATAGTCATCTGAAAGTCATCTGAAATTCATCTGAAAGTCATTTGAAAGTCATCTGAAAGTCATTTGGAAGTCATCTGAAAGTCATCTGAAAGTCATTTGAAAGTCATTTGAAAGTCATTTGAAAGTCATTTGAAAGTCATTTGAAAGTCATCTGAAAGTCATTTGAAAGTCATCTGAAAGTCATCTGCAAGTCATTTGAAAGTCCTTTCAAAGTCGTCTGAAAGTCATCTGAAAGTCATCTGAAAGTCATCTGAAAGCCATTTGGAAGTCATTTGAAAGTCATTTGAAAGTCATCTGAAACTCATCTGAAAGTCGTTTGAAAGTCATTTGAACGTCATCTGAAAGTCATCTGAAAGTCATCTAAAAGTCATTTGAAAGTCATTTGAAAGTCGTCTGAAAGTCATTTGAAAGTCATCTGAAAGTCATTTGAAAGTCATTTGAAAGTCATCAGAAAGTCATTTGAAAGTCATTTGAAAGTCATTTGAAAGTCATTTGAAAGTCATCTGAAAGTCATCTGAAAGTCATTTGAAAGTCATTTCAAAGTCGTCTGAAAGTCATCTGAAAGTCATCTGAAAGTCATTTGAAAGTCATCTGAAAGCCATTTGAAAGTCATTTGAAAGTCATCTGAAAGTCATTTGAAAGTCGTTTGAAAGTCATTTGAACGTCATCTGAAAGTCATCTGAAAGTCATCTGAAAGTCATTTGAAAGTCATTTGGCAGGCATCCGAAAGTCATTTGAAAGTCATCTGAAAGTCATCTGAAAGGCATTTGAAAGTCGTCTGAAAGTCATTTGAAAGTCATTTCAAAGTCATCTGAAAGTCATCTGAAATTCATCTGAAAGTCATTTGAAAGTCATCTGAAAGTCATTTGAAAGTCATGTGAAAGTCATCTGAAAGTCATTTGAAAGTCATTTGAAAGTCATTTGAAAGTCATTTGAAAGTCATTTGAAAGTCATCTGAAAGTCATTTGAAAGGCATCTGAAAGTCATCTGGAAGTCATTTGAAATTCATTTCAAAGTCGTCTGAAAGTCATCTGAAAGTCATCAGAAAGTCATTTGAAAGTCATCTGAAAGCCATTTGAAAGTCATTTGAAAGTCATTTGAAAGTCATCTGAAAGTCATTTGAAAGTCGTTTGAAAGTCATTTGAACGTCATCTGAAAGTCATTTGAAAGTCATCTAAAAGTCATTTGAAAGTCATTTGAAAGTCGTCTGAAAGTCATTTGCAAGTCATCTGAAAGTCATTTGAAAGTCATTTGAAAGTCATCAGACATTTCTATTGAAAGTCATCTGAAGGTCATCTGAAAGTCATTTGAAAGTCATTTCAAAGTCGTCTGAAAGTCATCTGAAAGTCATCTGCAAGTCATTTGAAAGTCATCTGAAAGCCATTTGAAAGTCATTTGAAAGTCATCTGAAAGTCATTTGAAAGTCGTTTGAAAGTCATTTGAACGTCATCTGAAAGTCATTTGAAAGTCATCTAAAAGTCATTTGAAAGTCATTTGAAAGTCGTCTGAAAGTCATTTGAAAGTCGTGTGAAAGTCATTTGAAAGTCATCTGAAAGCCATTTGAAAGTCATTTGAAAGTCATCTGAAAGTCATCTGAAAGTCATCTGAAAGTCATTTGAAAGTCATCTGAAAGTCATCTGCAAGTCATTTGAAACTCATTTGAAAGTCATCTGAAAGTCATTTGAAAGTCATCTGAAAGTCATTTGAAAGTCATTTCAAAGTCATTTGAAAGTCATCTGAAAGTCATTTGAAAGTCATCTGAAATTCACGTTACAGTCATCTGAAAGTCATCTGAAAGTCATCTGAAAGTCGTTTGAAAGTCATCTGAACGTCATTTGAAAGTCGTCTCAAAGTCATCCGAAAGTCATTCGAAAGTCATCTGAAAGTCATCTGAAAGTCATTTGAAAGTCATCTAAAAGTCATTTGAAAGTCATCTAAAAGTCATTTGAAAGTCATTTGAAAGTCATCTAAAAGTCATTTGAAAGTCATCTGAAAGTCATCTGAAAGTCATTTGAAAGTCATTTGGCAGGCATCTGAAAGTCATTTGAAAGTCATCTGAACGTCATTTGAAAGTCGTCTCAAAGTCATCTGAAAGTCATTTGAAAGTCGTCTGAAAGTCATCTGAAAGTCATTTGAAAGTCGTCTGAAAGTCATTTGAAAGTCATTTCAAAGTTATCTGAAAGTCATCTGTAATTTATCTGAAAGTCATTTGAAAGTCATCTGAAAGTCATTTGAAAGTCATCTGAAAGTCATCTGTAAGTCATCTGAAAGTCATCTGAAAGTCATCTGAAAGTCATTTGAAAGTCATTTGAAAGTCATTTGAAAGTCATTTGAAAGTCATTTGAAAGTCATCTGAAAGTCATTTGAAAGTCATCTGAAAGTCATCTGAAAGTCATTTGAAAGTCATTTCAAAGTCGTCTGAAAGTCATCTGAAAGTCATCTGAAAGTCATTTGAAAGTCATCTGAAAGCCATTTGAAAGTCATTTGAAAGTCATTTGAAAGTCATCTGAAAGTCATTTGAAAGTCGTTTGAAAGTCATTTGAACGTCATCTGAAAGTCATTTGAAAGTCATCTAAAAGTCATTTGAAAGTCATTTGAAAGTAGTCTGAAAGTCATTTGAAAGTCATCTGAAAGTCATTTGAAAGTCATTTGAAAGTCATCAGAAAGTCATTTGAAAGTCATTTGAAAGTCATCTGAAAGTCATTTGAAAGTCATCTGAAAGTCATCTGAAAGTCATTTGAAAGTCATTTCAAAGTCGTCTGAAAGTCATCTGAAAGTCATCTGAAAGTCATTTGAAAGTCATCTGAAAGCCATTTGAATGTCATTTGAAAGTCATCTGAAAGTCATTTGAAAGTCGTTTGAAAGTCATTTGAACGTCATCTGAAAGTCATCTGAAAGTCATCTGAAAGTCATTTGAAAGTCATTTGGCAGGCATCTGAAAGTCATTTGACAGTCATCTGAAAGTCATCTGAAAGGCATTTCAGAGTCGTCTGAAAGTCATTTGAAAGTCATTTCAAAGTCATCTGAAAGTCATCTGAAATTCATCTGAAAGTCATTTGAAAGTCATCTGAAAGTCATTTGAAAGTCATCTGAAAGTCATTTGAAAGTCATTTGAAAGTCATCTGAAGGTCATTTGAAAGTCATCTGAAAGCCATTTGAAAGTCATTTGAAAGTCATTTGAAAGTCATCTGAAAGTCATTTGAAAGTCGTTTGAAAGTCATTTGAACGTCATCTGAAAGTCATTTGAAAGTCATCTAAAAGTCATTTGAAAGTCATTTGAAAGTCGTCTGAAAGTCATTTGAAAGTCATCTGAAAGTCATTTGAAAGTCATTTGAAAGTCATCAGAAAGTCATTTGAAAGTCATTTGAAAGTCATCTGAAAGTGATTTGAAAGTCATCTGAAAGTCATCTGAAAGTCATTTGAAAGTCATTTCAAAGTCGTCTGAAAGTCATCTGAAAGTCATTTGAAAGTCATCTGAAAGCCATTGAAAGTCATTTGAAAGTCATCTGAAAGTCATTTGAAAGTCATCTGAAAGTCATCTGAAAGTCATCCGAAAGTCATTTGGAAGTCATCTGAAATTCATCTGAAAGTCATTTGAAAGTCATTTGAAAGTCATCTGAAAGTCATTTGAAAGTCATCTGAAAGTCATTTGAAAGTCATTTCAAAGTCATTTGAAGGTCATCTGAAAGTCATTTGAAAGTCATCTGAAATTCACGTTACAGTCATCTGAAAGTCATCTGAAAGTCATCTGAAAGTCATTTGAAAGTCATCTGAACGTCATTTGAAAGTCGTCTGAAAGTCATCTGAAAGTCATTTGAAAGTCATCTGAAAGTCATCTGAAAGTCATCTGGAAGTCATCTGAAAGTCACGCGAAAGTCATCTGAAAGTCATCTGAAAGTCATTTGAAAGTCATATGAAAGTCATTAGAAAGTCATTTGAAAGTCATTTGAAAGTCAGTTGAAAGTCATCTGAAAGTCATCTAAAAGTCATCTGAAAGTCATCTGAAAGTCATCTGAAAGTCATTGGAAAGTCATTTGAAAGTCATTGGAAAGTCATCTGAAAATCATTTGAAAGTCAATTCAAAGTCATCTGAAAGTCAATTGAAAGTCATCTGAAAGTCATCTGAAAGTCATCTGCAAGTCATCTGAAAGTCATTTGGAAGTCATCTGAAAGTCATCTGAAGGTCATCAGAAAGTCATTTGAAAGTCATCAGAAAGTCACCTGAAAGTCATTTGAAAGTCATCAGAAAGTCACCTGAAAGTCATTTGAAAGTCATCTGAAAGTCTTCTGAAAGTCATCTGAAAGTCATTTGAAAGTCATTTGAAAGTCATCTGAAAGTCATTTGAAGGTCAATTGAAAGTCATCTGAAAGTCATCTGAAAGTCATCTGAAAGTCATCTGAAAGTCATCTGAAAGTCACCTGAAAGTCATCTGAAAGGCATCAGAAAGTCATTTGAAAGTCATTTGAAAGTCATTTGAAAGTCATCTGAACGTCATCTGAAAGTCATCTGAAAGTCATCTGAAAGTCATCTGAAAGTCATCTGAAAGTCATCTGAAAGTCATTTGAAAGTCATATGAAAGTCATCAGAAAGTCATTTGAAAGTCATTTGAAAGTCAGTTGAAAGTCATCTGCCAGTCATCTGAAAGTCATCCAAAAGTCATCTGAAAGTCATCTGAAAGTCATTGGAAAGTCATTTGAAAGTCATTGGAAAGTCATCTGAAAATCATTTGAAAGTCAATTGAAAGTCATCTGAAAGTCAATTGAAAGTCATCTGAAAGTCATCTGAAAGTCATCTGAAAGTCATCTGAAAGTCATTTGAAAGTCATCTGAAAGTCATCTGAAAGTCATCTGAAAGTCATCAGAAAGTCATTTGAAAGTCACCTGAAAGTCATTTGAAAGTCATCAGAAAGTCACCTGAAAGTCATTTGAAAGTCATCTGAAAGTCTTCTGAAAGTCATCTGAAAGTCATCTGAAAGTCATCTGAAAGTCACCTGAAAGTCATCTGAAAGTCATTTGAAAGTCATATGAAAGGCATCAGAAAGTCATTTGAAAGTCATTTGAAAGTCATTTGAAAGTCATTTGAAAGTCATCTGTAAGTCATCTGTAAGTCATCTGAAAGTCATTTGAAAGTCATTTGAATGTCACAACCCAATTTTCTCAAATCCACGCATTTCGAACCCATCTCAAACATGCAAAAGAAATTTTTACAAACGGAGTCACCACGGGAGAGAAATCGAGTGTACAAGGGAGGGCACTAAGGGGTGCAGAATCAGGCTGTTATTTTAATTAGTTACAATTTTCATGTACGCGGACTAATTTGAGGTTCCTTCCCACAAAATGGATCATTTTGAGGCAAACAAGTGATCAAATATGTTATTTGGGAGATTTACTAGAGGGTTTAACATTTGTTTTGCTAAATACATACAGAAGGCAGGCCGTTATGGAAATTTGAAGTGTGCAATTTGCTAATACTGTAGCATTTTTGTACTTGTACAGGTTTTGCGTACGACTACTATACTGCGTACTATTCATTTGTTCAATAAGTTAATTTTAATGAAAATTTCATTGCAAATGAAGTTATTTTTTGGAATCAGTGGCCTCACAATAGCAGGCGGGGTCACATATTGCTGCTACAAAACATTTTTCATTTCAAATTGGGGGTTAAAGGTGGTATTGCTAACTACTACTAAATACTATTTTGTTTTGTTCCCAAGGCGGCAATAGATTAAAAAACAACGTTTTCACCATCGACAGTTTATGGATTTATATGCCCACCTTCCAACAAACACATGTAATCACCTTTTTTTAGTACTAGTCAATGCTTTTAGCCGGTTCTAGGGTCGGCCGCCCCCTGCAAGAAGAAACAGGTCGCCTACTGCCAGCAGGCACTCCAAAACAACAAAACATCCTGCCACTACCAATTAATGTCCACCTTCCACTTCTCCACTTCTCAAGATGTCATGTTCCCCACTTCTCCAACTTGTTCCACTTGTCCCACTTGTTCAAATTGTCAACCAGTAGTAATTTTACGTAATTGCAAATTGTACAACAGTTTGGATCGTGAAACAAATTGTCAAACAACTCCGATATCAAATACAACTGTAGCCCTGCACTGCTGCTGCGCCGGCAGTTCACTGCTTCACTCTTGGCCAACACGTGTAGCAGCCTCGCCACGCGTTCAGGATGTCTGCCACTGCCATGTCCTAAATGCCAGATGCAAGATTGTGAGTGCGGGGAAAAGCTTTGCGCAGGCACTGCTGAACGTCGTCTCCCCCCAACAGAAACAGCAGTGAACAAACTGCACAGCGGCACCAATGCAGCACGGCAGCAGGTAGCAGAATGCAGCAGCTCACAGCACGAAAAAACCCAGCAGCAAACGGGCACGCCAGACCGGAGCACTGTCCCTCCTTCCGAACCACATCCCACTGCCCGTATCGCACCGTGCTGCGTCCCAAAGCCCATCCCACCTCCCGTGGACTAAGTCAAGGTTTTCACCTTGATATTTTGGCCTCCTGCAGAAAAAATTATGTCCGGACGTCCGCAGCGCTTTTGCGGACGTGTTGACATCGTTCCCTTCGCCTGGTCGTCGAAATTTGAAGTTACAAACCATGAATTAGTCCACCGCAGTCGCACTAAAGGCGGCACGTTGCAGTGGTTCTGGCATGAAAAAATGCGGTTTTCCTCAATGTTGTAAAAAAACTAAGTTGGCAGTGAGTCGGAAAAAAAAATTAGAGACTTTTGGTCTCTTACTTTTGAGGTAACTCGACGCGTTACTGAAGTTCTTCTTGAATTAGTGCACTCTGTAACAGATTATGCGCGTGTAACACATTAACACGCGCGCTCGTACTCCCTGTTACTTTAAGTTCAACCAGTTTTGTCTCAATTTAGGTATTGCACAACCATTTTGGGGATTTTTGCACTAGTTATTTTTTCGAGAGTGTTCTACAAGACGTAGGCTACGCGTTGGTAAAGGAATTTTGCAAAGCAGAGTCTAGGGGCAAGAGCTAGGTTCATTCCAAAGTAGTGCACTCAAAGTGCAGAATCTGCGTAGAAAACATTAAGTTCAACCAGTTCCATGGGGGCGTATACATTTGGGGTTTTCTCATGCTAGATAGGTTAATTACTACCGTACAGTTTTATTACTTGTAAAAACTCCTTTGGACTAAGTAGGGCATGAAATGGTCCCAATTTTGAGTTATGACACGCTTTTTTTCAAATCTACCCATTTCGGAGTGATTTAGGACGTGGTAAAGTTATTTTCACAAACAAGATCACTATAAAAGAGAAATTAAGCACGCGTAGAAAGGCACTGAGGGGTTCAAAATAGGGCTGTTTTTTTTATTCTGAACAGATTTTATCTAGGCGGACTAATTTGAGGTTTTTTCCCATGAAATGGATAATTTTCAGGCAAACAAGTGATCAAATAAGTTATTTGGGTGATTTGCTAGAGGGTGGAATCCTTGTTTGGATACATTCGTGCTGGTAGCAAGCGGTTCCCGGTCTGCAGATGTTAGAACTTGCTAACACAGGTAACATTTTTGGGGCTGCACATGTGTTAGGTATGCAATTATTCCTTTGTGTAAATTGTTAGGTTTCGTCAACATTTCACCAAGTCCCGAGATATTTTTTGGAGTCCCGACCCTCAAAATGGGGGGAGGGCGTATGTTACCTCAATGAATAGCATGCATTTAGGTGAAAATATCCCTGCGTGCTCGATTTGCAATGTAAGTTCGCACCGCATTCGCACCACGGTGCGACCGCGAACCCGTCGCATCGACCCTAGTGCGAGCAGTGCAAGCCAGTGTGACTGCCGCATTCGGTTGGAACGTGCCGGTCGCACAAAGCCGGTTCTGTCTAACTGTGGTACTTCTGGATTTCAAATCAAGCCGGTTTGAAAGAAATGGCCCTTAAAGCGTTTATCGAACAGCGCTACAGTGTACTGACACCAAAAGCCCTGGAGGATGACCTCGTAGACCTCCTAAAGGGCAATCGGCATGGCGGGCAGCTGGCCGAAAACTTGTGCGGACGACTGTTTGACACTCGGCAATCACAAGAACGAGCCAACCTGGTCTACAGGGATATTTTCTCCCCTACAGAGGCATTCAAGCTAGTTCTGGACCTGCAAATGCCCAAGCGGAGGAATGCAAGTTGGCGATTTTTGTACACCGACAGGCTCGCACTAGGCTTCCACCAGGCTCGCACTAGGCTCGCACCAGGCTCGCACAACGCTCGCACCAGCTCGCACTAGCAGCTCGCACTAGCTTACAGCTTGCACTCGCTCGCACTAGCTCGCACTGCATGCAGTGCGAGCCGGTGAGAGCCGGTGCGAGCCCAGTGCGAGCACAGTGCGAGCTAGATCTCACTTCGCCCCATTGTTACGTGTGCAGGTACAAGAACCTGATTGCCTGGATGGCCGGGAAAGAGAAGCTGTGCCGGGAATATGTCTCATCGCTGTGGCGCAATCCGTTCCCGTCGTACGAGAAAATGCACGGGCAGTGGCGGCTCTCTGCCCAAAAAATCATCCTGAAACGCACATGCCACAACGGGAAGGTCGCGTTGCGCTGGCCATCCGACGAGTTTTTCTCGTACATTGCGTCGCAGCCCGACATTCTCAAGGACATGACATTCCCCTGGGGTGATGGAGAATATGTTCTCATCGTCCCGGGGGATGGGTTCCCAGGTGGGGCAAGACAATGGACGCAAGTTACCATTGCATTTGCCAACCATGGGTACAAGGCAAGGACCATAGAGTATAATTGGACTGTAGATCTTGCCTTGTGTTCCGAGAAGTGTGTGGACGACATCCGGCAGCTCCTCCGGGAAAACTTGGCAGAGATCCAGGCAATTATTGACACAGGACACATGAAACTAGGTGACCAGTTGGTGTGCGCCCGTGTCATTCTGGGGGGGGACTCACCCTCGCTGTGCATTGTCCTAGGTATCACCTCCCACTGGGCTGTGGGCAGCGTGTATACATTTATTTACTGGGACAGCGCAGCAGAGGGGTGGACTGGTGCCGTGAAATGGTCTCTGCACGTGAAAAACGCGTTCCGGTCAGCATATGAGCTGTGCGGGAATGCGCTCAGTGGCATACAGGATGTGCGGGGTTGCACCCACACACCCCTGTTGGAAATCGAGCGACGGTACAGATGTGTCGTTATGTGTTTCCTGCCTTGCCGCATGAATGTTTGACTAAGCCTAACGGAGTTCATCCGTAGGACCGCCAGGACGCTACCTGTTACGTCGCGCACCAGTCTTCAATGCTTCCTGAGGAAGATGAAAACGGGTGTGGCACTGGCAGGTCGCGCTAAGCCAGATGGTGAAGAGTCCTGGCAACTTCTTCTCCACTGGGTTTCAATTGCGGAGAAACTTGGTGTGCCAAGACGGCAGGTTACTGCTGTGCACGATATGGCCCGTCTAATGACAGCGCTATATTGCACGCACTTTAAGGCAGCTTCACTGCAGTGTGCACCAGTAGCCCGCGAATTCCAGCGCGCCATTCGTCCCAACGTGCGATCCCACTACCTCCTCTGGCTGAGGCGGGATGCCAAGAAGGTCCTGAAAGCAATGCGTCCCTGGGGTCCTGCCATGTTCTGCGGTGATGTGGTGGAATCCCTAAACGCATTGCTAAAGGAGTGTTTCCTCATGGCCACCACGCGAGGGGAGGGGCGGGGGTCCGCTGTGGACAGAGACACAGCAATGCTGCAGCAGCCCCTCAGGCGAGTTTTTCTGGCCAGGGAGCTGCCCCGATGGCTGCGGTGGCAACCTCTGAAGGCCATCAATGCAGAATTTTTGGCAAGGCGCGCCGAGGTATGTGGGGTACGGTACACAGGACCCAGCTCGCAGTGGGCTCGCACTGGCTCGCACTGGGCTCGCACTGGCTCGCACTGGGCTCGCACTGGACCCAGTGCGAGCATGTGCGAGCCAGTGCGAGCCCAATGTGAGCCAGTGCGAGCCCAGTGCGATCACTGCCGCTACTGCTTCTTGTTCTCATTTTCTTCTGCCTCTGCAGCTCGAACTTCCTCCGCAACGCCATGGACCCACGAATGAGCCAAATGCTTGAGTTGTTGCAGTCTCTGCAAGCCTCTGGCCTGTTGATATGTTACATACTGTTGTTGTACATGCCGCTTCCTGTCTTATTTCGCGTTTTTCGCCAACTCCCCTCCTTCTCCGTCTGTAGCCGGCCACCGCTGCGGCCCCAGCCACAGGGGCCGCCACAGACCCGGCAGGTGCCGCTGTCGCCACAACCGCCGCCCCTCCAGCTGCTGCACCAACCAGCGACCCTGCTGCAGCCCATGCCACCGTCATCGCCGCCGCCACCACTGCTGCCACCGGTCCCCCTGGGCCTGCTGAGCTGCCGCCCCCTGCCCCCATGACTGTAGCACCGCGGCTGCCGCGCAGCTGGCCTGGGGGTTGCCTGGGCGTATCCGGGCTGACAGAGGCGGCCATGGTTGCTGCGTCGGCCCGTACTGGCCGTGGCGCTGCATCGGCCCCTATTGGCCGTGGCCCTGCCCCAGCCGCTGCCTCGCCCCCGGCTGCTGCACCTGCCCCCGCCCCGGGACCTGCCCCCGCCCTGGACCCGGCCCCTGCCCCGGCCCCGGCCCCTGCCGCCGCCCAGGTCCCGGCGGCCCTGCAGGGCCATGGGTGGGCGGCCCACTTCCCCCTGCGGGAAGAAATCCGCCAGGGGTGGTACCCCCACCCCCACAGCCCCATTGCGCCTGAGCGGGAGGCGCAATGGACGTACCTGGCCCCGCTCAGTGCTGCGTGGTTGTACAACCGCGCACTCTTCCAGTGGCAGCAGGAAGAGAAGCAGGTTGGACCTGGAGGGTCGGGTGGTGTGGTACCCCTATGGGGTTAGGCCAGTGCCAACGGGCTGGCTGCGCCGGTGTCACCTTGGGCAAGTGACGCACAGGCAGCGCCCAGAGCCCATGGCCCTCTCTGGGCCAGACCTGGAAGTGCTGCTGCGCTTCTGGGAGCACGAAGGTCTGGGAACCCTCATCCGTGGGGCACAGTCTGGCCAGCTGCATTGGAACTTTGCCGACCCCGGCAAAGTAGAAGGTGCCACTGCCTGGCTGGGGGCCGGCCTGCGCCCCAGCCGTGCCACAACCCCCGCCCCGCTACAGGCCTCCGGGTACTGCACCACCGGAGGCCTGTCGGCGAAGATGCTGGTGGCGAGAGCGGCCAAGAAGGCCAAGAAGCGGCCGCTCGACCCGCTAGAGGAACAGGCCGGAGAGGTGTGTGTGTCCTGTTTTGCCCTGTACCTGCCCATCCTCCCTGTATCGTGTGTCTGTTGCTACCTGGGTCTGCTCACAGTGGGCAATTGCGCTCGCACTGGCTCGCACTGGCTCGCACTGGGCTCGCACCGGCTCGCACTGCACCCAGTGCGAGCCGGTGCGAGCCAGTGCGAGCCAGTGCGAGCCCAGTGCGAGCCCAGTGCGAGCTCAGTGCGAGCCACTGCCAGTGCACACCTCACTGCCAAACACCCTGCCGTTGCCACTTTCCGACCTTTCCTCGGCTCACCTGCAGATTGCCGCGGCGATGACCGCCGGGGACGCCGCCACTGCCGCTACTGCCAGTGCCGCTGCCGAACCCGATCCCCTGGATGCCGAGCGCCCCGTGTTGCGACCCACCCTGCCACCCTTGCCGGCCGCGGACTCCGCAACCGCCGCCGCCTCTGCCGCAGCCGGGCTGCTGTCTGCCTCCTCCTCCAGCGCCGGGCTGCTGTCAGCCTTGTCTTCCAGCGCCGGGATGCCCCCCTCCGCGGCAGGTGCTGACGCCGCTTCAACTTCCGGCCCCGCTGCCGCTGCCCCAGCCGCCACCCCTGCCGCCTACCAGGACGTGATCCTGGTGGATCACCGCGGCGCAGGCGCTAGGCTCTGGGACCACCCGGAGCGCGGCACAGTCAATGCTGCAGATGCATGAAATGGTCCTGGGGGGACTATTTTCCTGAGTTCCCCTCTGAACTGAAGACAGCTTCTGAAGGTCACCCCCAATTGGTTGAACAAATTGTGTGGTCTAGACAGGGAGATTTGCTGTACAGAGAGGACCAGGTCTGCATCCCCAAGCACCAGGTCCCTGAATTTCTGCGTTGGGTACATGAAAGCAGGGGGCACATTCGGGGGCAGAGATTGGTTGCCCTGTTTCAGAGGGCTGTGTACACAACCCTGAAGAATAGTGAGATCCTACAACAGCTCAAGGATTCTCAGTGCCATTGTGCCAAAGCCACACAAAATCAGCAGGCTGACCGTGGTTTACTCAGACCCCTCCCCATCCCATACACAGCAAATTTGCTAGTGTATGTGGATTTCATTGAGGGTCTCCCCAAGTTCAAGGGGTATGATAGCATACTCCTCTTGACTTGTGGGTTGACCTCCCCCGCAGATGGTGCCGGGGCGTCGTGCGCCCGGCGGGCTGGGGCACCCTCGGCAGGCCCGCCCCCAGGGTCTCCGGACCGCCCTCCGGGGGCCGGCCGCTCCCCCCCCCCGGTCGCTGGGCCTCCTAGCCAGCCCTCCTGTCCGGTGGGAGCGGACTCCTCCGTCTCACCGCCGCAGCCATCGCCGGCACCAGCACCGCGGCCTGGCCCGGTGCCCCCCCCTTGGGTGCCGGATGTATATCAGCGCGTTGACCGCCCCCTGACCCCGGCCCAGCAACAACTCTGTGCTTCGGTGTGGGCCCCCGGGGCAGACCCCGAAGACGTGCTTGTCCAGGCCTTCGGTGTGGACGTCGGACGTGGGGACCTGCGCACCCTGCGCCCCAGTGCGTGGCTGAACGACCAGGTCATCCACCTGTACGGGGAGCTGATCACACTCCGCTGTCAGCTGGGCATTTTCCGCCTCCCTCGTACGTACGTCTTCAGCACCAACTTCTACACCCGGCTTGTCGGCGGTCCGATGGGTCGGGGCAGCCCGTATGACAGAGTCCGAAGCTGGACCAAAGGCGGGGACATCCTCACCTATGACGTACTCCTGCTGCCGGTCCACCTGGTCGACCACTGGGCGCTGGTTGTTGTCTCCCGGAGGAACCAGCAGGTGTCGTACCTGGACTCGTTGGGCCGCCCCGGGCACCAGGTGCTGGAGGCGGTCCTCCGGTATCTGGAGGACGAGCATGGACGTAGACGGTGTGACCCGCTGAACTGGGCAGGCTGGGTGGTGGGCACGCCTCGGGGGGCGGTCCCCCAGCAAGACAACGAGGTGGATTGCGGGGTGTTCCTGTGCAAGTACATGTCGTACTGTGCGTTGGAGTGCCCCTTTGACTTTGGGCCGGACCACATCCCCGCCATCCGGGGCCAGATGGTTGCCGAGATCTTGACTGCCCATGGTCTCCCAAGGGGGCCCACCTCTGTGCCCGCCACGTCTTCCGCGGCCGATGCCTGAAACCCGCTGCGGCGACCTGTGTTTTCGGCCACGGTGCCCCGCCCTGGGCGGTCCCAGGGTGGGGCCGTTCGCAAGTCCCCGGCGGTCCGGGGATCGCGGGGGGCCGGCCTGCATGGGCTCGCTCCGGTGGGGTCTGCTACCTCGGCGGGGGCAGTGCTGTGCGGCGGGACTGCCGCTCCGGTTACGGTGTCGCCCCCAGCAGCCAGGGGTCCAGGTCGGGGCCCAACGGCATTTCGGCGCTGGTTGCATTCCAGCGCCCTGAGCTGGTGCCGACACAACAGCGAGGGGCTCCTGGTGGCGGAGCCGATGGACGCCCCGGCGCGCTCCCCTGCCCCGCTGTGCCGCCGATCCAGACCCGTGATTGTGCCCCAGTGACCCCTGGCCTTCCTGGGGCCCGGGGCCCCCTGCATCGGCGGGCCCCGGGGGGATGTCTGTTGCGATTGTAGAACCCTGCCTCCCGACCTAAGGACAGCACCCTGTTGCTCTGGCCTGTGCCATTGGGATTCCGACGCCCGGCCTACTGGACCCTGCCATCTCCAGCGCACCCCTGACCCCACCTAACTGCCCTCTGACCATGGGAAGCCCCTAGGCGTGTACCTCCCCGAGTTCCGTGTCCCCCTGGATCACCGTGCGCCAGTGGGCGTCCTGTATGCGGATGGCTGTAGATGCTACGCCGCCGCGGGTGGCCGGGCTCACAGGCAAGGGTGGGTGACCTACGTTAGCCCCTGTGGCGTGACAATCACTCTCGTTTCTTCTCTTGTGCGTGGTGCTTCTCAATGTCTGATGTCTGCTTGTTCCTCTGGGGGCCTGGGGTGGGTGTTCGCACCCTTCGCCTACACCCACTGACCAGAAGTGCTCGCATGGGTGGCCCTGCCGGTGTTCAACAGCTGGGGGCGACCCCCGGTGGTTAAGTCACTTGTGAGGTGCCGAGGGATACCCCCGGCTTCCTCCCTCCTTGCTGGGCTCCCGGCTGGTTGCTGCCCCCGGAGGCCGGCCTTAGCACTGTGGGCTAGCCCCGGTGCGTGGACCAGGTAGTGCCCCTGGTGGTGCCTGGGCAGTGGGAACCCCCTGCCGGGCCTGGGGGACTACAAGGGGTAATCCCCGACATAATTACCGTGTGTGGCACTCGGTGTTATCCTACCAAGGGGGAGTCCCCGGCTGCCAGTATGGCGTATCAAGGGGGAGTCCCCGGCTTGTGTATTGCGTGCGGCACTCGGTGTTAACCTAGCAAGGGGGAGTCCCCGGCTGCCAATGTGGCGTATCAAGGGGGAGTCCCCGGCTCTACTATGGTGACCAGCACACAGTGTAAACTTATTAAGGGGTAATCCTCGGTTGCCACTGTGGCGTAACAAAGGGTATTCCCTGGCTTACATAACCGGAGTGCAGCACCGTAGCACCCTACCAAGGGGGAGTCCCCGGCTTACACATAGTGTGATGCACTTACACCACGGAGCTGCGTAGCTGCCGGACTCGTGGTCAGGGGAGACCTTGGCCCAGTCGAAGAGCCGCCGACCGGCAGGGAAACCTCCGGGCAGTCCACCGTCCTCCCGCGGGAGTCGACACAGGACCACCCGTGATTGATTGATTGCTTCCCAATTAAGTTTATAACTTGTGCACAAATCAATTTATTAAGTAGTAAACATGATACATGTGAATGCACTTCGATTATGTCATGTTCCCCCCAATTGCACATGCCTATGC
This sequence comes from Eutreptiella sp. 'Long Island Sound 2002', assembly GCA_964036045.1. Classification (NCBI taxonomy): domain Eukaryota; phylum Euglenozoa; class Euglenophyceae; order Eutreptiales; family Eutreptiaceae; genus Eutreptiella; species Eutreptiella sp. 'Long Island Sound 2002'. The sequence goes on along the minus strand of OZ038392.1, from coordinate 18,443,280 downwards.
TTCTGCAAATGAATTACATGGCAAAATATGCCATGGTGTGCAATGAGAATCATTCATGCATTTATATGAGCATGACATGTTGCATGTACATGACAGAAATATGCAACATGTGTACAAAAGTGAAATTAGGAGAATGTAACTCTCCACATAAAATTACATGCGTGTGTGGGTGCTGTGCATGCTAATGACTCATGATATGCATTGCACTTATCACGTGTTGGATGCTCATGTCGATGGAGGGAGCGTCCGAAACGTATGCATGACAAAACAAAAACTGGTGCAATTCAATGCACCGCTCCTCCCATCGCCGTACTACTCAGTACGAGGAAGATATACTACCCCCAATGGGGCATGGGAAGCGTGATGATGACGTGCTCGGGTTGTGTAATCAGGGCTGGCCGTGCACGTCGTTCTACACCATGGAAAAAAAACACATCATTTCCCCTCTTAGGAAATAATTCCATATTTAGTTTCGTTCAAGAAAAAATAGTAAATCCGTCTGGAACATGAAGTTCCGGACTCGGAACATCAAGAAAAATTCGATAGGATTAGTGGGGAGCGGGCGACTCGGAGAGCCCGCGAGGGTGTGAAAAATCATGTATGACTAACACTCCGCTAGCCTCCGGCTGGATCTCCGGCCGCGCGCGGATCAAATTTATATAAAAAAAATATAGATAGGCTGCCAATCGGCAGGGGCAGCTCGCGAATGAATGGGGGGCTGATACCGTAACAGCAACAGCTCACCCCTTCCAAGCGCGGCAGTCTGGACGCTAAACTTTACCGAACTACCGGGGTCGATAAAAAAACGGGCAGTCTGGTGCATAACTATCCGCCGGAGACTTGGCACCTTGTACCACTAGGTTGTTGGAACTGGAAGTGGAACCCAGCAAGGTCCCACTACAGTACCTACGAACAGGAACTACTTGCGGGTGTTTTGGTCATTGCGGCTCAGTCCCGCATTATTCATGACTTGCCACTGTGTTGGCTTTGTGATCAGGAAGCGACCAAGCATTTTGTACACTTAGCACAGCCCCCTGAAAGCAAAAGGCGCCGCCGCTGGTGGACCTTTTTGCCCCAATTCCGCCTAGCCACAGCCCACATTCCTGGGGCTAAGAATGAATTTTTAGATTTCCTTTCCAGAACAGAGGCAAATGCCAAGTTAGGAACAGATCTTGAAGCCCTTGCACAGTCTGCTTTCCAGAGAATGGATGCCCAACTCGACCTGAGCCTGCCCACACATTTGACAGAGAAATGGTCCTGGGGGGACTATTTTCGTGAGTTCCCCTCTGAACTGAAGACAGTTTCTGAAGCTCACCCCGGATTGGTTGAACAAATTGTGTGGTCTAGACAGGGAGATTTGCTGTACAGAGAGGACCAGGTCTGCATCCCCAATCACCAGGTCCCTGAATTTCTGCGTTGGGTACATGAAAGCAGGGGGCACATTCGGGGGCAGAGATTGGTTGCCCTGTTTCGGAGGGCTGTGTACACAACCCTGAAGAATAGTGAGATCCTACGACAGCTCAAGTATTTTCAGTGCCATTGTGCCAAAGCCACACAAAATCAGCAGGCTGACCGTGGTTTACTCAGACCCCTCCCCATCCCATATACAGCAAATTCGCTAGTGTATGTGGATTTCATTGAGGGTCTCCCCAAGTTCAAGGGGTATGATAGCATACTCCTCTTGACTTGTGGGTTGACCAGGTTTTGTCAAGCGGTCCCATTCCGGAAGGCTTCTGACGGGGAGGCAGTCCTGAAAATCATTTTGAGTTGTTGGATAAAGCATTACGGGGTTCCGGAGACCATAAGGTGTGATAATGATGTCAGATTTGTCTCCCCCAAAGGGTGGCACCAAGGTGTTCTGAGGAAGCTTGGGGTCAAAACAGAGTTTGGAACCCCCTATGGCAAACACCATAACCCCTTGGCTGAGAGAATGAACAGGTCCTTTGAGGAATTGATGGCCCCTTTCAGGCTGAAAGACCCCACAAAGGATTGGGTCAAACTTGTCGACTTGGCCATTTGGACCCTAAACAACCAAGTCCTTGGGTCGCATGGCTTTACGCCATCTGAATTAGTTTTGCCCTTCAGGCCTTTCATTTTTTCAACCCCTTTTCCTTCTGACTGCCACCCCTCGGTTGACACGTTCGTGCAACAGCAGCAAGAAAAACTTGAGCAAGCCAAACAAGTTTTAGCAAAATCCCGGGAAAGAGCCACCATCAAGGCAAACAAGGGCAGGATCCTTGCCAAGTACGAGGTAGGGGAACCCGTACTTGTGCATTGTGACGGCCTTCCAGGTTGGACTCGGTCCAACATCGATTCTTGATGGTTTGGGCCTTTTCGGGTGGCCAAGGTTCTTGCGGGCAGTTGTATTGTCCGAACAAGTCCCAGGGTGGGGGGGTTAATTGAGGTCTCAAATGACCACCTTAAGCACTATCACGAAGTTCTACTTGGGGACGAAGACCCTGATTTCGAAAGCATCCGCTTGGAGCTCGAATCAGAGGTCCAGAATGATCGGGGGAGGGGTCGGAACCGGCTGATGAAGAGGGAGAAGACATGGCAGTGGACGAGTGTGATCCCGTGGACATGTCTAAGCAAGGGATGCGGGAGGCGGGGTACTTTGTCGTTAAACAAATTGTCCACCATGCTTACATACGGGGTTTCAAGTTTTGACAAGGTGGGAGGGTTATACCTTTGGGGAGTCTACATGGGAGCCGCCGAAAGCATTTGCCTTGGCAGGAGGGGAAGTAAACCCCCTATTCCGGGAGTACTGTGACTCCCACAATTTGTTGGGCGCTTTGGATCAAGCAATCCGGGCGAGGCAACGCTTTTCTAAGGTGAGGGAAGTGGGTAGCAACTGATTTTGCCTTACAATTTGTCCGTCATTTGACCTTCACTGCCCAGATTTGGCAGTGCTACACCCCATTCCCGCTCCCCGCCTTCTCTTTGTCCCATTTCCTGCATCCCATCTGCCTGAGAGTGAGTAATGTTCTGTGTTTCGGTTTAGTTTTGTTTGTAATGTAGTCCACTGCCAGATTCCAAGGACGCCGACATTCAAATTCGAGGAAGATGGAGTTCAAGATTTGATTGAAGATTGTTGAGCTGTTCATAGCGGGGCATCCCTACCCGCTCAATAAAACTGAGTGTCCGGGGTTATGCTTTCCTCCGGGGTAAAAATTAAAAAGCACAAGCCCAAGTTCAAAGAAGAATTTGTTGTTTGAAAGAATTTATTGAAGAATTTGTTGTTTGAAAGAATTTATTGAAGAATTTGTTGTTTGAAGGAATTTATTGAAGGATTTGTTGTTTCAAAGACTTTAAATTGACTTCAATGAGCTGATTGAAATGTTTTTCTACACACTCTCCAAACATGCAGCAACACAAGGCCACAAAAAAATGATTTTTTTATGATTTCTTCTTCAACATGAACAAGAATGGGGAGAGTCAATTGAGAACTACTCGGACTACGAGGAAATGCGCCGGGCCGGGGGGCGCGTAAAAATTCCTGCCCCAATGCGCCGGGCCGGGGGGCGCGTAAAAGTACCTGCCCCAATGCGCCGGGCCGGGGGGCGCGTAAAAGTACCTGCCCCAATGCGCCGGGCCGGGGGGCACGTAAAAGTACCTGCCCCAATGCGCCGGGCCGGGGGGCGCGTAAAAATTCCTGCCCCATTTGTCATGGTATGGGTATCCCTCCCACCTCCTTCTTTGTGCTGTTGACACCCTCCGGAGTGTGTAAGGACTACCCCGGGCCCTATTGATTTGAACCAAGGCCACACACCCCCTCGTGCACCCCCTTTCCCCCTTGGGTGAAAAATTTACGTTGTCAACGTCTCCGCTTTGCTTTGGACGGGGGGAGAGAAAGATATTCTGAATTTTTCACTACCAAGGTGAGCTTGTTTGCTTTGTTTTATTGAAGACTGATCACCTTTATGTTTCTCGAAGCAAGTAAAAGCTATTTCAGCACTATCCAATCACTTATATTTTTACAAAAGATATTTCAGCATCTATTTACAACTTTTTCCAACATTATGTTTAAAAAATCATTTGGTTTTTCACCAACTTATTTCAGTGAATCATCTGCCACTAAATCCTTTTTTGTGAGAACTATTTGTAGCACATTTACTCACATGTTTTGCTGTGGGTCTCAGGCCTCCCCTAACTGAAAGAGGTGACTATTTATTTCACAATCACTCCGCGAATCTTTGCTGAAAATAGCAGTGAACATGTGCTGAAGATCTCAGTGAACACTTGCTGAAAATCTCAGTGATTATGTGCTGAAAATCTCAGTGAATATTTGCTGAAAATCTCAGTGACTGTTTGCTGAAAATCTCAGTGATTATTTGCTGAAAATTTCAGTGATTATTTGCTGAAATTGTTAACTACATGGCCTGCCACTCACTGAAGCTATCTAACACCTTCTCATAGTGTATTTTTGACTCAAAAACACCCTGAAAGTGGCGGTTTGCTTTACGGCAGCCTATACAAGGAGTTTGGTGACAACCCAAATACTATTTATGGTCAGTTGTGTCCTACAAGTCACACCCTGACTAGATTGGTGACACATCGATGACACAATGAGCCATGCATGAGGTCATCGCTATGCATGCATCTACCCACTAACCAAAGAGTGCACACTAACACTCTAACACCACTAAACACCACTAAACTATTGTGGTTTTCAGCTGGTGCTTGGTTACTATGGTGCACTTTGCTACTAGGTGTGAACACAACTTGTTTTGTGGTGGTGAGTGTCCAACGCACACCCAAGGAGAAGCACAACCAAAATATGTTGGCATACCACGTGACAATGCAATCTCAGTTGTATTCACACCACAGAAAGTGGGAACACTGATCTGTATGCTTTTCTAAGCTCTTGGACCTACGTCTTATTGTTCTTGATACCTGGCAGTGGCACTTACTCTTTGCCTGCCTTGCCTGCTTTGTGTTCTTGGACACGGTGAGCAGCCTTGAGGAGTTAGACGCCTACACACAACAAGAGAACCAACTGGCAGTGGAGGTATTTGTATGTAAACTGTTTTGGTTAACTGTTTTGTTTGAGAGCTGTCTAAAAACTGTTTTCGTTAACTGCAAACTGTCTTGCACACTGCAGCCACACCAGACTTCACACTCCTTGGTGCACTTCAGCAATATCAACCTCCAAACTGTTTTTGTGCACTTCTGCCATATCAAACTTCAAACTCTTTTGTGCACTGCAGTCATATCAGAGTTCAAACCTCTTTGTGCAAACTGTCTCTCACACAGCAAATAGACTTCAAACTGTTTTTGTAAACAGGTTTCTCAACTGCAGTGACACCAAACTGTGAATAGGAGTTATACCTGATTTTTCTAAGTTTTAATAGTTTGCTGAAATTTACAACAGCCAGCGCTGCGCGCGCCCTGCCCCAACTGCTGTCTCCCTATGCTCTGGAAACTGGGGACCTTGAAAGCTTGATATAATTGGCCAGCTCCACCTTTCCTAGTGCGGTCAAACCCCACAACAATTCGCGCAATGGAACAATCAAATGGGAGTGACTTGCACATATCATGGGTGGATGCGGTTTGGAATGGTATGAGTTCAGTGCAGTGCTTGTCTGCGCCCCCTCTTCCTTCCACCTCTTCCATCGGGTAAGTACGAGGAGGCTCATTCTAGCACTACACTGCCCACATATCATTGGGCCAACAATCAACGGAAGCACAAGGCACTCCCAGAACTCTGAGCAACTGCATAGGGCACCAAAACCTCAGCAATGCTGGTGTGAGCTCTTACGTTGTTATAAAACTTCATGAAGCAATCAAATGAGGCCCAGTCACCCAACGCACAAACCACATGTGGGTCAGCTCCAAGCAAAATCAATGCAGTAGCACCCGCCCCCCTGGTAGAGCGGGCAGAAAAACGTGCCATACCATTCCCCTTGAGCCAAGCCGTTGTCAAATTGTTGATGGTATCACTGGTTAGGGGTTTCCTAGGGTGTGTGCATGAGACAAACAACTCAGGGCCAGAGTAATCCGCCGTTGCATCTAGGTAGGATTGAAGGCAACGTTGGGGACAGACTGCAGCCGGATCATAACGGTGGACAGGATAGGGCTGAGGCTTAACCTTTTGCTTACGCCTGCTGAAAACAGACCAAGGGTGTGTGGAACGATCCAATTGCCTGCTGCACGTCGCCAAGTGTATGACCCTAAACAGTTCAAAGAGCTGCATCACCAAGATGGCCTGCAACATTTTCTCCGATTCAGAAAACACAGGTTGCACACATAGCTTAGCCACCAATCGTTGGACGTCATAAAACATATGGTACTTTGGAACAGAGACATTCCATTCCCTTTTTAGCTTTCGAAGACAAGCTTGAAAACGCAAAGACTCAAAGCAGGGAAACAAAAGAAAAGCAGCATAGGCTGCCCTTGCCTCAGGCACCGACTCCAACCTAGCAAACTGCACAAGCAACAGAGCCAGGCCAAGCACTGGGACCCTGTCAAAATCGGTGACCGACTTAAAACCAGCAAATTCCGGCTTCTTGAGAGCAAACTTCAAACACTTGACCCATGCTCTGTTGTACCGCTTCAAAGTGTTGTCTCCCAGCTCCTGCAGCAACCAATGGACTTCCTCTTCAGACCGTCCATGACTGAGGTGGTAGTCCTGCACAGCTGACCGCAGGCTAATGGTACTGCTGCCTTGGTGACCCCTGTTGGCAGAGTGAACTCTGCTTCCCCCACAGGCACCCAGCTGTCTGCCAGTGCCATGAACAGCGGACACCATGGTGCCCCTCTTCTCAATGGGAACAACAACAGGACGCTGAATGCAGGTGTGTTGTTCAACATGTTCAAAACCTGAGGGATCAGGTACCATGGGGTGTTGCACCAACCGGGGCTGATGGCCTGCAGATCCTTCTTGAACACGTCCACACCAGCACACCCTGGCAGGCGTACCCCACTTACAAACCTCACACACTGCGAGTTCACATCTGATGCCATCCAGTCTGTTTCCGGCTGGATCCACCAAAAATGGCTCAATATCTTCTCGATTGAGATGGGGTCCAAACTGGACTCCCCTAAGGTCAAAGTCTTCCTGCTTAAAAAATATGCAGGGTTGTCTGCAGATGGCACATAATGGGGTGTGATGGTCACGTTCATCTCCTTGCAATACACCCAAAGCTCCCTCATCAGAGAATTGAGACGTCTCACACGTCCCCCCCATTTTTTGAGATAAAAATAAAAAACAAGATTGTCCACATACAAATCCAACAGGGTATCCCTGAGCAGGTACAATTTCAGGGTGTAAATGGCTGCCTTGAACTCCTTGTCGTTGATGTGCTCCTGTGGAGTGGTGAACCATCCCCATGTTCCCAGAGATCCTGGCACCACTCCCCCCCAACCCTCTGTGGAGGAATCTGTGTACAATTTGCTTTTGGGAAGTTCCAGAACGAAATCCCTGCCTTGCCAACTTCTCAACTCTGTCAGGGCCTCCTCCAGTTGCAACAGCACTTCTTGAGGTAGAGGTCCTGAGGAATCCCATCCCCCTCTGGACAGATAATTCACATGATTTGACAGGGCATGTGTAAACAGCCTCATCTGAGGCACTGCAAAAATAAGGCTGCGAAGCTTTCCCAAAATGGAAGAGCATGTTCTTACTGTGGGACTGTCTGCTCTGCCCAACCTTGCCACATCTGTCACCAAGGAATCCAGCTTGCTTTTGGGAACTCTGATGTACCCTGCCTTGAGGTCCAAAACCAAACCTAAAAACGGTAGCAGTTGTGACGGCACCAATACTGATTTCGCCACATTGATTTGCAGCCCCAACTTGTGCAGCAGATCCACCAGCATCTGAGTGTGTACCAGGCACTCCCTGTATGTCTTCCCACCACCAGAAAATCGTCCAGGTATACCCATACCAGAACCCCTTTGTGTCTGAGGTGGGATAAGATTGGTTGCATGAGTCTCTGCCACTCTCTTGGAGCTACAGAGAGACCAAAGGGGAGGGCCAGCCACTCGAACAACTTCTCTTGATGACGAAATACAATCCATGTAGAATCCCTGGGATCCAGACCCATGTGAAAATAGGCAGAATTGAGATCCACCTTGGTGGCATAGAAGCCCTTCTTGAGATACAGTTGAATATCCTTGAGATGTGGCAACCTGAAGTAAGTAGTACTGTTTCCGGCCGAGCCAACACCCGAAACCCTTGTCCCCCTAGCTACACTCTACTCTCAAACTCAACTAATCAATCCTCTAATCAATCTACTAATCAATCCATATTTCTCCTATCTGTGGTCGTTGGGCTCATGTTCCTATTGATCAGTCAGAAAAGAAATCAACTAATTTCCTAGTCTGACTAATCAAATCTATTCATCTAGTCTCTATCTCATCTAATTTCCTAGCCTGCAAACAATGTTTGATCTATCTTACCAAAACAAACTTAAACATAAACAAAAACCTTAAATATACACACACATACCCTTACTCTCATCTACTCTATTGTCTTTGTTCTTGCTCTTTGTACTTGTGCTTGTGCTGGGGCTCCATGTTAGCTTGGCTGTGAGTTTGCAATGCAATTGGCTGTGGACTTGCAGTTGTTCTACTCAACATCCATTCATACCATCACTGTATTTGCATTTCCAGTTTCTGGGTCCACAGAAATCAGCCAGCCTGGTCGAGCCCTTCTCAATCAATCAACCAACTACTCAACTACTTAACATACATACATACATACATACATCTACTCACTGGGTCACTGGTCACACAACAAGGGGGCAAAGGTACAACGCCACTCACTGACATTGGGAAGGGACAGGTAAGTCCAGGTTGATGTCCTGCAGGTTGACTTGGCTGACTGTTTTGCTGGTGTCCAATGTTGCTGCAAATGTGTGACAGTTTGGGATAAAAACATTTCACCTTGCAGCAAAATCCACTCTCTTGACCCTGGTCATCCAGTTGGCTGCACACCATGATAGTACTGATAGTACTGCTGCATTCCACCGTGTCACCATGACATAAAACACAATCCTGCACTGCTGCAGCAATAACTGTGCTCTGCTTCATGATGTAGTTGAACACCTACTCTGCTGCTCCTTCGTACTCTTGGCATTACAACTTACCTGTTCTCTGCAACCAGTTTCTCTGTATCCTTGTTGCACTGGTACACATCCAGCACATCTCTGCAATATGCCACTGCTGCTCCTCAACCAGCAACTCAATAATATCTCTGGCCTTTTTGCAGTCAACCAATAACCGTCAGTGATGCAAGAACACACAACAAGCAAGGAATCCTTGATCTTGATAGGAAGCTCAACATACTGGGTCACAAATGTCAATAGGTTAATGATGAATGTGTGTCCCCATTTACTCAACAACTCTGCAGCTATCTGCAACTCAAATAAAGGCAAAAGTCAATCCCGATCTGTTGTCCCCCATGATCACTCAATCAGACACTCAACTCACACCATGTGTGTGGCAAGGTGTCGGCCGTTGGTTGGCATGATACATGATACCCCAGCAAAGTCCTGATCTCAGGATGATGACAAATGCAAAGGCATGATGCCTGCCCCAAAACTCATAACTCAGGATCACATACATGGTTAAGGGGCCACATGTCCACATCCCTCGTCAGGGCGGGTACAATCAGGGGGTGTGTTCTTCACGGGGCAAGGCCCAAGGGGTCCCCTGGATCAGCCAGGGCCATACAAGGCCATACAGGGCCGGCTGGACCCGAAGGTCAGGGAGAGAGACCCTGTAAAAGGTGTGTAAAGGTGTGCGTGATCGTTCATGCTTGTGTTCGCTTGCTTTCAGTCTGCATCTGCCTTGCATGCTCCAGTGTGTACGCATGTGTGCTTGGTGTATCTGCTTTGTGTATCTGTTACTGTGTCTATTGAATCTACTGTATGCTAACACGGATCGGTCGGTCTCTTTTCCGGATGTGTGGGTCTTTCGGAGTAAAACCTTTGCGGGAATTTTTATGGAGTTGCGGCTTTGTGTCCCCTGTCAGTCCCCCGTCATTCTGATGCGTATCTCTGCTTCCTTTCTTAACGTTTTGATTGATTTGATAATCTGGTTTATGCCGCCCGCGCTACTGCACCCGTGCTCCCTCTGGTCTGGTTTCCCCCCGGACTAGACTATCCCTGGCTCGCGCGCTCCCTCTACCGCCGCCGGGCCAAACTGTTTTGTGTCTGGGGGGGTTTAGGTCCCCCTGCCCTCCCCTTCTGGTCCCTCTAATGACCCTCTAGTCTAGTGTCTAGCCTACAGCCGCGCCCGCCCCCGTAACACTGTCTAACCTAATAACTAAGTCCTACTTAGTTCCCCCTTGCCAACCTGCAGAATTGGGAAGTGCGTGGCTGTGGGCTGCTGGGTCTGGGCTTGCTGTTTGGTCTTGCTTGTCTTGTCCCTTTTTTTTTCTCCGTCATCTTTGTCATACCATCCAAGTGCAGTTCTGGGGTTGCAGCCCTTCATTCAATAACAACATAACAGCATGATGCTCCTTAGGTTGTCCTGTTCTGCCATATCACGACTTGTCTTGCCAAAGTCAGTCATACCTCCTCATGTGCTCATTTCTTCTCTGATCCCAGTGATCTTACTCCCACACGGTGGCATACCTCGCACAGACTTCAGGGTTGTACAGGATCTTAATGTCGTGCAGTGGGAGGTAACCATTCTGTGTTGACCTCTTCTCTCTCTGCCAGTGTGTGTGCCTGCACCTTCCCTTCCCACAGGCAGACAAATACCTTCCTCTCTCCTTCTGGATTTGGAATTAGGTGACTCAGACTCCCAGAGTCATAGGGTAGTGTCAGTCTGGCCATGTCAGGCCCCTTTTAGAGTTATTTAATTAATGCTTTTGCAACCTACACACCTGCTCCTCCTATAGCATGTTGCTCTTGGGTTGGCGGCCCTTGTGCCTTTTGTTGGGTTGGCATAACCCTGCCTCTCTTCTGGTGGCCTAACACAGTAAACTGGTGTGGGGAGGATTTCAGGTGGATCCCACTCCCACTCATACTCACGTGTCATCCCTGTCATCCTCTGGCATTTGGGGAGGCACATTGGGCTTTCAACACCTAATGTGCTTCTTGCCTTCTCTTTTTTTCTTGTCTTCTCTGTTCCTGAGGTCTTGTGTTCCTGTTCCTGACAGATCTATTACAGGTCCTGTTCTCTCATCATGTGTGTGTGTTCCTGATCTCTGCTCCTCTCAGTCCTCTCTGTTCGGGTCAGTGGACACACTGGTGTCCGAGGGGGGTTGTTCCATTCAGTGAAATGAAATGAAAAAAAACTCCCTCTAACTAACCTCTCTCTCTCATGTGCCCTACCCTGCTAACTGTGGCAGTCAGGGTCACATACCTCCAGTCATTCTGGTCCCAGTCACAGTCTCATAATCACAGCCAGTGCGGTAGTCCTGTGAGTTACTTAATGACTTCAGCAACAGTAACAATAAGTTACATGGATGCAGGATGCAGGAAGTCATCCTGCGCTTCAGGATCAGGATACTTACTGTGCTGTGTGTGCTGGGCTGTTTCACGGTTGTGTGTGTCTAAAGTGTGTGTGTGTGTGCCAGTGCTGCTCTCGTCGGTGCAGCTCATTTCCTGTGCCAGACTGGGCTGCAGTTGTTGCTGCTGCAGGTGCTCCTGGTAGGCTGACAAGAGGATGCTGTCAGTAACTCTCGGGTTTTGAGGTCTAAAGGATCTAAACTCTCTAGCTCAGCCACATTTTTAAGCCCTAGTTTTTGTTTTGAATCACGATCCATTTTGTCCAATTGATTTCCAAGTAAATGACAATAATCCGAATAATCACCAAAACTGTTTCAAATCACTTTAATACAATAACCAAACAACTTCCAAATGAAATCCCTTGATAGCCACGCCCAAGACAAAGCACAACCAACGTCAATATACCCAATTCACCAATTGAATATCGTCTTGGACAGTAGCAACTTGTAGAATGATGAAGTCCAAGATATTACAAGATCACAGCATAAGACCCCTGCAAATGTGAATTTAGGGTCTCAATTAAGGCTACTAAAGATACGTTACTAAATACATTACTATTTGGCCATAGTTATTCAACTAACCCTAAGGCCCCTGAACGGGTTGTGAACACCAAATTCAGCCTATTCTCATGTAACTCACTTCACCATATTTTACACTAACGTATCCAACTAACATGCAATATTCGTTACCTCTAGATTATTACTAAATTACATGAAATGTGTACATTTTACTCACACACTACATTCCGAAGATCTAACATCACTAGGGCTAAGGGTTGTAAGCCCTCCCCGTTTACAAAGTGTCCGATAAAGCTAGAATACACTCAATAGATATTACTAACCGAACCCATGTGCATGATAAACCAATGATATACTATGCACCACTATACTTACTTTAGATTACAATACAACTCGTACACATGTACCGTGAAACATGGCATGTGATTCTTCGGGGGTAAATTCCGATTTGCGTCGTTCGCTGCGCTTTTTGTGTACATCGTTTTGCAATAAATTGAAGGTCATGAACGCCTCGTAATTTTCATGAAAACGCCACAGGATCCAAGTCCTGGTCTTCCGTGTGAATAAATGAACATGCGGCCCAATGCCGCGCGCACGCGTTCGCTAGCGAGCGATCAGAACCGGATTCTCACCATGGCATGCTCATACCGTTACACTCCCCTACTTTTAAGCATGTAATCCGCTGGATTATATGCTGCAAGCTTTACTTGCACACATCTGCAACTTAATGCAAGGCATACTCACAATATCAGGGCCACTCGCACAAAGTGTGAGGGTAGGGTGTGTAAGTTCCAAAGGGCATGTGAGAGAGTGTGGAAGTAATGCTAGGGCATGCCATGAGTACAACACAAGCATGAGGTACCAAATCATGCATGCTGATAATTACACACTCATTATTAGGCAATTACTTGCAATTAACTCACAATCCAAACACAAATTGCAATGAAACCTTCATGTGAGGGGGTGTAGGGGGACAAATTGACTCCATTCGATTTTTTGTGAATTTTTCTCGGACTCCTGTCGACCTCTATGAGTCACTGTAGGTGTGCTGTGGCACAGAAACTCAAAATCTGAAATCATACAATTTTCTTTGCATCTTCAACAACACTTGGGGGGAAGCGGGGTGCTGTCAAAAAATTGCAAAAATCGAATATTGCACAAACAGGGCGACAGTGCGCCAGAATTGCACGGCAATCAACTAAATTCCTACAATCCAGTGTTTAGCCTCGCTTAGGATGAAGTCTCTGGGACTCAGGCTCTTCACATGGAGAGTGTTCCCGAGTTCCCAAGTTCACATCCACAGCTTGGGTTAATGTTAAACAGGATGGGCTGCCAGAACTGCCAGCATCAGGTAGGAGTCTAGGTGCTGCGGTGGTGTTGCGGTTGGCGTCTCACAGCAGCAGATCAACTATAGGGGCCCAGATTGGCGGAAGGGGACCCTATAGGACAGCTCAGTTACAGTGCACTGCACTGTAAGGGTTCTTGAAGAACATCACCGGCTAGCCAGATGCATGATGACAAGGTAGTGGTGCCAGCCAGCTTGTTGAGGATCAGGAAGTCCGGCTAGCCAGATCCACCATGACAAACTACTCCGGCTGTTCAACTGCAGGGTCCAGAACTGCTGGGGGACCACTGCAGGACACAGTTGCAGTGTACTGCACACTGTAGGTGATGATGAAAAACTTCTCAGGGGACACAGTTGCCCAGGGCTGTGGGCAGTAGCAGGGTGCTGCTGCCAGGGGGTGCTGAAGTCAGGGCACAGGTGCTGCAAGCTACAGGGTGTCCAGGTAGATGTAGTCCAGCTGCAGTAGCATCAACTGCAGGGCCCAGGCTGAGATGAGGGCGCCTCTGCAGGAGCTCAGTTACAGTGTACTGCGCACTGTAAGTCGATGTTCAACTCATCCAGAGGCCTGCACACTGCCAGGACTGAGGGCAGTTCAGGCCAGACCAGGTTGGGGGCGTTGATGTCAGGGATCAGGGCGTCACTGGATAGGACAGGCTGCAGGGTGCAGGCTGTCCACTGATGATCAGTCAGCCCTGTGAGGTATCCAGGATCAGGGAGTAGGGGTTACTGTTGGGGCAAAACTCTCCAGGTAACGTTGCAGTAAATTCCAGGACTTTGAAATTTTGAACTGCCAGCATTGAAACTGATGATCAGGGATGTCCAGAAGTGTCAGTCACTTGAAAGGACTGTACTGTAACCAACAGTGATCATTCCAGGGCCCACTGGTAGCTAGGCAGGGGGTGCTGTAAGGATACTGAGGCATCCTGGACTGTTCTGGATCAGTTCTGGACCTTGCAGCTTCGAAATTCTGAGTCACCAGAATTTTATGTAACTGTGAAGATATCTTCTGGGTGAGTAGCATGCTGTTAGGTGGTGAAGAAGAACTGATGGGGCTTCTCATCATGCAGTCAATCGTTTTGCCTGAGGCCTGTAGGCAAATGCCAGGCTGATAGGGAGTTTCAGTGTTGGGTGCTTCCTGGGATAGTCCCTGAAAACTGGGTTGTAACCAGGGAAGAAGACATGTGGCTGTTCCCATGTTCTGTCACTCTTCCTGGGATAACCCTTCCACTGCACCTGCATCTCATACTGCCCTTGCTTCTGGCGATGTCCAGTAATCTTCTCAACTATCCAATCTGGATCTGGCTGGGGCTGCATCTTCTGTCTGAGATTTTTGCTGCTCCAGTAGAGGGGGGTTTTCTGCAGACTGATGAACTGCTTGTCCAGCTTCATCTGGTCCTCATGAAACTGCTCTGGTGCTGCTCCAGGGGCAGTTTGGACCAAATAACTGGAGGGCGCCACTTGCTGCACAACCTCATATGGGCCACTCCAGTAATAGTCTGTGGCATTGGTGCCAATTGCCCTCTCGTCCAGGGTCCAGACTCTATCTCCTTTCTCAAAATTTCTGCTTGGCCTTCCCCTTTTTTTGTACTGCTCTGCCTGCTTGCTTCTGGCTATCTTCAGAGTCTTGCTGATCAATTCCTCCATCTCAGATTGTATCTTGAACCAGGTATCCACAGATGGCAGTTTCCTGAATTGTGGTAGAGCTGGTCCTGGCCCCAATCTTTTCCTTCCAAACAGAATTTCATTTGGGCTGAGGCCAGTCAGGTTGGGAGTATTGTGGTACCTCCTCAACAGCACTGGCAGCAAATCAACCCAAGTGTATTGTGTTGTGGAGGCCAGTGCCTTCCGCAACATGGCCTTCACTTGTCTTCCTGCACCTTCAGCAGGGTTGCCTTGGTGCCTGCCAACAGTCACATAATGAGTGTGAATACCCAATCCAGCACATAATCCTCTATACCAACTGCCTGCAAACTGTGGACCTCTATCACAAATAATTCCACTTGGAATATCAAATACTGATAACCAGTGCTGCACAGTCAATTTTCCAGTTTTTTCTGCAGTAAGTCCTGCTTCAGTTGTAGGCACACAGACAATATAACCACTCTTCAAATCAGTGATAAGTAATGCAGTATCATACTTTATACCATCCACAGTACAGGGGGTGAAGTGGAAGAGGTCCATGGCCACTTTGTCCATCACCCTGTCTGGTACTGGGTGTGGTAGCAGCTTCCCTGTTCTCCTGAAATTGGGGGGCTGGGCTGCTTGACACTGTGGGCAAGAGCTGGCCAGTGCCTTGCATCTCTTGTCCATGTCATCAATTTCCATTCTGTGCTGCAAGTCTGTGGCCATCACAGGGCCACTGGAGTGTGGGGTCTCATCCTGGTGCCAGTAACTCAGCACTGAGTCCACTAACTCCTTGGGTACACATAATTTCCCATCATGAAACATTTTGTCCTCCATCAGAGCATATGTCTCTCTGCCACTGAAATTTCCACCCTTCAGGGCCTTGAAGATATCTCTGTATTTTTTGTCTTTCAGATATGCTGCTTCCCAGTCTCTGAACATCACACTGTCCTCAGCATCATCTGGTAGTGTTCCCAATTCTTGGTCTGGATGCACATATTTCTTCTTCCAACTCTTCTTCTTCCTGTAGGTCTTCTTTTTCAATGCCTGCCTGCCTGTTATGTTATGTTATGTTATGTTATGTTATGTTATGTTATGTTATGTTATGTTATGTTATGTTATGTTATGCTATGTTATGTTATGTTATGTTATGTTATGTTATGTTATGTTATGTTATGTTATGTTATGTTATGTTATGTTATTTTATGTTATGTTATGTTATGTTATGTCATGTTATGTTATGCCATGTTATGTTATGTTATGTTATGTTATGTTATGTTATGTTATGTTATGTTGTGTTATGTTATGTTATGTTATGTTGTGTTATGTTATGTTATGTTATGTTATGTTATGTTATGTTATGTTATGTTATGTTATGTTATGTTATGTTATGTTATGTTATGTTATGTTATGTTATGTTATGTTATGTTATGTTATGTTATGTTATGTTATGTTATGTTGTGTTATGTTATGTTATGTTATGTTATGTTATGTTATGTTATGTTATGTTATGTTATGTTATGTTATGTTATGTTATGTTATGTTATGTTATGTTATGTTATGTTATGTTATGTTATGTTGTGTTATGTTATGTTAAGTTATATTATGTTATGTTATGTTATGTTTTGTTCAGTTATGTTATATTATGTTATGTTATGTTATGTTATGTTATGTTATGTTATGTTATGTTATGTTATGTTATGTTATGTTATGTTATGTTATGTTATGTTATGTTATGTTATGTTTTGTTATATTATATTAAGTTATGTTATGTTATATAGGGTTATGGTAGCTTATGTTATGTTATGTTATGCTAGGTTATGTTATGTTAGGTTATGTTATGGAGGCGTACCAACCAAATCCGGGGGGGGGGGGGGGGGGGCTAGGCCCGGCCAGCCATGGCCAGCCGGCCGGAGGAGCCTAGCCGGCCAGCCAGTCATAAGAAACCTATAGTAAACCTAGGGCGCCAAGGGCACCCGAAGGAAAAATCGGACGGCTAGCTGTGGCCAGCCGGGGGGGGGGGAGGGGGGGGGGGGGCTGACCCCAGCCAGCCAGCCACGGCCAGCCGTGGATTGGTACGCCACCTATGTTGTATTATGTTATGTTGTGTTATGTTATGCTAAGTTACTTTAAGTTATGTTCTGTTATGTTATGTTAAGTTATATGATGTTATGTTAAGTAGTGTTGGGGTATGTTATGTTATGTGATGTTAAGTTATTCGAAGGTATGTTATGCTATGTTATGATGTGTTAGGTTACTTTCTGATCCCTGGATCTTTGTGTTTCCTTTTTGCTGTAGAACTAAGATAGGTAGAAAGAAAGAGGAAATGGGGTTGTATTGATGGTTTTGTTGCATGAATTCCCTGGCACCTGCGTCCATTACATCTCAGTTTCTATGGTCCAGTGAGCATTTCCTTGCTTGTGTCTGCCTGCCACACCCTCTAAGAAGCCACACCAGCTTGTTATGTTAAGATATGTTAAGTTATGTTAAGTTAAGTTATGGAAAGTTATGTTACGTTATCTTATGTTATGTTACGTTACGTTAGGTTAGCTTATGTTATGTTCAGCTATGTTAGGATAAGGTATGTTAAGTTATGGTCACATGCAAGCGAAGGGAGGAAGGGGCATGCGACGCATATAATTGCCAGTGTGTGGAATCACGTGGAGTAATGACACCATGAATGGAGATGAAGGTGTGCAACGTGGGACAGAGTAGGAAAAGACAGCACCACAGCGCACTGAACCACACCACACCACACAGCACGACACCACACCGAACGACACCACACCGCACACGCACGCCTTGCCTTCTCCTTGCCTTCTGTCTTCTTTTATACATGATGCAGTGCGGCCTGGCGTCCTCTCCTGCAAAGGGGGTAAGTGGTAGCTTACATAAGGCGCATCACTTACACAACACGCATGCACAACACGCCTCTTTCCACACATGCTAATTCACAGGTGCCGGAAGGTGGGAGATGCAGCGTGCACAACGGCAGTGGGGGGGGACCCACGTAGCAACCCCAGGAGGGCATCGACAACGGGAGGGGACCCGTGCAACAAAACCCCAAGCAAGCTTCGACAGTGGGAGGGGGCCCACGCAGCAACCCCACATGTACGACAACGGTGGGGGGGGGGCCATGCAGCAACCCCACGAGCACATCAATGGTGGGAGGGGACCCACACAACAACCCCCACGAGTACACCGAGGGTGGGAGGGGACCCACGCAGCAACCCCGCGCATGCTTCGACAGTGGGAGGGGGCCCACGCAGCAACCCCAAGTACACATTGTATCAGTGCCGCCCCGGGGCCGCTCTCCGGGAAATTGCTTCCCTTTGCTTTGCGTTCACAGGGGGGCGGCCAACCCAAGAACTGGCATGGGCACCAACACAAGCACGGGCCAGGGAGTCCTGGTGGGGGGGGGGGGTAAAGAGTGTGTAGGTGGGTGCGGGGAACAGTTGGTTTGAGTGGAAAGGGGCGCCCCCCCCCCCCAAACTGGGGGGCAGTTGGTAGGGGTGGAATGAGACGGGGTTGGGGAAACACAAGGGGTGCCCCCCCCCCCCCCCATGCTACCCGTTGTCCTTGCCCTCTCCGCCCCAGCTTAAAGGAGGGGGCCAGGGTTCCGGGGGGAGAGGGCAACCCAAAAAAAAAAAACAAAAAAAAAAGGTGGGGGGGAAGAAACACAGGGCAGGAGAGGGGGACAGGGGCAGCGGGGGGCCGGGGGAAGAACAAGAGCAACGGTCCAGCACATAACGAGGGGATGAGGGGGGCGGAACGGGCAGCAATTACTTTTTGTCCAGGGGGAGGGTGCAGGAGGGACCCGAGGCAGGCAGGACCAACCGCCAACCCCCCCCCCCCCCGCAACAGTGGCGGCGGCGCGAGGACACCCTCGCCGCCGGGGAACCCCTCCCCTCCCCGCCCTTGCTTAAAGGAGGGGGCTGAAGGAGGGGGTTGGAGTTCCGGGGGGGGGGGGGGCAACCGGGAGGGGGGAAGGGGAGGGAAGAAAAAAAAAAGGGGGGGGGGAGGAACAAGGGGTTGGAGAGGGGGACAGGGGCGGCGGGGGGACAGGGGAAGAACAAAGGCAGCGGTCCGGCGCAGGGGGGACCCGAATCAGGTAGGACCACTCGCCAATGCCCCCCCCCCCACCCGGGCACCAGCGGCGGAGGCACGAGGGCACCATCGCCGCCAAGGACACCGGAGGGAATGCAGGCGCGCGCCGAACCAGCGCCGGAGGAAAAAACAAAAAATTTTCCGATAACAGGAGATTGCGCTGGAATCAGCCGAAACGGATGCCGTAATCTGTTTCGGAGACCTCGAAATACCCCCCTCCTCATCCACTCAGCCAACTTTGGCGAGTGTCGGAAATTCCAGCCAATTTCTCGAAAAGACAACACAAAGAGACCGAAAGGCTAGTTACAAACGAAAAAACAACAAGGAGAGGAAAAAGTGCTCATGCAACAACATACACCAACAGGGCGAACTCGAGCCGCACAACGTGGCTCACGACTGACCAATATACAACACCATCCACGAAGCCACCGGAGTGCACACAAACCTGGACTTAATTGTGCTTGGTTATGTTGTTCGTGCTGTTGTTTGTGCCTGTGCTCTGTTGGCCGTTTTGCTTTTGTTTGTGTCCTTGTAGTGTTGACTTTGTTTTACTGGCGTCTTGTTGGCTGTTGACGTCTGTGTTTTCCGTTTTGTATGCTTGCTGTTTGCTTCGTTGGGGTACGTCTGAGTAGCGGCTGTGTGCACTCCACAAGCGACCAACTGACCGACCTACCGACAACCAACCCCACACGAACGAGCGGACCGCGTAGCGAGGGAAGGGGACGTAACGCCAGCTGGTTCGCATGTGCTTCACCCTGGTGCGTTCCCGACCTGAGCGACAAGAGAAGCTCAAGCAGACGACCAGACACCCCGACGACCACACCAACACAACCAACAGACGAAGAGGTGGCAAAAACAACACAACGAGGACCAACACAACACGGTAAACACACGAACTTACACTCGTCAGCTTACATCAAAAGATCATCTGTAAAAAAGGTTCTAGAGAGCTGTGCCACCGCTGGTTCTTGATCCTGTATTGGGAGGGGGGGTTTGGGGAATTTTTAGCATCTTTGTCTTGGTTCCGGTGAGCGTTATGTTTTTTCATATGTGCATGGGAGTGACTATGGCATGTGAGAGAAATAAGCCCACAAGTAGACCGGTGAACAAGGAGTATGACAGTATGTTTATGACAAAAGGTTATGGTCTCCCTTTCCCCTATGCAATGCACATGTGTTTGGAGATGTATCACATGCTATACATAACATAAGTAGAGTTGGTATGCAGCGAAAGGAAGGGGATTGTGTAGAGTGGGTGACGTCATGAGGGCACAATGAATGAGTGCCCTCCGCCAGGACATTGCCTACTTTCACGTCAGATCCTTATGGCCATGTGATCTGCTTCCTGCCCGTGCTTTGTGGTCTTGAGGTCAGGGCCCCCAGCGCCGGACTCCACCGAAGACAGCATGTTATGTTACGTTACGTTACGTTATGTTATATTATATTATGTTACGTTATGTTATGTTATGTGATATGATGTTATGTTATGTTATGTTATGTTATGTTATGTTATGTTATGTTATGTTATGTTATGTTATGTTATGTTGCGTTATGTTATGTCATGTTATGTTATGTTATGTTATGTTATGTTATGTTATGTTATGTTATGTTATGTTATGTTATGTTATGTTATGTTATGTTATGTTACGTTATGTTATGTTACGTTATGTTATGTTATGTTATGTTATGTTATGTTATGTCATGTCATGTTATGAGGCACAGGACGATAACTCCCAAAAAAAACAATTTTTTTCTTTTTTTTTTCTTTTTCTACGGCACCTTCACGGGGGGGGGGACTACACAAGGGGGGACCCCCCCACTCCACACACCCGCCCCCCCCCCGCACCGACGCAGACCCCCAGTCACCCCCCACCAGGCAGGACCCCGGGAAGGGGGGGGGGGGGGAGCAGGAAGCGAAGTGCCCACGACACACAGTAAGCAGCACGCAGCAAGCAGCACGCAACACGCAGCGCACAGCAAACAGCACACAACAAGCAGCACCCAGCACGCAGCACGCGGCAAGCAGCAAACGGCAGGCAACACACAGCAAACAGCACACAGCGAGCAGTACACCGCGAGCAGCACACGGCAAGCAGCACACCGCAAGCATCCCGCAACCAGCAGCACACAGCACACAGCACACAGCAAGCAGCACACGGCAAGCAGCGCTCAGCAAGCAGCACACAGCGAGCAGCACACAGCAAGCGGCACACATCAAGCAGCACGCAGCAGGCAACACACAACAGGCAACACACAGCAAATAGCACACAACAAGCAACATACAGCGAGCAGCACACGACAGGCGGCAAGCAGCACACAGCAAGCAGCACACAGCGAGCCGCACACAGCCAGCAGCACACAGCAGGCATCACACGGCGAGCAGCACACGGCAAACAACACACAGCAAGCAGCACACAGCAAGCAGCACACAGCAGGCAGCACACAGCAAGCAACACACAGCAAACAGCGCACAGCAAGTAACACACAGCAAGCAGCACACAGCAAGCCGCACACAGCAAGCGGCACACCGCAAGCAGCACACAGCACGAAGTACAGGGAGCAGGCTGGGCCACCCGCCGCGCAACCCCCGCGACGACGGCGGCAACCACACCGCTAGGGACGCCAACGGGGGTGCAGGAGGGCCAAGAAGCAGGCTGGGCCACCCGCCACGCACCCCCAACCACCCTATGGGTCATGGCAAAGGGGATTTTTCTCTAACCTTGTTTGGATAGGGGGTGCCGGAGGGACCACCCGCAGGCTGGGCCGCCCGCCACGCACCCCCCCGTAACAGAGGCGGCAGCCCCACCGCTGAGGACACCAACGGGGGTGCAGGAGGGCCAAGAAGCAGGCTCGGCCACCCACCACGCACCCCCAACAACCCTATGGGTTTTTTTTTGTTTTTTCTGGGGGGGGTATGTAACCTAGGATATTAGGCACGCACAGCCACTCCAACACGCAGTGCCCCCCCTACACTGCAACACGCACGCACACCACAGCCACGGGAGACGACCAACACCACGGTCCAATCCGCCCAACCCGGCAGTCCATGGCACCACCAACCATGGGCGACCCGCCAACTCCCCACCGGCTCTGCTGCACAGTATCGGAGTCGCCCGGTCACGCTGTTAACGATGTTACGGCGCGCACCAGCCCACACCAGGCCACGACACACCACGCCACAACAGAGGTGGGCTCACAAAGCCAGTCTCGCCCGGCCCGGCTGTTCAAACCCTCGTGACTGTCGCGGCCATCCCAACACCCCTCATACTGGCCGGCTTCCCAGAATCCGGACCGCCCGGTCGCGTTGTTAGCGGATCCGCTACTGCGCGCACCAGCCCACACCAGGCCACAACACAACACGCCACACCACACTAGAGATGGGCTCACAGGGTCAGTCTCGCCCAGCCCGGCTGTTCACGTCTCAGTGACTGTCGCGGCCAGCACAACAGTCCCCCGCCGGTCTGCTACACAGGAGCGGTTCCGCCCGGTCGCGTTGTTAACCACGATGTTACTGCGTGCACCAGCCCCGTCAGAGCACACCCACACTCCACGACACTAGTAGGTTAGGACCCACAGGGCTAAGGCCGCCCGGCCCCCCAAGGCCAGCACGACAGAGCAGCAGTTCAGGCCCCCTCCAACAAGGAAATGCCGCCCGGGTCCACATACCCAGCCCAACCGCCACCCACCGCGCACCACACCAGCGAGCAGGTTGCCGCGAGGAGCGGAACAACCCTCGCCATCCCGAAGGACAGGAACCAGCCAGAAAGGACTGCCTCACAGGGTCGGTACGCCGGGCCAGCTGTCGTCGGTACGGTGCAGTGAAGGTCAACGCGTAGCCACCAAACAGCAGCATCTGCTTCACACGATCGGTGCGCCCCACCCCGCTGTCATCGGAACGGTGCGGCGTGGGTGACCCCGACACCAGGCCTCGCATCCCCCACCACACAGTGGAGAGGCGTCTCCAGCCCCCCCCCCCCGGACCAGGGACACACCGGGCAGGATCAAATCGGACGGGTAGAGGCGGCTGAAAGGCACCCTCGATGACCACCGAAAGACGAGATCCACGCCCACCAACCCGGCACCAGAGCAGACGAGTGGTGAACGGAAGCGACGGTGACCGAGGAGCGCACCGGTACATTGACCTGAAGTAAGGCGTGGCCGGTGGCAGCTCGGGCCGGGGGCCCAGCGGGCCTCGGGCGACAGGGATGCCCGGCGTGGCCACGAGCCCATAGCCGGAACGTCTCTGCCCACCGGGAGTAAGGGCAGGGATGCCCCGGACCTCCTCGACAGTGGGAAGCCCACAGACTGGTGAGCCGCCTGGCCAAGGGCGTTCCATACCACTGTGGGTGAAGGGGCGTGAGCTCAGTGCAACCCGGGCTGAAATGCCAGGCTGTTCGCGGTCCATAGAACAAAGCGGCCTGGACGGGGGAGCGGGGAAACCCCCCTCGGCTCGGAGCCAACCACCACCACCACCTTCTCTATTTATTGTACTGCTCTGCCTGCTTGCTTCTGGCTGTCTTCAGAGTCTTGCTGATCAATTCCTCCATCTCAGATTGTATCTTGAACCAGGTATCCACAGATGGCAGTTTCCTGAATTGTGGTAGAGCTGGTCCTGGCCCCAATCTTTTCCTTCCAAACAGAATTTCATTTGGGCTGAGACCAGTCAGGTTGGGAGTATTGTGGTACCTCCTCAACAGCACTGGCAGCAAATCAACCCAAGTGTATTTTGTTGTGGAGGCCAGTGCCTTCCGCAACATGGCCTTCACTTGTCTTCCTGCACCTTCAGCAGGGTTGCCTTGGTGCCTGCCAACAGTCACATAATGATTGTGAATACCCAATCCAGCACATAATCCTCTATACCAACTGCCTGCAAACTGTGGACCTCTATCACAAATAATTCCACTTGGAATATCAAATACTGATAACCAGTGCTGCACAGTCAATTTTCCAGTTTTTTCTGCAGTAAGTCCTGCTTCAGTTGTAGGCACACAGACAATATAACCACTCTTTAAATCAGTGATAAGTAATGCAGTATCATACTTTATACCATCCACAGTACAGGGCGTGAAGTGGAAGAGGTCCATGGCCACTTTGTCCATCACCCTGTCTGGTACTGGGTGTGGTAGCAGCTTCCCTGTTCTCCTGAAATTGGGGGGCTGGGCTGCTTGACACTGTGAACAAGAGCTGGCCAGTGCCTTGCATCTCTTGTCCATGTCATCAATTTCCATTCTGTGCTGCAAATCTGTGGCCATCACAGGGCCACTGGAGTGTGGGGTCTCATGCTGGTGCCAGTAACTCAGCACTGAGTCCACTAACTCCTTGGGTACACATATTTTCCCATCATGAAACATTTTGTCCTCCATCAGAGCATATGTCTCTCTGCCACTGAAATTTCCACCCTTCAGGGCCTTGAAGATATCTCTGTATTTTTTGTCTTTCAGATATGCTGCTTCCCAGTCTCTGAACATCACACTGTCCTCAGCATCATCTGGTAGTGTTCCCAATTCTTGGTCTGGATGCACATTTTTTCTCTTCTAACTCTTCTTCTTCCTGTAGGTCTTCTTTTTCAATGCCTGCACTGCCACTGTAGGTGCTCCAGCGAAATCAGGGGGTGTTCCAATGTGCTCAGGGTGCGACTGAAAGTATGGGTGTGGAGGATTCAGATTATTCTCCAACACCACTGACTGCTGCTCGAACATCCTGATATCCTTATGCTGCTTGACTGCACACCTCATGCAGTGCTTCTTGATAAGCCTCTGTTCCTCCTTCACAAATTCCACAACTTCTGCCTTTTCCTGTACACTGCCATGGAGGCTGATATCCAAAATAGCCTCACTGGCAGGATATGCCCACCTGGACAGGGCATCAGCCACCACATTCTCCTTTCCAGGGAGATAGGTGACATAGAGCTCAAACTGAGAGAAGAGCTCATGCCACCTTCCCCTTCTGGCTGCTGGGCCTGAGGGAGTGTCTGCACACTCAGTCCTCCAGCTTTCCAGGCTCTTGTGATCCGTGAGGATCTCCACTCTCTGGCCTGCTGTGAACCAGCTCCTGAATTTCCTCAGGATACATACTATAGCGTATGCCTCCTGCTCTCTGGGTGGCCAGTTCCTCTGCCTGGTGGTGAGCTTTCTGCTCCAGTAAGCTAGGGGGTAATGCCTCCCCTGCTCATCCACCTGTTCCACCACTGCCCCAATGGCATACTTGCTTGCATCAGTCCTGATGTAAAATGGCTTGCTGCTGTCCACCACATGCAGTGTTGCCACATTGCACAAGGCCTCCTTCAACTTCCGGAATGACTGCTCAGATTCAGGGGTCCAGTTTACCTTCACTGGACTTCCTTTCCTTCCTGCTTTCTTCCCAACTTTCAGCAAATCAGTAAGTGGTCCAGCCATATTTGCATACAGTGGTATAAACTGATGATAAAAGTTGGTAACTCCCAGAAAACCTCTGAGCTGTGATATTGTAGTAGGTCTCTGCCAAAACTGTACTGCCAGTAATTTCCCAGGACTGGGTTTTCTGGTCCCATTCTCCAGTATACTGCCACAGAATTCCACAGACCTCAAGAACCACTTGCCTTTCTTAGGTCCACATACCAGCTTGTACTTCCTCAGGCGTTCCAGAACCTGCTGTACTTGTTGGCAGTGGAGCTTCAAGATTTCTTCTTCAGTGTCTCCTTCTGTGCTGATGATGATGTCATCAATGTATACTGTGCAGAAGTCCAAGTCTCCCAATATCCAGTTCATCATCCTCTGGAACTGTGGGGGCCAATTTTTCACTCCCATGGGCAAACATTTCCATGCCAGAATTCCTAGTGGAGTGGGCATTGCTGTTAGTTTTCTGTCCTCCTCTCTTAACTTCATTTGGTGGAATCCATGTTTTAAGTCCAGCACTGTAAAAATTTTTCCTGCCATCCTTTTCTGTATCTCATGCTCAATGGAGGGCAGAGGATGAGCATCTGCCTCTGTTTGCTCATTGAGCTTCCTGAAATCCACCACAAGTCTCCATCCATCCACTGTCTCTGGATCTGCAGGTGGAGGCTTTGGGACAGAGAAGAGTGGTGCTGCCCAAGGGGACATACATTTTTCCAACCACCCAAACTCATACAAATTCCTCTCAAATATCTTCCTCATTATGTCTTCCCTTCTGCCCAAAGTCATATAGGACTTTACTGCAAAGGGCTTTGCATCCTTCTTGAGATTGATTGTTGCAGTTCCATGGGGTCCTCTCCAAGTATCCAAATCTCTTCCATGTACATTGCCACTGAGTACATCATGTTCATATTGCTTGTAGAGCTTGTCTCTGGCTGCTGCAACTTTTTCTCCTTGATACTGATCTCCAGTCCTGACTGTTGACAGTATTCTTGCCAGTTTTCCACTTCCAAATTGCTGTGTCAGGGCGTCCCTGATATCCTGCCCTGCATCCTGCATGGGGGCAAAGGCAGTTTGGGCACATTCAGGGTCCCAAGTGCTGCAAGGATCAACAAAGGGGAAGTCCTTGAAGCTGAGTTGGGGTCTCTGACCTGTTCTTGTTCCCAATTTTCGTCTTTTCCTCCTCTTCAAACCATTCAACCCATTTGCTGTTGATGCTGGGGTAGTGCTCATACCATTCCCATGAATTTTCTCTGTAGTCTGCTGGGTGTCCATCACAAGGTTCCTGCTTGACTCAGTGCTGGGTACTGCAGCCATAGTGGCTGGCAGCACACCTTGACAGGGTAAAGTAACCTTCTCTGTGATTTTCCTCCTGCTTGACTGTCCAGTAGAAGAGTGGGAACTGATAGGGGCAGTACCAGTAGCCAGTAAAGTAGAATCAGATCCCTGAGAGGGCCTACTGCCACTGCCAGGGGTCCTACAGGACTGAATATCAGCATTGCCAGCAGCATAGGGCTGTATATCAGAACCAGTATCAGCCAACTGTGGACCGCGTATAACGCAAAGGGCTGAATTGAACTGCTCTGTGGGCCTCTGTGAACCACTACAGGTCTGAACACCAACATTGCCAGCAGTATTGGACTGCATATCAGGGCCAGTAACAGCCAAAGGTGGACCGCGTATAACGCAAAGGCCTGTATTCAGCTGCTCAGTAGGCCTCTGTGGTCCAGTACTGCCCTGCTTGGTGGCCTGGGAGTTCCTGTCTTGCCCTCTGTGGGGCACTGATTCAGAATCAGGGCGACCGCGGATGTCCCGACACTGATGTTGAGGCTGCTGTGCAGCATCAGGAGGTCCATTAATGCCCTGCATGATGGTCTGAGACTCCCTGTCTTGACCTCTGAGGGACAGTGACTCAGGACCTTGGATCTGTCGGCCCGAGGGCTGATTTTGAGCCTTCTGGGCAGCATGTTCCTCCCTCACTGTGGACTTGAAATTCTTGCCTTGGGTCCTGGGGGGCACAGACTTCACAGATTGTGGGTCCCACATGAGTAACTCCAGGATACAGGGGGGATACTTGATCATACTCAGTAGCTGACTCAGCTGCATATTCCTCTGCAGTCATGCCCTCACTGTCATACTCATCATCAGAACCAAATAACTCATCATCCAGTTGTTCCACTTTGTACTTGATGGCCCATTTGCCATCAACCAGGGCAGCCAATAGGGGCTGAGTACTCCTCCTTGGCTGGTTGTCTTTCCAACCAGTCAGCTCCATTGGTGGTAGCCTGACTATATCAGTGGAGATATCCAGTAAATCTCCAAACCAACTCTTTGTAGGGGTGTCAGGCACAATCATGATTGCCTTTACCCTCTCCTCTTTGACTCTGTTGATCATACCTGCCACTTCTTTGTCACTGAAGGGGTTATTGATCCAAACGTTGGCTTTATGCCACTTGATAGGCTTCCCATCTGACTGTTCCTGCCTGGTACAGGTGAGGGGCTTGGCCTCAATGTCAGGAATAAACCTGAAATACCTTTGTACTCTTCGTTTCCATTTCTCTAGAAGCTTGAACAACCTTGGGCTTGAGCCTGAGGGCCTGAGGTGGTCAGAGCCCTGGGCTGGGTCAGCACCATGCTGCCCAGAATGATCCAGGGAATTCTCCAAAACCTCCTGGTCTCTTTCTCCATGCTGCAGGACTGGTGCCCAGTAATGCAACACAGTCAAATCAGACTTGGGTGGCAGTGAAGGAGTCTCTCGATAATTGGCTACTGCAGCCCATGGGGCTAGCAGATCACCAGCAGCACCATGCTGCACTGACCTGTAACTTTCTGGTTCATGAGGATCACATGGTATATCCAGATAACAGGGAAGTTCACCATGACCTGTAGAAGAAATTCCTGACTGTTCACCAGAAAGTTCAGGACTGCCATCAGCTCCTGAACTATGACCAGTAGAATTCCCAGAATGTTCCAGTACACCTTTCACTGCTGCTTGTATCTTGTCTTGATGTCTCTTGAATGCCTCAAGAGAAAGCACACCCGGCCATACATAGGCATTGGGCACTTCTTCCAAGTCTTGTAAAAAACAACCTCTGTGGGCCATTGGGCTGAGTCTGTGGTCCCACAGAAAAGGGTTCCCCAAGTACATGTGATACTTGATTGGGGCTGCATAGCAGTAAACTGTGAAGTTGATCTCTTCCAAGGCAGACCAGTTCTGCACCTGCTGAGTGATAAATCTCAATTGAACTTCACAGCCCTCTTTCCCACCATCCACGTGGTGTCCACCAGCTCCCTCCAAGTGAACAGGCTTTACTGCTTGCTTGAGGCAACTACCAGCAAATTCCTTGCTGATCAAGTTGACTTCAGACCCAGTATCGATCAGAACTGTGGCGATTTTTTTGGTGCCATCTGGTAGTATGATCCTTACCTTGCACACAAACTGTCTCCTGTTCAATCTTTTGGGTCTTCCCAAGAACTCCAAATAGCCAGACTCTTCAAACTCTGTGGCTTTCTTGGGTCTTCTACTCTTCATCACTGCACTTGCCACCTGAATTATTGGGGTGGCGTCCAGGGCTGGCCCTGTGGACTGTCTCTGGCCAGATATACCCTTGCTGCTCAATTCATTGTGCCTCTGGGGGGTGCTCTCATCCCTGACTGAGCTGGGTGACAGCCCACTGCCTGTTCCCTAGTGGTTTCGCTTGGGGGCAGGGGCAGTGCCCTCATTGGCAGCAGCCGCTCCTCCAACTGTGGACTCTTCGGCCTCATACTCTTGCTCTTGGTAGTCATCCTCTCCATAGTACTCCTGATACCATTCATCATCTCCATCAGTAATGTCTCTGACATGATGAGGATCTGCTTGCCACTCTTGATACTCATCATACCAATCATCTTGCCACTCATCTTGCCAGTCATCCTGCCAGTCATCCTGCCAGTCCTGCCCATCTGCCCCTTGATCATTTTCAGCAACCTCTTCAGCACCAACACCTCTCACCCTGCCCCTGCCGCCCTTCCCTTTGCCCTTGGCTGTGCCCTTGCTCTTGCCTTTGCCTTTGCCTTTGCTCCTGCCCTTGGACCCTTTGCCAGGCCTGCCAGAGCCAACACCTTTGCCAGGACGGTAGCCGGGCGGGGAGGGGGGTTGTGCCTTTGCTGCTTGAGCCATACCCACTGCCGCTTGGCACAGAATTGCTTGAGGTAGTGTTGCTTGCTTGCTGAGATCTGCCCGAGGGTGCAGGGGACTTGGAACTGCCACTCATACCTTTGTTTGGGGATTGTTTGCCACCATAAATGGCCTTGTCATGGTCCCTTGTGCTGTGGGTCTTAGACTTGGCAGCCCAGCCCTTACTGATACATCTTGAGCTTGGACTGAACCTTGTCAATACCTTTGGTATCACCCTTGTTCCATCTTGAATCCTTCTTGGGCACTTGGGACTGATTTCCAGGCTGCTTCGGTGTACCCCAATAGTCCACATTGGTGTCGTGGTGTCTACTGGCTGAGGCTTTTTCTTTCAACATCTTGAAGATATCTTCTGGCCCATAAGTAAATTGCCAACGCTTGCAACGTAACATCTCACCGTGGTAACGGACACGTTCATGCAGAAGGTCGATGACTTGCTGTTCATCCTCTGGGTCATGGACTTGGACTCTCCATCCCTGGTCCTCTCCATACCTTGTGACCTCTTTAAGGGATACCTTGGTGTGGTCTGTGAGGATCTGTCTGACTTTGCTTCTCTCCATCCTGCCAGAAAGTCCTGTAACCAATAGCCAGTGTTCACGGCTTCTCTTTTCAGACTGCTTCAAACTGAGGGCTTCCTGGAAGTCACTGGGTAGCTTGCGGATGAGCACTTTTTTCACTGCCTGGAGGGGGATCTCTTCGCCTGCCTCTTGGCAGAGTGAGAGGAGGCGGTCGTTTTCTTTTTTAAAATTATTTAGTTCGATCGTTGTGACTGCCTTGAGGCGGGGCATCCTCTCGTACATCATTGTGTAGTACCCCTCTACACTTGTGCTGTAGTCCTGTTCTATGGCCTGCATCAGCTCGGTGTAGGTGAGGGGGTAGCTACTTGCTGCGTGCTTTTGCCACAGGGTCAGGTATGGTGTCCTAATTTGTTCGTCTAGGCACTTCAACAATGTTTTGACTTTGTATTTGTCATCAAGTCCCTGGTCTGCCCAGTATGTCATCCAATCCAGCTTCCATCGCACAAATTCCCCAGGCTGTCCCTTGAAGATGGATTGTGGGTGGAGGTCTCTCAGTTCTCTGACCATGGGGTTGAGAATGTTGTCCAAGTTCCCTAGCCCATTGCCTGAGCCTGATCCAACTGCCTGGACTGTACTGGTAGTTCCATGTGACGTGGCTGTGGGGAGTGATGCTGCTACTGCAACCAACTGCTGGGGTGTAGCGGCATTGAAGCTGACACTCTTTGTGTTGGCTGGACTGGTGTGGCTGGTGTGAGATGTGGACAGGGGCACGCCAGTGATGCGATTTTTAACCATCGCCTGTGTTGCCTTGCTCCCTGTATACTCTTTAACTTTTCGGACTCGCTCTTTCACACTTGCACGATTCCTCTTTACCTCTGAATCCGAACTATTCCCAGTCTTGATAGAAAGGATCGATGAAGTAGATGATGCCACAGATCGAGTATCTCCATCTCCACTTTTCCCAATACTCTTGGTCTTCCAGCTCTTCCCACTTGGTATCTCGACATTGAAGGCTCCATATCCTGTAGGAACGAAAGAAGGAGTGGTAGAGGTACCCTCAGCCTTTCCAACATCCAAACCAGCCTCCATAGTCTCAGAACCAGATCCAGTAGTACCAATTGTACAGGTAGGCTGTTTGGTCTGGATCTCACGGTCATACATATCCAAACCACTCTTGCCTTGACTGGTGCCTCTAGAGGTAGCTGCGGAAGTGTCTGAGGTCCTCTTCTCCCTTCTGGCCTTTTCCCTTTCCATGAATTGCATGAGTGTATCTGCCATTCTGTCTTGTTGACGACATAAGGTCTG
The DNA here is from genome assembly GCA_964036045.1 of Eutreptiella sp. 'Long Island Sound 2002'. Classification (NCBI taxonomy): domain Eukaryota; phylum Euglenozoa; class Euglenophyceae; order Eutreptiales; family Eutreptiaceae; genus Eutreptiella; species Eutreptiella sp. 'Long Island Sound 2002'. The sequence continues at coordinate 18,411,864 of OZ038392.1, read as the reverse complement.
AAGTTGTCCTTGAAGCTTGCCAATATCGATCCTGCAAGAACACTCTGGCGGACAATGTGCTCCATGGGTAGTTGGCTGGCTGGTAGTGCCCCTTGGGTCCTTTTCCGATCCCTTTGATCCCTTAGATCTGGACCCACTGGACTGTCCCAACCTCCTTGCGGACCGCTCCCTATGCTTGCCCTCTTTTGTCTCACTGACAACTTCCAATAGGCTTGAAGACGCCTTTTCCATTTCTTCGGCCTCAGCCTCCTTGTCTAGCCATTCATAAATCTGAATTTCTGTAAGGAAATCTTCCGAGGCCATTTCTGAATCTGCAAGGCTCTCGGTTCTCCTTGTCCTCATGGCTTCGATTTCCCTTAAGTGTTTTGTGGCTTCTTGATGTGTGCGGACCAACTTTGTCCAATGAATGTGCTCTTGGGACTTTGTTTGCAACTGGATTTTGGTGTGTGCATGTTCTAGCATCAAAAGACACCTAGAATCATATATATATATATAACACTCTTTTCCAATGCGATCTCTTGACAAATTTTCCAAAATTTCCGTCTTTTCAATCTTCAAACTCATCAAAACTTCACTGGTTCCACTCCTGGGTGTCTCTGCAATTCCCAACTCAAGTTCCAGCACATCTAGCAACATTTGGTCATCGTCCTCATCCTCATCATCAATAACCACAAAGCCAGGGCCTGTACCACTAGGCCATACCGGAAAATCCTCAACCACCTTCTTTCCCTTAGCCATTGCATCCCAATCATACTCACCATCTGTCAAATCCACAATATCCAACTTCTTCCCAACCACGGGTGACTGTGCATCACTTGAATCTACCTTGATGGAGTCCTCGGCTGTCAAACCACTACCAATACTTCGACTCCTTGAACTTTTTTTCAAAATACTTGGCGACCGTGGATTCATTGCCATTTTCCTTGCCGAGGAAGAACGCTTCGGCTTGGTTTTCGATGAACGACTACTCATATACGGACTGGGATCCTTCCCATGCACTGCTGGGTCCCCCATCCGTCTTTCTTGGCCTTTGTCCTTGGCCCTTCGGTCCTCCAGACCGGAAAAACTCGAGCTGGAGCTGGATGAACTCATAAAAAGCTCCTTGGCGAGTTTTTGAGACTCATCCGTCCCAATACACGACTTAAAGTCGTCGCCACTTGCTCCAATTGACACTCCCAAAGTGTCCTCTTCATCTTTCTCGGGGTCTTCATGCTTGTGTTTGCCAAATGGGCAATTTTCACTTTGACATGGTTGTGCGGGCGGGTTCAATTCTGAATGTGTGCATATATCATGCACGGGACTGATTTCGGGCCGTGGCATGGGACTAGAAGAGCTTGACTTTCTGCTACCATCTCGGGTTTTGAGGTCTAAAGGATCTAAACTGTCTAGCTCAGCCACATTTTTAAGCCCTAGTTTTTGTTTTGAATCACGATTCATTTTGACCAATTGATTTCCAAGTAAATGACAAAAATCCGAATAAGCACCAAAACTGTTTCAAATCACTTTAATACAATAACCAAACAACTTCCAAATGAAATCCCTTGACCACCACGCCCAAGACAAAGCACAACCAACGCCAATATACCAAATTCACCAATTTAATATCGTCTTGGACAGTAGCAACTTGTAGAATGATGAAGTCCAAGATATGACAAGATCACAGCATAAGACCCCTGCAAATGTGAAGTTAGGGTCTCAATTAAGGCTACTAAAGATACGTTACTAAATACATTACTATTGGGCCATAGTTATTCAACTAACCCTAAGGCCCCTGAACGGGTTGTGAACACCAAATTCAGCCTATTTTCATGTAAATCACTTCACCATACTTTACACTAACTTATCCAACTAACATGCAATATTCCTTACCTCTAGATTATTACTAAATTACATGAAATGTGTACATTTTACTCACACACTACATTCCGAAGATCTAACATCACTAGGGCTAAGGGTTGTAAGCCCTCCCTATTTACAAAGTGTCCGATAAAGCTAGAATACACTCAATAGATATTACTAACCGAACCCATGTGCATGATAAACCAATGATATACTATGCACCACTATACTTACTTTAGATTACAATACAACTCGTACACATGTACCATGAAACATGGCATGTGATTCTTCGGGGGTAAATTCCGATTTGCGTCGTTCGCTGCGTTTTTTGTGTACATCGTTTTGCAATAAATTGAAGGTCATGAACGCCTCGTAATTTTCATGAAAACGCCACAGGATCCAAGTCCTGGTCTTCCGTGTGAATAAATGAACATGCGGCCCAATGCCGCGCGCACGCGTTCGCTAGCGAGCGATCCGAACCCGATTCTCACCATGGCATGCTCATACCGTTACAGTAACCATACTATGATGACCATGATGCAGGCATGATACTCTTGCACTCTGCATTGTCTGCAACACTTAGCGGTCAGCGTGCTTCGTGTCTCACTTCACATTGACACGCCAGTCCTAGGGATGGTGCCCTCTTATCCAGTCAGGCAGGCAATACATACCAGTGCTGGTTGTTGGGTGTCGCATGCTGCTAGCATCTACTGGCGACTGCATCTCCGGAAGAAACAGTCTGGACCCCCAGTTGGCCAGCTGACCACACAGGAAGCTGCCAGGCTGGGCTATTCACTCTGCCAGGTAGGATGATGCAACACTCAGTCCCTCACTGTTGTGTGCCTCTGTCCTTCCTCTCAGTCTCTCACTGTCTCTCACGGTTTTTGTTAGTGGACACGCTGGTGCCCAAGGGGGTTCCATGTGAAAAAAACTATCCCTGACTAACCTCTCATTTTTCCCTTTTCCTCCTCTCAGTCCTCTCTCACTAACTACACTCCGACTCTCTCTTGGAGTGTGTGTGTCTCTCGGTTGCTGCTGCTGCTCTCTGAACTGCTCTCAGGTGGAAAGGGAAGTAGACCTCCAGTATTTCAGGGTGCTCTGTTCTGGCAGGTCAGCCTTACAGGTGAAGAGGAATAGAAACCCTGTGTGCCTTCTGACTGCGCTGATGACGCTGCGTCTCCACTACACCAAAAGTGGCCAGCTTCACAGCAACACCTCAGTCAGTGCTGTCGACTGCTCTGTTCAGTAGCTCAACCTGTGAATTTGGGTGGTCTTGCTTCTTTGCTTTCTTCCAATTTTCCAGTACAAATGCAGCCAGACTGTCTTGGGCAGGCTGTCACATGTGGTAAACCGGTGACACTGCCACTCTCAGTCTGCTACAGTGTTACAATCTCATCTTTCTAGGGGTGTGTGTGTCAGTAACCACATCCATACACCAGTGTCTGTCTAACCTAGGTCTCACTCATGGCTATGGGTGCTGTCTTGCTGCTCCAGTAGGCTGCTGCTGACAGAGTAAACGCTGCATCTCCAGTGTGCATCAAGACTGCTTCACGATGCTACTGGCCAGCTCCCATGCCCACTTGTTTGCTCCAATGGGCACCCCCGGTTCCCATGAGCATTGCTTCAGCCTCTCAGTACAACAGTCTTTCACTCTGCCCTGTGCTTGGCTTGGGTCAGGCATTCCTCTTGCATGGTGTAGTGTAGACCACACTTGGTCTCTCCGACAGGTTCCCATTGGCTTAGTGTGCGGGGGGGGGGGGTATACTACCTTGCCATCTTGCTTGCTTGCCTGTTGCAGATGGAGCAGACCGTGCACCTACCAATCTGACTATGCATTACCCGGCTACCTACCCCCACAGGCAAACGGAGTCAGACGATCCCAGTCTGAAGGAATCTCCATGCTTGCTTGCAAAATTGAAGTTTGCTTGCTTGCTTGCAATGCTGCCATTTTTTTCGGGTGTTCCCAGGGGCAATCAGGGTACAAGTTCCCCTGCTGGATTTTGCTGCTGGATTGCTCTACAGTCAGCCTCAGACTTGCTTTCTCTTGGGCACTCCCTCTATCCTTCTCTCACTTACAGATATTCCAGTACAGTGGTGCAGGCAGACAGACAGACAACAGAGGCAGGAGGGCAGGCGCTTCCCAGCCAGCCCGCTCCTAGCCCGCTTCCAGCCCGCTCCCAGCCCGCTCCTAGCCTGCTCCCGGCCCGCTCCAAGCCCGCTCCCAACCCGCGCACTCCCAGCCCGCTCCCAGCCCACTCCCAGCCCGTTCCGAGCCGGCCCGCTCCCAGGCTGCTCCCAACCCGTTCCCAGCCCGCTCCCAGCCCGCCCGCTCCCAGCCCGCTCCCGGCCCGCTCCCACTTCCCGCTCCGGACCTGTCCCAGCAAACTAGTTCCCAGCCCGCCTGCTCCCAGCCCGCTCCCAGCCAGCCCGCTCCCAGCCCAGACGCTCCCAGCCTGCTCCCAGCCCGCTCCCAGCCAGCCTGCCCGCTCCCAGCCCGCCCGCTCCCAGCCAGCCCGCTCCCAGCCAGCCCGCTCCCAGCCCGCTGCTAGCCCGCTCCCAGCCCGCTCCCAGCCCGCTCCCAACGCGCCCCCAGCCCGCTCCCAGCCCGCCCGCTCCCAGCCCGCCCGTTCCCAACCCGCTCCCAGCAAGCCCGCTCCCAGCCAGCCCGCGTTCCTGCCCGCTCCCGGCACGCCCCAACCCCACTCCCAGCCCGCCCACTCCCAGCCCGCTCCCAGCCCACTCCCAGCCCACTCCGAGCCCGCTCCCAGACCGCCCGCTCCCAACCCGCCCGCTCCTAGCCCGCTCCCAGCCCGCTAACAGCCCGCTCCAAGCCCGCTCCAAGCCCGCTCCCAGCCCGCCCACTCTCAGCCCACTCCCAGCCCACTCCCGGCCCGCTCCCAGCCCGCCCGCCCCCAGCCCGCCTGCTCCCAGCCCGCACCCAGCCCGCACCCAGCCCGCACCCAGCCCGCTCCCAGCCCGCTCCCAGCCCGCTTCCAGCCCGCTCCCAGCCCACTCCCAGCCCATTCACTCCGAGACCGCACCCAGCCCGCCCGCCCCCACCCCGCCCGCTCCCAGCCCGCCTGCTCCCAGCTCCCAGCCCGCACCCAGCCCGCTCCCGGCCCGCTCCCAGCCCGCTCCCAGCCCGTTTCCAGCCCGCTCCCAGCCTTCCTCCCGCCCACTCCCAGCCCGCTCCTAGCCCGCTCCCAGCCCGCTCCCAGCCCGCACCCAGCCCGCTCCCAGCCCGCTCCCAGCCCGCCTGCCCCCAGCCCGCTCCCAGCCCGCTCCAGACCGCTCCCAGCCCGCTCCAAGCCCGCTCCCAGCCCGCTCCCAACGCGCCCCTAGCCCGCCCCCAGCCCGCCGGCCCCCAGCCCGCCCGCCCCCAGCCCGCCCGCTCCCAGCCCGCCTGCTCCCAGCCCGCTCCCATCCCGCTTCCAGCCCGCTCCCAGCCCGCGTCCCGCCCGCTCCCAGCCCGCCCGCTCCCAGCCCGCCTGCCCCCAGCCCGCTCCCAGCCCGCCTGCTCCCAGCCCGCTCCCAGCCCGCACCCAGCCCGCTCCCAGCCCGGTCCCAGCCCGCTCCAAGGCCCGCCCGCTCCCAGCCCGCTCCCAGCCCGCTCCAAGCCCGCTCCCAGCCCGCCCACTCCGAGCCCGCTCCCAGCCCGCCAGCTCCCAGCCCGCCCGCTCCCAGCCGGCCCGCTCCTAGCCCGCTCCCATCCCGCTCCCAGCCCGCTCGCAGCCCGCTCCAAGCCCGCTCCCAGCCCGCCCACTCCCAGCCTGTTCCCAGCCCACTCCCAGCCAACTCCCAGCCCGCTCCCAGCCCACCCGCTCCCAGCCCGCCTGCTCCCAGCCCGCTCCCAGCCCGCTCCCAGCCCGTACCCAGCCCGCTCCCAGCCCGCTACCAGCCCGCTCCCAGCCCGCTCTCAGCCCGCTCCCAGCCCGCCTCCCGCCCGCTCGCAGCCCGCCCGCTCCCAGCTCGCCCGCTCCCCGCCCGCCTGCCCCCAGCCCGCTCCCAGCCCGCACCCACCCCGCACCCAGCCCGCTCCCAGCCCGCTCCAAGGCCCGCCCGCTCCCAGCCCGCTCCCAGCCCGCTCCCAGCCCGCTCCAAGCCCGCTGCCAGCCCGCCCACTCCCAGCCCGCTCCGAGCCCGCTCCCAGCCCGCACGCTCCCAGCCCGCCCGCACCCAGGCTGCCCGCTCCTAGCCCGCTCCCATCCCGCTCCCAGCCCGCTCCCAGCCCGCTCCAAGCCCGCTCCAAGCCCGCCCACTCCTAGCCCGTTCCAAGCCCACTCCCAGCCCACTCCCAGCCCGCTCCCAGCCCGCCCGCTCCCAGCCCGCCTGCTCCCAGCCCGCTCCCAGCCCGCTCCCAGCCCGTATGCAGCCCGCTACCAGCCCGCTGCCAGCCCGCTCCCAGCCCGCTCTCAGCCCACTCCCAGCCCGCCTCCGGCCCGCTCCCAGCCCGCCCGCTCCCAGCCCGCCCGCTTCCCGCCCGCCTGCCCCCAGCCCGCTCCCAGGCCGCTCCCAGCTCGCCCGCTCCCAGTCGCCTGCTCCCAGCCCGCTCCCAGCCTGCTCCCAGCCCGCTCCCAGCCCGCTCCTAGCCCGCTCCCGGCCCGCTCCAAGCCCGCTCCCAACCCGCGCAGTCCCAGCCCGCTCCCAGACCCCTCGCAGCCCGTTCCGAGCCGGCCCGCTCCCAGGCCGCTTCCAACCCGTTCCCAGCCCGCTCCCTGCCCGCTCGCTCCCAGCCCGCTCCCAGCCCGCTCCCACTTCCCGCTCCCAACCTGTCCCAGCAAACTAGTTCCCACCCGGCCTGCTCCCAGCCCGCTCCCAGCCAGCCCGCTCCCAGCCCACCCGCTCCCAGCCTGCTACCAGCCCGCTCCCAGCCAGCCCGCCCGCTCCCAGCCAGCCCGCTCCCAGCCAGCGCGCTCCCAGCCAGCTCGCTCCCAGCCCGCTCCTAGCCCGCTCCCAGCCCGCTCCCAAAGCGCCCCCAGCCCGCTCCCAGCCCGCCCGCTCCCAGCCCGCCCGTTCCCAACCCGCTCCCTGCAAGCCCGCTCCCAGCCAGCCCGCTATCTGCCCGCTCCCGGCACGCTCCAAGCCCACTCCCAGCCCGCCCACTCCCAGCCCGCTCCCAGCCCACTCCCAGCCCACTCCGAGCCCGCCCGCTTTCAGGCCCCCTCTCCCAGCCCGCCCGCTCCTAGCCTGCTCCCAGCCCGCTCCCAGCCCGCTCCCAGCCCGCTCCCAGCCCGCTCCCAGCCCGCTCCAAGCCCGCTCCCAGCCCGCCCACTCCGAGCCCGCTCGCAGCCCACTCCCAGCCCACTCCCAGCCTGCTCCCAGCCCGCCCGCCCCCAGCCCGCCCGCTCCCAGCCCGCCTGCTCCCAGCCAGCTCCCAGCCCGCACCCAGCCCGCACCCAGCCCGCTCCCAGCCCGCTCCCAGCCCGCTTCCAGCCCGCTCCCAGCCCACTCCCAGCCCATTCACTCCCAGACCGCACCCAGCCCGCCCACCCCCAGCCCTCCCGCTCCCAGCCCGCCTGCTCCCAGCCCGCTCCCAGCCTGCACCCAGCCCACACCCAGCTTGCTCCCGGCCCGCTCCCAGCCCGCTTCCAGCCCGCTCCCAGCCCGCCTCCCGCCCGCTCCCAGCCCGCCTGCCCCCAGCCCGCTCCCAGCCCGCCTGCTCCCAGCCCGCTCCCAGCCCGCACCCAGCCCGCTCCCAACGCGCCCCTGGCCCGCTCCCAGCCCGCTCCCAACGCGCTCCCAGCCTGCTCCAAGCCCCCTCCCAGCCCGCTCAGCCCGCTCCCATCCCACTCCTAGCCCTCCCGCCCCCATCCCGCCCGCTCCCAGCCCGCGTGCTCCCAGCCCGCACCCAGCCCGCACCCAGCCCGCACCCAGCCCGCTCCCAGCCTGCTCCCAGCCCCCTTCGAGCCCGCTCCCAGCCCGCTCCAAATGCGCTCCCAGCCTGCTCCAAGCCCGCCCCCAGCCGGCTCAGCCCGCTCCCAGCCCGCTCCTAGCCCTCCCGCCCCCATCCCGCCCGCTCCCAGCCCGCGTGCTCCCAGCCTGCTCCCAGCCCGCACCCAGCCCGCACCCAGCCTGCTCCCAGCCCGCTCCCAGCCCGCTTCCAGCCCGCTCCCAGCCCGCCTCCCGCCCGCTCCCAGCCCGCCCGCTCCCAGCCCGCCTGCCTCCAGCCTGCTCCCAGCCCGCCTGCTCCAAGCCCGCTCCCAGCCCGCTCCCAGCCCGCTCCCAGCCCGCTCCAAGCCCGCTCCCAGCCCACTAACTCCCAGCCCGCTCCCAGCCCACTCCCAGCCCACTTCCAGCTCGCTCCCAGCCCGCCCGCCCCCTGCCCGCCCGCTCCCAGCCCACCTGCTCCCAGCCCGCTCCTAGCCCGCACCCAGCCCGCTGCCAGCCCGCCTCCCAGCCAGCTCGCCCGCTCCCAATCTGCTCCCAGCAAGCCCGTTCCCAGACCGTCCGCTCCCAGCCCGCTCCCAGCCCGCTCCCAGCCCGCCCCCAGCCTGCTCCCAGCCCGCTCCCAGCCCGCTCCCAGCCCGCTCCCAGCCCGCTCCAAGCCCGCTCCCAGCCCGCTAACTCCCAGCCCGCTCCCAGCCCACTCCCAGCCCACTTCCAGCGCGCTCCCAGCCCGCCCGCCCCCAGCCCGCCCGCTCCCAGCCCGCCTGCTCCCAGCCCGCTCCCAGCCCGCACCCAGCCCGCTGCCAGCCCGCCTCCCAGCCAGCTCGCCCGCTCCCAATCTGCTCCCAGCAAGCCCGCTCCCAGCCCGTCCGCTCCCAGCCCGCTCCCAGCCCGCACCCAGCCCGCACCCATCCCGCTCCCAGCCCGCTCCCAGCCCGCTCCCAGCCCGCACCCAGCCCGCCGCCAGCCGCTCCCGGCCCGGCCGCTCCCAGCAAGCCCGCTCCCCGCCCGCCTGCCCCAAGCCCGCTCCAAGGCCGCTCGCAGCTCGCCCGCTCGCAGTCGCCTGCTCCCAGCCCGCTCCCAGCCCGCTCCCAGCCCGCTCCCAGCCCGCCTGCTCCCAGCCCGCTCCCAGCCCGCTCCCAGCCCGCTCCCAGCCCGCTCCCAGCCCGCCTGCTCCCAGCCCGCTCCCAGCCCGCCTGCTCCCAGCTCGCCCGCTCCCAGCCCGCCTGCTCCCAGCCCGCTCCCAGCCCTCTCCCAGCCCGCACCCAGCCCGCTCACAGCCCGCCCCCAGGCCGCTCCCAGCCCGCCTCCGGCCGCTCCTGGCCCGCCCGCTCCCAGCCCGCTCCCAGCCCACCCCCAAGCCCGCTCCCAGCCCACCCCCCGCCACTCCCAGCCCGCCCGCTCCCAATCCCCTCCCAGCAAGCCCGTTCCCAGACCGTCCGCTCCTAGCCCGCTCCCTGCCCGCCCGCTCCCAGCCCGCCCGCTCCCAGCCTGCCTGCACCCAGCCCGCACCCAGCCCGCACCCAGCTCGCTCCCAGCCAGCTCCCAGCCCGCCCCCAGCCCACCGCCAGCCGCTCCCGGCCCGCCCGCTCCCAGCAAGCCCGCTCCCCGCCCGCCTGCCCCCAGCCCGCTCCCAGGCCGCTCCCAGCTCGCCCGCTCCCAGTCGCCTGCTCCCAGCCCGCTCCCAGCCCGCTCCCAGCCCGCCTGCTCCCACCCCGCACCGATCCCGCTCCCAGTCCGCTCCCAGCCCGCCCCCAGCCCGCTCCCACCCCGCCCCCAGCTCCCAGCTCGCCCGCTCCCAGCCCGCCCGCTCCCAGCCCGCCTGCTCCCAGCCCGCTCCACCCCGCACCCAGCCCGCTCCCAGCCCGCACCCAGCCTGCTCCCAGCCTGCTCCAAGCCCGCTGCCAGCCCGGTCAGTCCCAGCCCGCTCCCAGCCCACTCCTAGCCCTCCCGCCCCCAGCCCGCCCGCTCCCAGCCGGCGTGCTCCCAGCCCGCTCCCAGCCCACACCCATCCCGCACCCAGCCCGCTCCCAGCCCGCTTCCAACCCGCTCCCAGCCCGCCTCTCGCCCGCTCCCAGCCCGCCCGCTCCCAGCCCGCCTGCCCCCAGCCTGCTCCCAGCCCGCTTGCTCCCAGCCCGCTCCCAGCCCGCACCCAGCCCGCTCCCAGCCCGCTCCCAGACCGCTCCCAGCCCGCTCCCAGACCGCTCCCAGCCCGCTCACTCCCAGCCCGCTCCCAGCCCACTCCCAGCCCACACCCAGCCCGCTCCCAGCCCGACCGCCCCCGGCCCGCCCGCTCCCAGCCCGCCTGCTCCCAGCCCGCTCCCAGCCCGCACCCAGCCCGCCTCCCAGCCTGCTCCTAGCCCGCTCCCAGCCCGCCCGCTCCCAGCCCGCACCCAACCCGCTCCCAACCCGCACCCAACCCGCTCCCAGCCCGCTCCCAACCCGCCTGCTCCCAGCTCGCTCCGAGCCCCCGCGCTCCCTGCCCGCTCCCAGCCAGCCCGCTCCCAACCAGGCCGCTCCTAGCCAGCCCGCTCCCAGGCAGGCCGCTCCCGGCCCGCTCCCAGCCCGCTCCCAGCCCGCTCCCAACGCGCCCCTAGCCCGCTCCCAGCCCGCCCGCTCCCAGCCCGCCCGCTCCCAGCCCACCTGCCCCCAGCCCGCTCCCAGCCCGCTCCCAGACCGCTCCCAGCCCGCTCCAAGCCCGCTCCCAGCCCGCTCCCAACGCGCCCCTGGGCCCGCTCCCAGCCCGCCCGCCCCCAGCCCGCCCGCCCCCAGCCCGCCCGCTCCCAGCCCGCCTGCTCCCAGCCCGCTCCCAGCCCGCTCCCAGCCCGCCTCCCGCCCGCTCCCAGCCCGCCCGCTCCCAGCCCGCCCGCTCCCAGCCCGCCTGCCCCCAGCCCGCCCCCAGCCCGCCTGCTCCCAGCCCGCTCCCTGCCCGCTTCCGGCCCGCTCCCACTTCCCGCTCCCAACCTGTCCCAGCAAACTAGTTCCCAGCCGGCCTGCTCCCAGCCCGCACCCAGCCCGCTCCCAGCCCGCTCCAAGGCCCGCCCGCTCCCAGCCCGCTCCGAGCCCGCTCCCAGCCCGCTCCCAGCCCGCTCCCAGCCCGCCCGCTCGCAGCCCGCCCGCTCCTAGCCCGCTCCCATCCCGCTCCCAGCCCGCTCCCAGCCCGCTCCAAGCCCGCTCCCAGCCCGCCCTCTCCCAGCCCGTTCCCAGCCCACTGCCAGCCCACTCCCATCCCGCTCCCAGCCCGCCCGCTCCTAGCCCGCCTGCTCCCAGCCCGCTCCCAGCCCGCTCCCAGCCCGTACCCAGCCCGCTCCCAGCCCGCTGCCAGCCCGCTCCCAGCCTGCTCCAAGCCCACACCCAGCCCGCTCCCAGCCCACTCTGAGCCCGCTCCCAGCCCGCCCGCTCCCAGGCCGCCCGCTCCTAGCCCGCTCCCATCCCGCTCCCAGCCCGCTCCCAGCCCGCCTCCCGCCCGCTCGCGGCCCGCCCGCTCCCAGCCCGCCCGCTCCCCGCCCGCCTGCTCCCAGCCCGCTCCCAGCCCGCAACCAGCCCGCACCCAGCCCGCTCCCAGCCCGCTCCCAGCCCGCTCCCAGCCCGCTCCCAGCCCACTCCCAGCCCGCTCCCAGCCCACTCCGAGCCCGCTCCCAGGCCGCCCGCTCCCAGGCCGCCCGCTCCTAGCCCGCTCCCATCCCGCTCCCAGCCCGCTCCCAGCCCGCTCCAAGCCCGCTCCCAGCCCGCCCACTCCCAGCCTGTTCCCAGCCCACTCCCAGCCCACTCCCAGCCCGCTCCCATCCCGCCCGCTCCAAGCCCGCCTGCTCCCAGCCTGCTCCCAGTCCGCTCCCAGCCCGTACCCAGCCCGCTCCCAGCCCGCTGCCAGCCCGCTCCGAGCCCGCTCTCAGCCCACTCCCAGCCCGCCTCCTGCCCGCTCGCAGCCCGCCTGCTCCCAGCCTGCCCCCTCCCCGCCCGCCTGCCCCCAGCCCACTCCCAGGCCGCTCCCAGCTCGCCCGCTCCCAGTCGCCTGCTCCCAGCCCGCTCCTAGCCCGCTCCCAGCCCGATCCCGGCCCGCTTCCACTTCCCGCTCCCAACCTGTCCCAGCAAACTAGTTCCCAGCCGGCCTGCTCCCAGCCCGCTCCCAGCCAGCCCGCTCCCAGCCCGCCCGCTCCCAGCCTGCTCCCAGCCCGCTCCCAGCCAGCCCGCCCGCTCCCAGCCCGCCCGCTCCCAGCCAGCGCGCTCCCAGCCAGCTCGCTCCCAGCCCGCTCCTAGCCCGCTCCCAGCCCGCAGCCAGCCCGCTCTCAACGCGCCCCCAGCCCGCTCCCAGCCCGCCTGCTCCCAGCCCGCCCGTTCCCAACCCGCTCCCAGCAAGCCCGCTCCCAGCCCGCCCGCTTCCCGCCCGCCTGCCCCCAGCCCGCTCCCAGGCCGCTCCCAGCTCGCCCGCTCCCAGTCGCCTGCTCCCAGCCCGCTCCCAGCCTGCTCCCAGCCCGCTCCCAGCCCGCTCCTAGCCCGCTCCCGGCCCGCTCCAAGCCCGCTCCCAACCCGCGCAGTCCCAGCCCGCTCCCAGCCCACTCCCAGCCCGTTCCGAGCCGGCCCGCTCCCAGGCCGCTTCCAACCCGTTCCCAGCCCGCTCCCAGCCCGCCCGCTCCAAGCCCGCTCCCAGCCCGCTCCCACTTCCCGCTCCCAACCTGTCCCAGCAAACTAGTTCCCAGCCGGCCTGCTCCCAGCCCGCTCCCAGCCAGCCCGCTCCCAGCCCGCCCGCTCCCAGCCTGCTCCCAGCCCGCTCCCAGCCAGCCCGCCCGCTCCCAGCCCGCCGGCTCCCAGCCAGCGCGCTCGCAGCCAGCTCGCTCCCAGCCCGCTCCTAGCCCGCTCCCAGCCCGCAGCCAGCCCGCTCCCAACGCGCCCCCAGCCCGCTCCCAGCCCGCCTGCTCCCAGCCCGCCCGTTCCCAACCCGCTCCCAGCAAGCCCGCTCCTAGCCCGCTCCCTGCCCGCTCCCGGCACGCTCCAAGCCCACTCCCAGCCCGCCCACTGCCAGCCCGCTCCCACCCCACTCCCAGCCCACTCCCAGCCGACTCCCAGCCCGCCCGCTTTCAGCCCGCCCGCTCCCAGCCCGCCCGCTCCTAGCCCGCTCCCAGCCCGCTCCCAGCCCGCTCCCAGCCCGCACCCAGCCCACTCCCAGCCCGCTCCAAGCCCGCTCCCAGCCCGCCCACTCCCAGCCCGCTCGCAGCCCACTCCCAGCCCACTCCCAGCCCGCTCCCAGCCCGCCCGCCCCCAGCCCGCCCGCTCCCAGCCCGCCTGCTCCCAGCCAGCTCCCAGCCAGCACCCAGCCCGCACCCAGCCCGCTCCCAGCCCGCTCCCAGCCCGCTTCCAGCCCGCTCCCAGCCCACTCCCAGCCCATTCACTCCCAGACTGCAACCAGCCCGCCCGCCCCCAGCCCGCCCGCTCCCAGCCCGCCTGCTCCCAGCCCGCTCCCAGCCCGCACCCAGCCCGCTCCCAGCCCGCTTCCAGCCCGCTCCCAGCCCGCCTCCTGCCCGCTCCCAGCCCGCCCGCTCCCAGCCCGCCTGCCCCCAGCCTGCTCCCAGCCCGCTTGCTCCCAGCCCGCTCCCAGCCCGCTCCCAGACCGCTCCCAGCCAGCTCCAAGCCCGCTCCTGAAGCGGTACCCAGAACCCCATGGCTAGGTTACGGCATACAACAGGTCTCCGGTCCACGAACCCCAAGTACGGAAGGGAAGACCGGTCTCCGGTCCACTAACCCCATGTACAGAAGGCGCCCGTTGACGCCCGGTGCGAGCCCGACGGGAGCGTGTTCCGTGCCGTAAAGCCCCGCATCGGCAACCGATGCACCGCCAGCGGAGATTTGTGTATCAGACTATCAGGAATCAACAGGGTTTTATTTTCATAATGTTTCTGTCAATTTTTACGCTTCCGTTCTGATATTCACTGTTTTGACTGCTGGCGGTTGGATCGCGACTTTACCGTAACCGCCAGTTTAACTGTAATTAATGGAAATTTCAACGCAATCCGTCACGAAGGCTCCAAAGTCGTTAGGAACTGCATGGATGCTTCCGCAATTTTCACATCTTACACTCGCAACCTTAATCCGAATTTTTCAGGATGTCGAAATCGGATTTTCGACTTCGACATCCCCGCACTTGATTTGACCTCTTTCGAGTGGACCTACGTGCTTCCCTATGCACGAATCAACTTTCCTTTTATCCTGCCCTCCATTTATCTTAAAGATATGGGCAAAACAAAGTTGATTCGTGAGGCCACTTGTGAAGGTCATATCTCGTGTTGCTTGCGAGGAATGACAATAAGGAAACGTGGGATGTATTCACAATACTCCTGACGTAATTTAGGAAGCATTATATGCCTTGCGTCTCCACACGTGCGCGCTAGTGTAATGGATCATGGTCAAGAGGGTGGAGTTTGCGTTGTAACTCTATGGCCATGATATTGCGTGCGTTAAGATAACTTTCGAGTGTAGCGCGCAAGTGTTGGTGTTGCATAGGAACTCTCCTTGAGTTCCTATGAGCGATTGACACAAAATTATGCCCTTGGAGGGGCATGACATATCGTGGCGGGAGCTACCTTTTTGGGCAATACGTGGTATGTGCCATGTGTTGTATTGCGTGCCCATTTGGCGGGTGTGGCTAAGAGCGATGGACCCACCAATGGACCTCATATTGTGCAAGCCCCTTCTCCATACTCCCTACGATCAATTGCAAGCCTAACCTTCGTGAAGGGAAGCTTGTGTGGCGATCCCGAAGCGATGCGTTGGGAGCAAGGTGTGTGTTTTGCAATTTTCCATATTTTCATGTGCCCACTTGGGAAGTAGCGCTCGTAACCTTTCAAAGCGCCCCAAGTGGAGCACATATGTGGAATCGAAGGTTATTGGTGTCAAGTCATTACGTTTAGAGGGATTAGTTGATTGCACGATCCATGCCGAAGATATTATGATATAATTGTGCGCCTTTCAAGGCACTTTTGTGTGTCTTTGTACCAGTTTTGCCGTTTTTGGCTCGTCATGATGTCAAGTGGCGACCGTATATCTCAACGTTGCGCTCAATTGACATCATGACCCAGTTCTGTTATGAGGGTACATACTTCGGTCCCCAACATATCTTGGACCCGGCGAATAACTCCTCTTGAGCTTGGCATACCGTGGCCGCCATGTTGGCGATTTGGGACTATCCCAAATCATGGGCTCACTTGGCGACCCTGCCATTCCCAATACCGGAGGAGTTGGGCGACGCCCAAAAGATATGTTGGACACACATGACTTGATACGAATCCTATGGCACACTCCGGTCCAAGTCGGGCATGTGCCTCATTTGCCCTTAACCATGAGTGTGCGCATTTTTGGCCATTTTGAGCAATTTTCCACTTTTGCTGCCCGCCGTGCACTATGTTCTAACCCTCGTGCACGCCGGACGCATGGAACAATGCACCATATATGACGTGGGTGTTATGCATAATAGTCCCCATGGTTCACACACCACGTGGGCGAAGCGGAGCAACCTTCGTTGAGGCGCTAGCCCAAAGTGAGTGTGGGCAATTTTGCCATTTTGGCATTTGTGGATCCAATTGGGATCGTCACCACGCCGAGTGGCATGGAGATCTATGAGAGCCAAGACATGGGAGTCTCTGTTGGACTCCTGGTGGGTTGCGTATGGAATGGCGGATTCAATCTCCAAGCCGGCGTGGAGATATGCCATTGGGAGCACCCCGAATTTTGGCTCATTTCGAGCAGCCAAAATGACCCCACTTTGGGACCCCAATTTCCCCCTTCTGTGTGGTCAATTGGCGGCCCCATTTCTCTATGCCCACAGGGAGCCTGGACCCAAATCCAAGTTGTACACTCAGATATGAGTCTTAGGTCCTGCCTCCCACCCTGTGAGCGAATGGCCTTACCTTGGCCGAGCGAGCCACGCGTGTAAATGACACCAATTTTGGTGATTTTGGCATCATGACCCCACTTGACTCATCCGTGTTGCCCTGATCCCGGGACCTCAAAGGGAACCAGGTTGGGTGAGGGCTCCATGGAGTTCGTACTCAAAGGGCATAGGGTCAGTTGCCTCGTCCCTACCTCTGGTGGGTCCGGACGAGAGGTCAATTTTGGGGATTTTTGAGTTAATTTCAGTTTGGGCTGAAACAGCCCTTTTTCAGCTACCAACTCCTGGGTGATAATGGCGGGGCCATATCTCTGGCTCAGAGAGGAGTTCAGACCCGCCGTTAAGGGAGCATAGGGGGCCACTGTCGGTTGGCCTTGGAACCCTCTTGGTTCCCACAAAACTCGCCTGTGGCTGGGCGGGACACCTCCCCCATTGGCAGGGTTTCAGGGTCCGGACTGAGCAGCGCATGGGTTGTGTTTGAGTTCCCGCCCCCACCAGCCACTGGGATTGGGATATGAGTTGGGACTGAGTGTCTATTGTCCTGTGATGCCCTTACCCCAGTCCAGTCTTAACCCCATGTGTACATATCCTGATGTGTTGCTGTACATACTTTCGTTCCCTCATTTCAGAGTGGCAAGGATTCTGAAACGCTTTGTCACATGACACGAGCGTATTGATGCCCTTGTGAGCGTAGTGCTTTGTCTGCCTGCTCACCTGTGCGTGTCACCGCAGCGTCCCGTGGCCGGCCCCCCACGGGAACGCGTCAAAAGCGTTTCACCGCCGCAGGGGTACCCAGCCCTCGCGTGCCACTCGGGGTCACCAACCCCGAGCAGCGCGTCGCAGCAGCTCGCAGCTCGCAGCTCGCAGCGCAGCGCAGCAGCTCGCAGCGCAGCGCAGCGGCTCGCAGCGCCGCCCAGCAACAGCGCCGAGTTCGTCACGGAGCCCGCAGCGCCGTCCAGAGCATCGCCCTGACCGCGCAGCAACCGTGAAAGAGGTGCACAGACCAGGACTCCTGCATCAGCCCGATCGGCCGACCCGGAGTCCCATCGGCCGACCAGCAAGGCCGCGTCAACCACCTCCACAACCACCGGCTGACCAGCACCAGCCGCACTCCCAATCCAGTGCTGCAGCACCCGCCTCAACAACCACCACCAGTTCGTTGAGTTGGACGAGTGCACACCAAGGACCTCAAGACCAACTACGCCCCCGCTGCCATGGTGAATTGGCAAGAAGCGGGCAGGACGTGGCCGCGGCCCCACCCCCATGCAGCGCAACTACTGCGTGGGTTGGTATGGGACCAGCACTACCGCCACAGCCACCCCCAGTGCGAAGGCGGCATGCCCAGGAGCTTCGAGCTCCGCACGGACATTGCCCCCGACCGCCTGCAGGCCGTGGAGGACTGGCTGCGGGCGGAAGGGTTCGCCTTCCGCTTCCAGCAGAGGCGCTGGAGGACGTCGGCCCGGCCGGACAGGCCCGGCGAAGGCCTGCGTCCCGACGGGATTGAGGAGGACGAGGAGCCCAACGTGTACCCGTCGGGCGCCTCGATCAATGTCTCCATGTGGGACATGATCGAAAAGAACTTCCCGGAACCGGGGAGCGAGCGCAGGCTGCAGGGCAGCAGCAGCGCGTCTCCGGCGAAGGAGAAGCGGTCCGCCGAGGACAGGAAGCGGGACCGGAAGTGGCGGGAGTACCAGGAGTCCCTTGCCGCCGAAGCCGCCCAAGGCGCCAAGGGCGGAACCCCAGCCCCCAGTCCCCAACGGGCCAATGGTGGTCACCATCCCGGCTCCACCACCCTCGGCGACTACATCCGAGTCGCCAGGCAGACCAAGGCCAAGCCCCGTCCGCTGCTCCTGAGGCCCCAGCAGGCCCCAGCAGGCCCCAGCAGCGACGTGGAGTCAGCCCACCACGGGAGGATGCCGGCCGACCAGGCCAGCTCCAGCAGCAGCGTCGCTCCCGACAGGGACGTGGCGCGCGCCTGTGAGCGCGTCTGTGGGGTGCCCTGCAACCTTCGGGTTGTCCGGCAACGGGCCAGGCAGCACAGCGCTGCCGTGGAGGGCGCCGTCGGCATCGCCCAGGAGGAGGCTGCGGAGTGGGCGCATGGCATGGCCATCCACGCCCGGACCGTGGCGGCCATTGCGGCCGGACTCACGGCCGTAGCCGCCCATGGGGCAGCGACTGCCCAGGTCAACGGTGAGTTGGCGGCAGCCGACGAGGAAGCCGGCCTGACGCAGGAGGCCATTGCCTGCAGGGAGGCCGAGGTGAGGGCGCTGGAAGAAGCGCTTGCCCAAGAGAGGGCAAAGAAGGAGGCGGAGGAAAGGGCCCACGCCGAAGCGACGGCCAAGGCCCAGGCGGACGCCGCCAAGAAGGAAGCCATCGAGGGCGCGCGACGGAAGGTCGCTGAGGAGAAGGCCAAGACGGAGGCGGAGCTGGCAGCGTTGGAAGCGCAGAAGGCGCGGCTGCAGCAGGCCCGGGAAGCCGAGGCGGCTCGTGCTCGGGAGGAAGCCGAAGTGCGAGCTGCCGCAGCCACGGCCGCCGCCATGGAGGAGGCAGAGGCCAAACTCCGCCGCGAGACTCCCCCGGGAGGATCACGAGTGGAGACCCTTCGAAAGCTTTTCGAAGGGGACGCCTCCTCCAGGATGACGCTGGACGAGGCGGACACGGGCAGCAGTGGGAGCAGTGGCCCCACCGCCCATCGACGGAGGAAGGGCAAGGGGAAGACCCCCGAGAGGCCGCGGAGGCCAGCGGGTGGACACCCCCACGACAGTGACCCCTTCCTCACCGCCAGTGACGGGGATGAACGAGGCCGCCGACATCGCCAAGTGGTGGCTTGGACGGGCGGAGGAGGCGGAGACGTCCCCATGGAACCGGAAGGTGAGGATGAGGATCTCTCTCCTCCCTACTGGAGCTCGGAGTCTTCCGAGAACGAGACGCCCAGGTGGGGCGACATGGACGAGGATGACGACATGGACTTCGGCATCACGAAGAAGCGCCCATCCTCGGACCCACCGAGGCGACCCGGCGGAGACCCACCGGAACCCCCTGGCGGAGGACCATCAGGACCCCCTGGAGGACGCCCACCAAGTGGACCCCCTGGAGGTGGACCACCGGACGGGGGAGGACCCCCTGGACCGGGCGGACCCGGCAGAGGCCCTCCTGGAGGACCCCCTGGGGACCCCGACGACCCACCAGGGAACGGCGACCCGGATACCACCTGGCGGTGGATTGTCTACCTCCGCAGGAGAGTCCAGTTGCTCGAGTTGGAGGTAGACACGGGCAAGGGCGAGATGGCTCGCATCTCCAGGGTCGCCGCGCGCGCGCAGACAGAGCTGAACATCGCCAGGGCCGAAACCAGACAGCTGACCACGGTCATCAGCGGCCTGCAGCAGAGGCTGGACGCGCTGGAAGCCCGTGGGAGCGTCGGCAGCGACCGCCCACCCCTGGAGTCTGGCTCGTCGGACGACGGCTGGGGACCCGGACCAGGTCCAGGCAGACCCCACGCCCCCGGCGGAGCCCCCAGGAGTCGCCCCAGCGCCAGTGCCCCCTCTCTCACCGCCCCCTCTCACCGCAGCGCGGGCTGCTGCAACGAGCGCGTGCCGCCCGGCAGTGGCAGTGAGGATTGGCGTGATGAGTGGCTCAGCGCGGAGTTCCGCAACCGCCGTGCTCCACCGCGGACACCGGTACGCCCCGGGCGCCCCGCACCAGCCCTGGAGCCAATCCCAATGGCTGGTGGACGTTATGGTGGACTCAGGGATGAGGTCCCCAGAGGAGACGTGGTATGGGATGTCGGTGAAGGTGAGGACCTGGATCTGGACCTGGAGGAGTTCGACATCAGCCCACCGCGTGGTGTACGAGGGAAGGCCGCTGGCCGCAGCCGCCGGCGCCGTGATGAGGATTCGTACATGGAAGCAGTACGGCGTGAACATTTTGGTTCAGCGTACATGGAGGAACCGCGGCATAGCCACAGGGATTCCATGGAGGAGATGGACGTGGCGGCCGTGGGAGTCCGTGGGCGAGGCCGATGGGAACCTCGGTCGACCTCGCGGCCGGCGTTCATGGTCTCTAAGGCCGCGGATGCCGCCGTGTGGGAAGACTTGAAGGACATCAAGCCCCCCATGTACGACGGCAACCCCCTCAACCTCGACCGCTTCTTGGAGAAGCTGGACGATTGGGGGCTGACCGTCACTGAAGACATGCCTCACGCGGATGCGGAGAGATATGTCTTCGGACGGTTCAGGTACCGCCTGCCGGAAGTGCTCGGAGAGCTATACTTCATGGCGACCAAGGAGGGGAAAATCAAGACCCTCAAGGAAGCCAAGAGGTGGCTCAACGAGCAGGAGCGGGTGGACGCTCCGCAGCTGGCTGCCAAGCGGTGGAAGTCCATCAAGCTTGAGCATGATGGACGGGAGATCCGCCTGCGAGATTGGCGGGACTTCCGAGGGAAATACACCCTCTACCGCCGCAACGTGGAGGATTGGAACGAGGGTGACGAGCAGGCTCGCCTGCCCTCCATGCCGCCGGAAGCATGGATCAAGAGGGTCACCAAGGAGGAATCCAAGAGGGCCAAGTCCAACCACACGGTCAAGATGATGCTCCCCAAAGAGTATCATACGAACGTGGTGGCTTGGGCGAAGAAGAACGTGGCCCGGGATGTCAAACGGCACTCCGTGCGGAACGCTCTCCTCGTCACCGTCTCGGGCGATCGCGAGAAGACCGCGATGTGGCGCCTTGACGAGTGTGAGTTGAGCGGCCAGACCATCCGTCTGCAGGCCATCCCGGCGCGGATGAGCTGCGACGAGATCCTGGAGTCGGTTGGCGAGGAAGTACTCAAGGAGTACCGAAACCTCCACCACACCCGCGGGTTGAGGCCAGGCGACCGCGACGTCAACTATGTTGGCAAGGGACCTGGTGGGGGAGCTGCCATGGACCCAGTGGGAGCCGGCGGCGATGAGACTCTCGTCGACGATGACGACGACGATGAGCCCGCCGAGGTGGCCGTTTGTGCCTTCGTGGCCAAGAACCCGAGCGCGGGGAGCAAGCCGGGAAACTGGAAGACCCTGCAGCAGGGTTGGAGGAAGCAGGAGAAGAGGGACCCTCGCCGCATTGGCGACCCTCCGCTGTCCTTTGGGGAGTTCATACGAGCTCACCCTCAGGGCTGTTTCGTGTGTTATGGGAGGAAGCGAGGCTTCAACCATGACCACCGAACATGCCCCGTCCACAAGGCCGACACGGAGGCTTCCAAGAAGGCGCACGGGTCGAAGAAGCGTGCGCCCACGGGTATCCGGGAAGCCAAAGTGGAGGTCGACAGGGACGAGCTGGCCAAGCTGATGTCGTCGGTGGGGACCGAGTTGGCCAAGGAGATCCAGGAGATCAAGCGGAACTGGGTCCCCAGGTCGGACAACAAGAACAAGGAGAACAACCAGAATGACCAGAACAAGGACAAGGACAAGAAGGGTAAGAAAGGGGGAAAGAAGAAGGGCGTCGACGAGGTTGATGCGGAGGAGAACACCCCTTCCTCCACAACCGACGCCCCCTAGCGGAGCCCCTGCAGCCAAGGGCCCCAGCTAGGGCAGTCGCAGGATGGTGACGTGGGAAGCGCCGAACCATCCCGCTCGGGAGTCGATAAGCACAATGGGACTGCCGCGGGCAGAAGGCCCGGTCCGGCACCCAGTCGCGGAGGCGGGGTGAGGGCAAGTGAAGGCACAAACCCTTGCACCCGTCCGTCCTTCGCCACCAAGAATGTGTTTGATGTACTAAGAGATCTTTCCGAGAGTATCGGAGGATCACCCGGACCGCAGCTGGATGCTGCAGATGGGCAGCCTGAGCCCATTGTCCACGACCTGCACCAGTCGCTTGTTGAGCTTCAGGAACGGCCGGAGATCCTGAGTTTGCACGCCGTGCGCCGTGTCGGTCGCGAGCGGCAGTTGCATCTTAAGGTCCGTGCCTTATGCGGGGAAGTGGAAAAGGTTTTCGACGTGTTGGTGGACACGGGAGCTCAAGTCAGCTTGGTCAAGGCTGGCCTGCTTCCGCCAGAGTGTCTTACCGACAGTCGGAAACCTGTCAGGCTGAAGGTGGCGAACGGCCAGTACATGGTGGGAGGCACAAAGGAAGCGGCCATTGGGCTGCAGTTCGTGAACCATCGTGAGCTGAGCCGCCCAGACCTCGGCAAGGAAATCCTCCTGCACGGTCGCTTCTACGAGGCCGAGATGGACTGGGACATGATCGTCGGGTACGACTTCATGATGGAGACGGACTCCGGCGTCCTCCCGGCCCAGGCCTCCATGACCCTGTACCAGGACGACCAACTCTCGTGGCTTTCGTCACCTGAGCACCATGTGGAATGCCAATGGATCCAGCCCGAACGCAATCAGCTCGAAGTGGCCGCGCTGGACACTGAGCCAACTGGTCCTGCAAACCAGGAGTACGGCGTAAGGCCGGAAGTGGCGAGCCGAGTTGTCGCGGACTTTGGGGCTTCGGATCTGGCCCTGCATGCGTTCTCTTCAGGAACCTCCGCCCATCTGCTGGTGTGTGAGAAGTACTGGAGCGCACAGGACTCCGCATGGAAGAAGCACTGGGGTCCGCATCAGGGATTGATGTGGATCCATTGCCCCCGTTAGGACATTCCAAGAGCGATAGCGAAGATTCGCAAGGACCGCTCCAAGGCAGTGCTGGTTGTTCCTATGGGATGCACCGAGGAGGAAAGTACCCGACATTGGGTAGCCTCATTGACCAACATGACCTTGAACAAGGTCGTCCTGACGGCTGGAGAGAGTGTCTATCAGGACGCTAAGGGACAGCCCATGCCACCCGAGAGATGGCCAACAGAATTCCACTATGTGGAAGGGGGCCTTGATCAGGCCGACGCCACGGACTTCGTATGTGTCAACCGCATCATAGCAGAGCCCTGGCGGCAATGCTTTGCGGTTCCCCCTGTTGACATCGAAGAATCGGATTCGGAAGACCCCCTCACTGAAGAGGAGTGGGATCTGGTTCAGGGGTATATGGATCAGCCCTTTCACGACTGGGGAAACCAGCGTGAGGGCAAAGGCCAGGACAAAGCCTGGTGGGAAGTGGACTCAATCGTCTCCGGTTACTATGACGGGAATACCTTCGTACAGAGGGTGCTGGATCACATGTCCAGCCAAGACGAGCCGCCTGGCGGTAACCCACCCACCTACGGCGATCTGTCCCGAGGCAAGACCAGAGATGGCCCTTTGGGCCACCTGGGAAGACCACCTGAGCCGAAACCGAGCGGGGTCGCTACCCCTCAAGTAAGCTCCGTGGTCCAGGTGCCCGGAAAAGTCAAGGCGGAATCCGATGATTGCCCCAAGATTCAGGCATTGAGGGCCAGGCTGAAGCAGAAGTATGGTGATACCTTCTTCAGCGGTAAGCCTGTTTTTCCCCCACCGGTGCGTGGACCGTATGGCGAGGCCAAGATACGACTGAAGCAGGACCCCCGTGTGTATCGGCACCGGGAGTTTGCCCTGAGGGGCGAGAGGAGAGAGGCCATGGAGAAGATCCTCCGTGACTTCATCCAGAGAGGCTGGCTTGAGCCGTGCCACTCCGAGTGGGCCTCTCCCTGCTTCGTCGTCCCCAAGAAGGTTGCCGGTGAGTGGCGGCTCGTGGTCGACTACCGCGGCCTGAACGCCCAAACGCAGCACGACAGCTATACGCTGCCCCTCATTGAGGACATGCTGCAAAAACAACACAGGCGGAGGATCTTCACGGTGATTGACCTGAAACATGGTTATCATCAGATGCCTCTCGCCGAAGAGTCCCGTGCCTGCACAGCCATGAGCACTCCACTGGGACCTCTCCAGTGGAAGGTGATGCCCGTGGGCGTTACCAACGGCAATGCAGCCTTTCAGCGGATGCTGGAGAACCTGCTTGAGCCGGTGCGTGACTGTGCGGACCCCTTCGTGGACGATGTCATCATCGCGTCCGGGGACCCCAGTATGAGCTACGAGGAGCTACTGGAGGCACATGAGAGGGACGTCACTCGAGTGCTGGACCTTCTGGTTCGGCACAAGCTCACGGGCAGCAGTGACAAGGCCACCATTGCGGTAAGCGAGGTGGTCTTCGCTGGCCACGTAGTCGGGAACGGGCAGCGAAAGCCCATAACTGGCAAGGTGGCTGCGATTGAGCACTGGGAAAAGCCCAAGACGGTCTCTGAGCTACGGGCGTATCTGGGGTTCTGCAACTACTACTCGGGGTATATCAAAATGTATGCCGAGTATGCAGCCCCCATGACGACCATGCTCAAGGGCAACCGAGAGGAGACCAAGAAGGGGTCCAAGAAGGCTCTGGTCTGGACAGCTGAGTCCGACCGTGCCTTCGAGGGGATGAAGCAGGCACTGCTATCCGCAGTGGGTCTGCACCTCGTGGATCCCGACCGAGGGTTCGTCCTGCGCACCGACGCTTCCGACTACGCCATTGGCGCTGTGTTGGAGCAAGTGCTTGACGACGGGAGGCACGTGCCCGTGGCCTTCTGGAGCCGAGTCCTGGCGGAAGGCCAGAGACGGACGTGGACGCATCGTGAAAAGGAGGCGTATGCCATCGTCATGGCTCTCAGGAAATGGGCTGGGTACATAGCCCTCCATCCCGTCACCGTCTGCACCGACCATCAGAGTCTGCAGTCGTGGCACAAGGAGCACGTGGACACCCCCTCAGGTCCCGCCTCCCGACGGGCAAGATGGCATGAGACCTTGGCCAAGTTCGACCTCACGGTTGTGTATATTCCTGGAAAGGATAACACCGTGGCGGACTGTCTCAGTAGGTGGGCCTATCCCGCCAGCAAGGGCATGCAGGATATCTCTGCCCATGGCGATGAGGCTGAGACCGCTGAAGCCAAGAGGATCATCGAAATGGAGCGCCTGATGGAGGAGGAGGGTGCTAAATGCTTCGTCGTCATTGCTGCAGATCCCCCCCGCGCGTCGAGGGTGAGCAGAGCGGTCAGTGTACTCGCCCCTGAAGGAGCTGAGTCCGACAAGCACCTCTTCCCGGAGTCTTGCCTCCAGGACGACTGGACCGACGACTACGCCAAGTCTGAGGCCTTTGCGGCCTAGTATAGGGCTGTGACCGACCCTGATGACGGGCAGAAGTGGCCAAAGGGGCTGACTGAGGAAGATGGCAAGCTCTACCGGAATGGTAAGCTGCTAGTCCCAGAGTCCCGGGTGCTCGAGCTGTGTGAAGCTTGGCACCACCACATGCTGCACCCAGGGGTCAAGAAGCAAGCCCTTGACATGCAGCGTCGGTTCGAGATCGACCATATCGTTCTCTACACTGCCATCAAGAAGGTCAGGAAGGGTTGCTCGGTCTGTCAGGCCTGCAATCCCGACAACCGGAACGTCAAGGGGGAACCCCAATGGACCCCGGTTCCTGACCAGCCCATGGAGAGCGTGGCCATGGACGTCTTCTCCATGCCCGAAGTGCACATTGGCAAGGAGACCTTTGACTGTGTGGTTCTCTGTGTGGACCGCCACAGCGGCTACGTTGTAGCCGTTCCGGCACGCAAAAAGGGGTTGCTTGCCAAGGAAGTGGCAGTCATGATGATTCGTCATTGGCTGACTGTCTTTGACATCCCCCGCACCATTTGCAGTGACCGAGGGCCCCAGTTTACTGGTGGCTGGTTCAAGGCTATGTGTTCCCTCATGGGGATACGTCATGCCAAGAGCGTCGCCTATCTCAGCCGGTCTAACGGCCGTGCTGAAGTGGCTGGACGGCAGCTGTTCGAGAAGCTGCGCAAGATCCACATCACCAATCCACGTCGGAACTGGTTTGAGGAGATGTGGCCTGCTCTGAAGGCCCATCATGACACCCCCAGCCCTGGCGGTTTGTCCCCTCACCAGATTCTGTTCGGCAGGGACCCCCTGGGTAGGGGACTTCCCTTGTCTGGTGATGGCATGGCCATGGATGCCAAGGAGTTCTTCGCGCGGCAAGAGCAAACGGCGCGGGACATCCGCCAGCAGCTCGAGAAGGAGCATGCTGAGCGTCAGAAGTCCGCCCCGAGCTCGACAGCGCAGAAGTTCAGGGTGGGAGACCCGGTGTGGGTGATCAGACCCCGCCCCATGGGCACCCACCGCACCAAGACCTGGTTCACACCCGGCGAGGTGGTCCGCAGGATTGGTGAGGACACCTACCGCATCAAGGTGGGTCACGGACAGTTCCGGGAGCGCCACGAGAGTCAACTCCGTTTGCGGGAACCCGACCTCCGTGGCCAACATGTGTCCCTGAGCTATGCCGCACATGAGGCTGATTCGGATGATGACTATGCTGAGCAGGACTACTATACTGTCGAGAAGATCCTGGCTCAGCGTCCGAAAGCCTCGGCACCCGGAGGTCTGGAGTTCAAGGTTCGTTGGCGAGGCTATGGGCCGTCCCACGATACCTGGGAACCCGTCTCCTCGTTCGTGCCGCGGGTCGATACTCCCTTCATGGAGTACATCCGCAAGCACAAGACCAAGATCCATGTTTCGGACTTGGCAGCACTCACCCGGGCGATTGCAGCCAGGGGTGCCTGATCAGCGCCCTGGGCTCTCCCCTGATGCATTATGAGCGCTTGTGAGGTCGACGGATCTTCCCTTATTTGCTTGCTCTCTGTCATCTTTCGGTCACCTGCCATCGGAGTGGCCATATACCCCCCCCCGCTGTATCCAGGGGAGGATGGCCCCTCTCTTCTTCCATTCGTCACTCCCCCCCCTGCTGAATCCTTGGGAAACCAGGTAGGGCGACTGACCTTCATATTTCTGAGCTCTCGGGGCCTTGAAGCCCATACGACGTTGCGCAACGAATGCCGCTGTCATCGGCATTGCGAATTTTTGGTGTGTGGTCTGGTTCCATGGCACTTGCGGAATCCAGACCAGTCGACGTGTGTCTCGAGACTATATATGGCCTGTATTCAGGCGTTTTCCTGTCCACCCTCCTGCATTGCCTTATCCTGACCGTGGCGTGGTTTGGCGCTCTGTCCAGAGCGTGTTTACACGCCTATTTACCCAGATCTTTGCTTGTTTTTCTGCCCTCCAGGATATGTGCATCTGTATGTTAAGTGTCATCAGCCCATCGCTGAGGGATGGACTGTTTTTCACCACGAATCGTATACAAAGGCGCCTTGAGTCGCCGTGTACATGTTCTTACAGCCTGGTCCAGCCTGGACCAGTACCTGATTACAGATTTTACTGTTTGAGTGCTCGTGATACCGTGTTGCCCTATTCGCTGTGATGTGTGGAGATCCTGATGGCGCCAGGCGGGAAGCCCAGGTAGGGTAGGTAGGTATCTTCGGGAGCTTGGGATGCCTCCTTTGACATTGCAGGAAGAAGGTCTTACCAAGGGGACGTCCTGTCCCTCCCACTGCCCTATGTCAGGTGACTCTTGAGCCGCTCCCGCATGTGCTTGGGAAGGCATTGTCGCGGCCACCCGGTCCATGTGTCCCAGGTGGGAGGGTGTCCCCACATGTGTCCATGGGTAGGGCCACATGCCCCCTCCTTTGGGCGGCAGCTCTGGGGGGCTGCCCAGTCGTGTGGAGTATCTCTCACCACAAGGGGTATTGCTCCCGCTTGTCTACGGTACGACCGCCTCACCCTTGTGGCTTGAGTTGCGGGGCCACTCTGCTTGGCAGGTGACCCCCTCCTGGACTGTGTACCGGCTCGCCTGTCACCGGTTGCTTCCATGGCTCCGGGTGACGTTTGCCATGGTCCCCGATGCAGCCTGGCCGGGCTCGGACCAGTGGCCTTGGAGTACCGCTCCTGCCACTGGCCCGGTGGGTCGGCTGGGTCGCCCCAGTGCGTCCGACCCATGGGGTATTGGTTCTTTCCTGTCCCTCGGCCTCCCTACGTGTGTGCAGTGTCCTGGGCTGTTGGGCTCCTGTTCACCGGTGTGCCCGCGCGGTTTGCTGTGGTGCGTCTGCGGTGTCCTGGGCCAGCTGGCTCCTGTTCACCGGTGTGCTCACTCGGTGTGTTGTGTTGCATGTGCGGTGTCCTGGGCCACCCGGCTCCTGTTCACCGGTGTGCTAGCTGTGTGCGGTGCGCGTGTGCCCTGGGTGGTTGTGTCCCTCTTCCTCCCCCCCTAATTTTCGTTTTTTTTTTTACTTGTTTTTTTTTTTTTACCTGTTTTTTTTCTTTTTTTTTTTTTGGAAAAAAGAAAAAGAAAAAACAAAAAAGTGGTAAACAGGGGCGCGCGTACACTGCAGGCACAGGCACGGGCAGCTGGTAGTATGATCCTTACCTTGCACACAAACTGTCTCCTGTTCAATCTTTTGGGTCTTCCCAAGAACTCCAAATAGCCAGACTCTTCAAACTCTGTGGCTTTCTTGGGTCTTCTACTCTTCATCACTGCACTTGCCACCTGAATTATTGGGGTGGCGTCCAGGGCTGGCCCTGTGGACTGTCTCTGGCCAGATATACCCTTGCTGCTCAATTCATTGTGCCTCTGGGGGGTGCTCTCATCCCTGACTGAGCTGGGTGACAGCCCACTGCCTGTTCCCCAGTGGTTTCGCTTGGGGGCAGGGGCAGTGCCCTCATTGGCAGCAGCCCCTCCTCCAACTGTGGCCTCTTCGGCCTCATACTCTTGCTCTTGGTAGTCATCCTCTCCATAGTACTCCTGATACCATTCATCATCTCCATCAGTAATGTCTCTGACATGATGAGGATCTGCTTGCCACTCTTGATACTCATCATACCAATCATCTTGCCACTCATCTTGCCAGTCATCCTGCCAGTCATCCTGCCAGTCCTGCCCATCTGCCCCTTGATCATTTTCAGCAACCTCTTCAGCACCAACACCTCTCACCCTGCCCCTGCCGCCCTTCCCTTTGCCCTTGGCTGTGCCCTTGCTCTTGCCTTTGCCTTTGCCTTTGCTCCTGCCCTTGGAGCCTTTGCCAGGCCTGCCAGAGCCAACACCTTTGCCAGGACGGTAGCCGGGCGGGGGGGGGGGCTGTGCCTTTGCTGCTTGAGCCATACCCACTGCCGCTTGGCACAGAATTGCTTGAGGTAGTGTTGCTTGCTTGCTGAGATCTGCCCGAGGGTGCAGGGGACTTGGAACTGCCACTCATACCTTTGTTTGGGGATTGTTTGCCACCATAAATGGCCTTGTCATGATCCCTTGTGCTGTGGGTCTTAGACTTGGCAGCCCAGCCCTTACTGATACATCTTGAATTTGGACTGAACCTTGTCAATACCTTTGGTATCACCCTTGTTCCATCTTGAATCCTTCTTGGGCACTTGGGACTGATTTCCAGGCTGCTTCGGTGTACCCCAATAGTCCACATTGGTGTCGTGGTGTCTACTGGCTGAGGCTTTTTCTTTCAACATCTTGAAGATATCTTCTGGCCCATAAGTAAATTGCCAACGCTTGCAACGTAACATCTCACCGTGGTAACGGACACGTTCATGCAGAAGGTCGATGACTTGCTGTTCATCCTCTGGGTCATGGACTTGGACTCTCCATCCCTGGTCCTCTCCATACCTTGTGACCTCTTTAAGGGATACCTTGGTGTGGTCTGTGAGGATCTGTCTGACTTTGCTTCTCTCCATCCTGCCAGAAAGTCCTGTAACCAATAGCCAGTGTTCACGGCTTCTCTTTTCAGACTGCTTCAAACTGAGGGCTTCCTGGAAGTCACTGGGTAGCTTGCGGATGAGCACTTTTTTCACTGCCTGGAGGGGGATCTCTTCGCCTGCCTCTTGGCAGAGTGAGAGGAGGCGGTCGTTTTCTTTTTTAAAGTTATTTAGTTCGATCGTTGTGAATGCCTTGAGGCGGGGCATCCTTCCGTACATCATTGTGTAGTACCCCTCTACACTTGTGCTGTAGTCCTGTTCTATGGCCTGCATCAGCTCGGTGTAGGTGAGGGGGTAGCTACTTGCTGCGTGCTTTTGCCACAGGGTCAGGTATGGTGTCCTAATTTGTTCGTCTAGGCACTTCAACAATGTTTTGACTTTGTATTTGTCATCAAGTCCCTGGTCTGCCCAGTATGTCATCCAATCCAGCTTCCATCGCACAAATTCCCCAGGCTGTCCCTTGAAGATGGATTGTGGGTGGAGGTCTCTCAGTTCTCTGACCATGGGGTTGAGAATGTTGTCCAAGTTCCCTAGCCCATTGCCTGAGCCTGATCCAACTGCCTGGACTGTACTGGTAGTTCCATGTGACGTGGCTGTGGGGAGTGATGCTGCTACTGCAACCAACTGCTGGGGTGTAGCGGCATTGAAGCTGACACTCTTTGTGTTGGCTGGACTGGTGTGGCTGGTGTGAGATGTGGACAGGGGCACGCCAGTGATGCGATTTTTAACCATCGCCTGTGTTGCCTTGCTCCCTGTATACTCTTTAACTTTTCGGACTCGCTCTTTCACACTTGCACGATTCCTCTTTACCTCTGAATCCGAACTATTCCCAGTCTTGATAGAAAGGATCGATGAAGTAGATGATGCCACAGATCGAGTATCTCCATCTCCACTTTTCCCAATACTCTTGGTCTTCCAGCTCTTCCCACTTGGTATCTCCACATTGAAGGCTCCATATCCTGTAGGAACGAAAGAAGGAGTGGTAGAGGTACCCTCAGCCTTTCCAACATCCAAACCAGCCTCCATAGTCTCAGAACCAGATCCAGTAGTACCAATTGTACAGGTAGGCTGTTTGGTCTGGATCTCACGGTCATACATATCCAAACCACTCTTGCCTTGACTGGTGCCTCTAGAGGTAGCTGCGGAAGTGTCTGAGGTCCTCTTCTCCCTTCTGGCCTTTTCCCTTTCCATGAATTGCATGAGTGTATCTGCCATTCTGTCTTGTTGACGACATAAGGTCTGAAGTTGTCCTTGAAGCTTGCCAATATCGATCCTGCAAGAACACTCTGGCGGACAATGTGCTCCATGGGTAGTTGGCTGGCTGGTAGTGCCCCTTGGGTCCTTTTCCGATCCCTTTGATCCCTTAGATCTGGACCCACTGGACTGTCCCAACCTCCTTGCCAACCGCTCCCTATGCTTGCCCTCTTTTGTCTCACTGACAACTCCCAATAGGCTTGAAGACGCCTTCTCCATTTCTTCGGCCTCAGCCTCCTTGTCTAGCCATTCATAAATCTGAATTTCTGTAAGGAAATCTTCCGAGGCCATTTCTGAATCTGCAAGGCTCTCGGTTCTCCTTGTCCTCATGGCTTCGATTTCCCTTAAGTGTTTTGTGGCTTCTTGATGTGTGCGGACCAACTTTGTCCAATGAATGTGCTCTTGGGACTTTGTTTGCAACTGGATTTTCGTGTGTGCATGTTCTAGCATCAAAAGACACCTAGAATCATATATATATATATATATAACACTCTTTTCCAATGCGATCTCTTGACAAATTTTCCAAAATTTCCGTCTTTTCAATCTTCAAACTCATCAAAACTTCACTGGTTCCACTCCTGGGTGTCTCTGCAATTCCCAACTCAAGTTCCAGCACATCTAGCAACATTTGGTCATCGTCCTCATCCTCATCATCAATAACCACAAAGCCAGGGCCTGTACCACTAGGCCATACCGGAAAATCCTCAACCACCT
This sequence comes from Eutreptiella sp. 'Long Island Sound 2002', assembly GCA_964036045.1. Lineage (NCBI taxonomy): Eukaryota > Euglenozoa > Euglenophyceae > Eutreptiales > Eutreptiaceae > Eutreptiella > Eutreptiella sp. 'Long Island Sound 2002'. Next base: position 18,380,748 of record OZ038392.1, on the reverse strand, counting down.
TCTTTCCCTTAGCCATTGCATCCCAATCATACTCACCATCTGTCAAATCCACAATATCCAACTTCTTCCCAACCACGGGCGACTGTTCATCACTTGAATCTACCTTGATGGAGTCCTCGGCTGTCAAACCACTACCAATACTCCGACTCCTTGAACGTTTTTCCAAAATACTTGGCGACCGTGGATTCATTGCCATTTTCCTTGCCGAGGAAGAACGCTTCGGCTTGGTTTTCGATGAACGACTACTCATATACGGACTGGGATCCTTCCCATGCACTGCTGGGTCCCCCATCCGTCTTTCTTGGCCTTTGTCCTTGGCCCTTCGGTCCTCCAGACCGGAAAAACTCGAGCTGGAGCTGGATGAACTCATAAAAAGCTCCTTGGCGAGTTTTTGAGACTCATCCGTCCCAATACACGACTTAAAGTCGTCGCCACTTGCTCCAATTCACACTCCCAAAGTGTCCTCTTCATCTTTCTCGGGGTCTTCATGCTTGTGTTTGCCAAATGGGCAATTTTCACTTTGACATGGTTGTGCGGGCGGGTTCAATTCTGAATGTGTGCATATATCATGCACGGGACTGATTTCGGGCCGTGGCATGGGACTAGAAGAGCTTGACTTTCTGCTACCATCTCGGGTTTTGAGGTCTAAAGGATCTAAACTCTCTAGCTCAGCCACATTTTTAAGCCCTAGTTTTTGTTTTGAATCACGATCCATTTTGTCCAATTGATTTCCAAGTAAATGACAAAAATCCGAATAATCACCAAAACTGTTTCAAATCACTTTAATACAATAACCAAACAACTTCCAAATGAAATCCCTTGATCACCACGCCCAAGACAAAGCACAACCAACGCCAATATACCAAATTCACCAATTTGATATCGTCTTGGACAGTAGCAACTTGTAGAATGATGAAGTCCAAGATATGACAAGATCACAGCATAAGACCCCTGCAAATGTGAAGTTAGGGTCTCAATTAAGGCTACTAAAGATACGTTACTAAATACATTACTATTGGGCCATAGTTATTCAACTAACCCTAAGGCCCCTGAACGGGTTGTGAACACCAAATTCAGCCTATTTTCATGTAAATCACTTCACCATACTTTACACTAACTTATCCAACTAACATGCAATATTCCTTACCTCTAGATTATTACTAAATTACATGAAATGTGTACATTTTACTCACACACTACATTCAGAAGATCTAACATCACTAGGGCTAAGGGTTGTAAGCCCTCCCTATTTACAAAGTGTCCGATAAAGCTAGAATACACTCAATAGATATTACTAACCGAACCCATGTGCATGATAAACCAATGATATACTATGCACCACTATACTTACTTTAGATTACAATACAACTCGTACACATGTACCATGAAACATGGCATGTGATTCTTCGGGGGTAGATTCCGATTTGCGTCGTTCGCTGCGTTTTTTGTGTACATCGTTTTGCAAAAAATTGAAGGTCATGAACGCCTCGTAATTTTCATGAAAACGCCGCAGGATCCAAGTCCTGGTCTTCCGTGTGAATAAATGAACATGCGGCCCAATGCCGCGCGCACGCGTTCGCTAGCGAGCGATCCGAACCCGATTCTCACCATGGCATGCTCATACCGTTACAGTAACCATACTATGATGACCATGATGCAGGCATGATACTCTTGCACTCTGCATTGTCTGCAACACTTAGCGGTCAGCTTGCTTCGTGTCTCACTTCACATTGACACGCCAGTCCTAGGGATGGTGCCCTCTTATCCAGTCAGGCAGGCAATACATACCAGTGCTGGTTGTTGGGTGTCGCATGCTGCTAGCATCTACTGGCGACTGCATCTCCCAAAGAAACAGTCTGGACCCCCAGTTGGCCAGCTGACCACACAGGAAGCTGCCAGGCTGGGCTATTCACTCTGCCAGGTAGGATGATGCAACACTCAGTCCCTCACTGTTGTGTGCCTCTGTCCTTCCTCTCAGTCTCTCACTGTCTCTCACGGTTTTTGTTAGTGGACACGCTGGTGCCCTAGGGGGGTTCCATGTGAAAAAAACTCTCCCTGACTAACCTCTCATTTTTCCCTTTTCCTCCTCTCAGTCCTCTCTCACTAACTACACTCCGACTCTCTCTTGGAGTGTGTGTGTCTCTCGGTTGCTGCTGCTGCTCTCTGAACTGCTCTCAGGTGGAAAGGGAAGTAGACCTCCAGTATTTCAGGGTGCTCTGTTCTGGCAGGTCAGCCTTACAGGTGAAGAGGAATAGAAACCCTGTGTGCCTTCTGACTGCGCTGATGACGCTGCGTCTCCACTACACCAAAAGTGGCCAGCTTCACAGCAACACCTCAGTCAGTGCTGTCGACTGCTCTGTTCAGTAGCTCAACCTGTGAATTTGGGTGGTCTTGCTTCTTTGCTTTCTTCCAATTTTCCAGTACAAATGCAGCCAGACTGTCTTGGGCAGGCTGTCACATGTGGTAAACCGGTGACACTGCCACTCTCAGTCTGCTACAGTGTTACAATCTCATCTTTCTAGGGGTGTCTGTGTCAGTAACCACATCCATACACCAGTGTCTGTCTAACCTAGGTCTCACTCATGGCTATGGGTGCTGTCTTGCTGAGAAAAGTTTATAGTGTTTTCAGCACTGTGTTTTTGCTTCTCCTGCTGCTTGTTGTTGCTGTAGGGTGTCCTGCTGCTGGTTTTGGATGATGAAAAGCTTTTGTTTGTTGAAATACAGTAAAGCCAACTCAATCCAGGATAGCCCAAGCCAACAGTATGCAAAGAGAAGGTAATTCAGGATCAAAGCATGAAGGGCTGCAGTGTAAACAGTGAAAGATGATTAGATATTCACAGAAACTGCAACTCAGGATACAAATGAATGCATATCCACAGAGATAGCTGAAATGTTTTGGGAAAAGAGTTAGAAAACTGCCTCAGGATCACTCTCTCTCCATAGTGCCATCTTAGGAGATGTGCACTCTTTGTTTTGGGTCCCATATGTGCTGAGGTGGCATGGTATGTGGCGATGAGGTCACTGCCATGTCACATGGGATCTTCCTACTCACATGGGATCTTCCTACTTAGTTAGGCTGACCAGGAATTGAACCCAGGACCTCTCAAAAAGAGGTGCCTAACCCCCTATGGTGCATACCACTAGGGCAGATAAGTATTCATGGAAAAACATAGATAAATTCATAGGCTCTACCTTAGGTATGTCAGTGCTCAGTCAACTCAGGAAAAGGTGTTTTACTTCTGATTGAAAGGGGATTAAGGGGTCCACTCCATATCCTGATTGGGTGTTTGGTTCCATAGGTCAAAATGTGTTCTCACCACTTTTGGCTGGACCAATACTAAGATAAAAATGCATGGTTGCTCAGTGCATCTCTAATACAACTAGAGTATGTCCTAAAGCAATGGAAAAGCACTTTTTCTTACTCCCCCCTTGTGCTGTGGTGGCCACCACTGTCGCATTTTAGGAAAAAGGGAATTTTTCTTGGCCTTTCCTTGGTTTCCACATCTACTTTAAAATACCTACAGTCTCCCTCACACTGAAAAATGGGCGCTCACCATGGCTGGCGTCCTTTTGCTGCTCTGATTGTACAGTTTCCTACAGAAGACTCAGCGCTCTTGGCGCTGCCGGGGCTCCTGTGGCTTGGTTGGGTTAGATTGGGAGCATGCCAAAAATGTGCATATGCATCCCTTCCTCCAAGACGCAGCGTCGACACAACCCAAACGCAAGACACATTATACACACTCGCATGGGTTCTCGTAAACCTGCTGGCGACCTGTGACCTGTCTTAGGGCGTAGGGAGTCGAAAAGAAATTAATTTGCCCCTTGGTGGGGTCTTGGTTCTGCTCAGTCTCTCCAGGCACCTGCGTTTCGGCCCGAACAAGGCCTACTCAGCGAGGCTGCGCGTGGGTATCTGCAGAGGCAGGAATGGGAGAATTATGGACGAATCCACGCAAAAACGGAGCGACGACACCAAAATCCGTCAAATGACGGCGCAGAATTTTTCTGAAACGACACACCTGAGTAGAATCCAATTGTGCATCTTCAGCACATTTTTATAGAAATTATAGTCATCTCTGGATTTTTTAAGCGCGGCTCCTAGCGAAGCGCCGGAAAATGGAAAAATAATGGAATTATAAACGTATGTATCACGTAGTCTTGAAAATGACGAGACACACATTAATAAACAAACATACAGATTCCACCCACACTAATAGAAGCTTCAAAAATTCAAGAATTCGAAAATCAATTGAAAAGACTTCAATGAATCAGGTATAAACTACAGGTATGCTCGTCTTGCATGCCGCATACACATTGCTCGTCTCGTGTCTCCGTGAACGAGTCGTGTAGCAGCGTTAACAACGATAACCACGATAGGACGCGGTAGAGGGATTGATTAGAAAGATTGCAGATGATTAGCGGTCAGATCAGGGTGATTAGTCATACACACAAGTGCATAGCAACGTTCTTCGCGTGCGCCCCTTTTGTTTTCTCTCCTTGCTTCACTTCCCAGCGGTAGGTAAGGTAGGTACGCCCAGGCGGGGCCACCCCCTGGTGGAGTCAAGATTGTTGTGGAGATGGGCAGGTTTGCCCAACGTGATTGTGCATAGTCGTGCATGCACACACGCATTAAAGGGTAGGCCACGCGAAGTGCGCACGGTAAACCTTGTTTAGGCTACCCAGGGGCTCCTCGGTACGTTCTTTAAGAGAACCTGAGGAGTCCCTTAACGCTTGCTTGCTTGATAAGGGTAGCTGCTCCATGCAGCGTGTTTGCGGACAGCGTATTATAGGGCACACTGAGAAGGGTATAATACCTGGAGTGTGCCTTGGTTCCTCCGCCGCAAACGCCCTTTCATTTGCCTTTGTTTTACAGGTGGGCAGGTAGGGTGAGTGGTGCAGCAGCATTTTTTTATGCCCTGCTAAACAGGGGCGCAGATCACACAAACAAGTAACTCCGCTCCGCCTGTGGCAGAGCAGGGAGTCCGACTTCATCGACATCTGCGCCTTGCACACGAGAGCACTCCTTCCCTCCAAGCCCTTGCAGGGGAAACGCGTTGTGGCGTCCTTTGTGAGGCCACAGTTGCTTAGTAGCGCTGTGTTCTCTTGTCATTTCACAGGTGGGTCGCTAGGACCCTCGAGAACTTCCTCTTCGCAACGCCAAGTAGAGTGTGCGTGTAGGAGTGGTAGTCCTGCGTGGGGGCTAGAGCCAGTTGCCCAGCGCTCGCCCACCAGGATGGTGCCTCTGTAGGGTGTGTAGGACCTGTAGGGGGCGTGTCACTGTCCCACCCTTTTCCTGCAATTTTAGCTGGGTTGGTGGGCTGTGACAGTGGGTTAGGTTAGTGTTTTTGGCCACATAGCAAACAGGCGTTTTGCATGCCTTCATAGCTTTTGGCCACCCCTCCCTTTAGTAGACAGGTAGGTAGGGAAAATAATACCTGGATTAACACTCTGGGTATTCCCCCAAGGTTTTGCGCCAGCACAGAAATTGGGCGCATAGGGGAGGGGAGACCCGGGGCGTACCCCGTGGCATCAATAAGCCAACCCTCCAGGTTTAGCAAGGGCGCAGACTTGGGTATAATTAGGACACCACTTCTGCGGCTTGCTCTCAGGACCTTAGGACTAGCACACTCACACATACGCTTTGGCAGGTAAGGGTAAGGTTCAGTCCCTAGCTTTATTCTTGGAGGCAAGCGTCTCAGCGAGCCTCAACAACTCACCAAGGTTGTTCTGGGACAAGTAGTCAACCAGAACTGAGTTTAGGCGTCCCTCAGGTAGAACAAATGCAGAGAAGGGCTCCCAGGTGGCCTCTTCGACTCCAAACCCTTCCCAGAGGGTGAGGAAGCGCCAACCCTGGCGATAGCGGTGGCGTAGGACAGACTTCACCAGGTAGAAGCCCTCCTTAGCCATCTCCTCGGCGTTCATGTCGGGGAGTTCACCTTCAACTTCCATAGGGCTGGCAGCCCCTTGTAGGTCCAGAGCGGCGATTTCCTCGTCGTTCAGCTCCCACTCCTCCCCACAGAGGTCTTCAGGATCATGGTAGCGCTTCAGGTGTTGAGCGGCGCACACCAGGGTCCCCCCTAGACGGGGAGAACACCGCACGGTGATACGGTGTCCATCCACAGATAGGATCTTGTACGGCCCGAAGTATGGGTCATCGCTGGTAGAGCGTGGCCAGGCGGGTAGTCGACTGTGGTGCACCAGCACCCAGTCCCCTTCTTGGTAGGTGGCCGGTACACGGTGCTTGTTCTTCTTGTTCCACTGACGCTCCCTCACTCTCTGGAGCATAGCCTTGGCCTTGTCCACCTTCGCTTGTTGCTCTTGGACCCATTCACCCACAGAAGAATGGGTGTCCTCTGGATAGGGGGCATGTAGGAACCACGCCGGGCGCCCCATGAATAGCTCATGTGGCGAGTAGCCAGTAGCTGAACTCTCTTGGGAGTTCATCATCAAGGATATGACGGGGAGTAGTCTCACCCAGTCTCTGGTGCGTTCAGTTTTGCACCATATCCTGACGTTCTCCTTCAGGACACGAATCTGTCGCTCACATAGGGGGTTGCTCGTGTGAGAGTAGGGAATCCCCGTAGACACCTGGACATTGAGGGACCTCAGGACCCTCTTGTACCAGCCAGTATCTGAGCGTACTCGTACGTCCTCATCGGAGTTGATCTCCTTGGGCGCCCCATAGACACAAAACCACTCCTCCAGGAGTATCTTGATAGTCTCCTCTCCGGTAATGTGCTTGGTACATGGGAACACCCTGGTAAACCTGGTCAACCCACAGGTTACCACGAGGGCGAAGTCATAGCCCCCGAACTTCGGCATCTCCGTGTAGTCCACGTATAGAACACTGTTAGCACAGTGAGGGATGGGCAGGGTCGAGTAGAGACCTCTGTCCCTGATATCCCCTGGTTTACAGGACCTGCACGGGCACTTGTCCACGATAGGCAGGAGCGTCTTCCGCAGCTGGTCGTCAGTCCACGTAGTGTGGAACCACTGCTTGAACAGCCTCAGGGTACGGTCAGCACCCACATGACCACTGGACTCATGGGTCCACTTCAGCAGCGCTGGGACTCGGTCACTAGGCACCACGATGCGGTCCTCGTGCCAGAGGTAGCTCTTGTCCCGCTTCCACTGGTCTTGGTTGACCAGGAGGGGTTCAAGGCGTTTCTCCAGGCGCCGGTAGATATCCCCAAACTCCTGTAGGTACTCCGATTGTTGGAGTCCATCCAGCGGGCGTATCATGGTCATGTTCAGGTCCAGGTGTACGTCCATACGGCTGAACGCTTCCTTAGCCAACGCTTCAGACCGGGCACCAATCAGGGCGTCGAAGTTGTTGCGGCTGATGTAGTCGGCACACTCGTTCTTCACTCCCTGGATATGGTGTACCGTCAGCCGTAGTTGACTGAGGTAGGTCCACCAGCGACGTAGCTTGGCCTTCTCAGGTGGGGGGCCCTTCTGGAAACTGCGGACCGGTTCTTGGTCGCATAGCCAGACCACAGGGTTACTCCCCAACAGTCGTGCTTGTGAGGATAGCACCAGCATACCCGCGAGCAGTTCCTGCTCATAGGTGGAGTAGTTCCCCCTGGCCTGGTTCCACTTCCAGTTCCAGTGGCCCAGAGGTACTAGGACCCACTTGTCGTCAGGGTAGCTGTGCTTGAGGGTTCCATCTCGGTTGAGACCTTCCGTCCCCCATTGGGAAATGGCCGAGTCGAACTCCTCCTTCTCTAGTGCTTGCCACTGGAACAACGTTCCACCACCTCCCACATTGCTGGCGTCGGTCACCAGGGTAATCTCCCCTTGTGCCCTAGGCACGCCCAAGCACTTGGCGTTGGCTACCTTGTCTTTGAGCTCGTCAAACGCTTGTTGCTCTTGTGGGCCCCAGCGCCAAGTAGTACTCTTCTTGATCAAGTCAGTCAGTACCGCGCTGGTGTAGGTGAAGTTTTTGATGTGGCGGCGATAGAAGTTGCACGCCCCAATGAAACTGCGTACATCATGAAGTCCTTTCTTGGGGTCTTCGTGTCGTACCTTGGCATCCATCAGGGGTTTGGCCTTAGAGGCCGCTGGGGTCCACCACCCATAGCCAACGTCAAACCCCAGGTACTGCATGGTCTCCTGCATGAACTCACACTTCTCCAGCTTGAGTCGTGTGTGGTTCTCCTGGCAGACCGCAAAGAACTCACCCAAGAGGATTAGGTGATCCTCCTGGGTATTGGTCCCGAGGCATACATCGTCGATGTGAGCCTCCATCTGGGCCCCACGGGATATGAGCTCCTGCACCTTAGGTCTCCGTCGTAGGATGGACAAGATCTTGTTCATCAGCTCTTGGAACAGAGCGGGGGCGTTAGCCACGCCGAATGGCATGACCTTCCACTTGAATACCCTCCCCTGAGGGGTGATGAAGGCCAGTAGTTCCTGCGCGTTGGGCGTCAGGTCCACTTGCCAGAATCCACTTCGCTTGTCCATCTTGGTCTTGTAGCGACAGGAGGCTATCTTCTCCAGGGTAGACTCCATATTGGGAATGGACCCTGAGTGGTTCAGCGTCTTCTTGTTCAGCTCTCCATAGTCCACTACCAGCCGTTTGGCTGTAGACCCAGGTTTAGCCACCAGGAAACAGGGGCTGCAGTGTAGGGGGTAGTCCCCATCCTTGTACTCCAGGACTAGGCCAGCGTCGATACATTCTTGTATCTGTCGCTCAATCTCGTCGGCCTGCTCTTTAGGAGCTGGATAGGGTCTCCTCCGGATCTTGTGACCCACGAACTCGGGTTTCAGCTTGAGGTCCATCTGTACCAGCTTGTCGCATGAGGCTGGAGGGGGTAGTTCTCCGAACACCTCCAGATAGGTCCTTATCAGCTTTTGCACCCGCGGGTCCAGTACCTTGATCTTGTCCTCCATGTCCTCGTCGGAGTGTAAGTTGCTAGCCCCTTGAATAGACGTCGGGAGGTGGTCCTCCACCGACTCTTCGCCCGCGGTAGCATCCTTCAGCCCTTGGTAGGCATACAGAAGGTCTTGCTCAACCATCTCCGGTGGACGATGGCAACATAGGCACGCTTTAGGGGGTTCACATACACATTCCTCCGAGAGGTCGTCCTCATCTGGGGTCCTCACATGGGCACCCCATACGCTCTTCATGAGCTTGAGATCTACCTCCCTTTGCCAGGTGGTGATCTTCTGTTCGAGGTCCTCCTTCAGTTGGGATAGGTCTCCCATACGTCCTTGCTTCAGTGGCCACGAGCTGCGGGTAGGCTTCGCGTAGCATAGCTCTTTCGCCACCAACTTCCTCTTGGAATCCACATACTCCCTGAGCCTGGATCGAGGGTCCAGCTCTTCATCCACGGGGTCTTCCACCCTCATGGAGAGTAGGGGTTTTAGTGGGGCGACGTACTCGGCGTTCTCCACTTCTTCCACCGCAGTCTGCACGAAGAAGGCGTCGTGCTCAGTTTCGTCGTCTGAGTGGATAGAGCTAGGTAGCTCAGATAGTCCACACTCAGAGACTCCATCAGGAACAGGTACATGACAGGGAGAGTTGGGGGCGTTGGTGTCAGTCACGACGTACTCATCTCCTCCGGGTGTAGTTTCAACAGCATCTTGAGGTCGTAGACGATCCTTCAAGTCACCCAAGGCGAGTCCATCGCTTTCTCGTTGTATAGCCTGGACCAGAGTAGGGTCCAGGTCTTCCCAGGGGATGGTGGTAAGACTTCCGTCCACCACCCTGAGCATACTCCTCCATCCGGGCTTCCCAATGGGCGTCTTGCGTCCCAGAGGCACGTAGATGGCCTCATCAGGTAACCGCACAGAGCTGATAGTCAGCTTGTCAAGGAGGGTTCGCCAGTACTCGTTGCCCCCATGGGCTTCCCAATCGGGGGAACACAGGACCATACGGGAACGTTCCAAGGCCACCTTGGTCAGCACCTTCCCCAGTTCACTGAATCTGGGGTTCCCGTAGGCCATCCCGAAAGAGGGCCAGTAAAATTTGTAGCTGCAGTTCTTCCCCTTGCTGCAGTATAGGTCCAGTACATGCTGCTTGTCGCTGGCGAACAGTTCCACACTTAGGTCTTCTCGAGAGTAACCCAACTCCTTCAGACCTTGGTCTAGGACTTCCCCCAATAGTTGATAGTCCTCAGTTTTGGAGGCCGCCATCATGTTCGAGGGCTCCTCCTTCGATAGTCTCAGGTAACTCGAGGTATGTTCCGACTGCTCCAGTGGCACAGACTCTCTGCCACTGCCGTGGTCCACGTACAGGAGGTAGGGCGCTTGCAGCGTCAGGGATTGTATCTGGGAGTGCTGCACGAAGAAGTCAGTACCCAGTACAAAGTCGAAGGCATCAGTGTCCATCACATAGAACCGATGGGCGATAGTCCTGGAGCCCATAGGTACCTCCACTTCGCAGTCCCCGCAGCTGTGCACCACATGTCCATCCCCCATCCGTATAGCGGCGGTGGTCATGGTGTTCTTCAGGCTCCCACAAGGTAAAATTTTCTTGGCCACTATCGATATTGTGGCGCCAGTATCCAGTACCCCCAGGTATTCACGTCCCCCTAGTCGGATACGTACCCAAAACACCAGGTCTTGGGTGCCACCAGAGCGTCCCCGTCAGAACTCCGCGGGACAGGTCACCTCGAACCCCTTGTTCCGCAATTTGCGGGCCATCCTCATGAAACGGCTTCTCTTCTTGGCGTTGCCGTCGTCACCACCTTCATGCTCACGCTTGGCTCCTTGTTCTTGCTGGGCCTGCGTCTGTGAGCGTGTGGTAGGTCCAGACTGCCCTCCAGAGGGCTCAGAGTTCCCCCCTGGATTAGGGTTGGGGTTACCTCCGTTCTTGTCCTTGTTCTTGTTGTCGTTCTGGCGATTAGCGCCTCCTCCTCGTCCGCCTTGACCCTTGTCTTGACCACCTTGACCACGTCCTTTCGACTTGCCCTTGCCGGAGTCGTTGCCTTTGGCCTTGCCTCCACCTTTGCCTGAGCTTTTGCCAGGATCTTCCCCCTTAAGCTTCGCCGATAGGCGTTGCTTATGGTAGCACTCGTCCTCATAGTGCTTCCGCTTACCGCAGAATGCACACGTGATGGTGCAGCGGTAATGATCCGGCATCTTCACCTTGGCGCCGGTGATCTTTTCCTGCTGCTTCCCCTGGACAACAAAGCAGTCTCGCTGCTCGCAGTCGGAGGCATGCTGCAGGTGGCCCTGTTCATCTCTGGCATCACACCAGAATAGCTCCTTCACGTTCTCCATTAGGCGGGCGTGGGCGTGTTTGGGGGTAGTCCCCTGCCCAGGTCGGGACCCTTGGTACCCTTTGCCTCCAGAACCTCCACCACCAGGACGGTAGTGGTTCAGGTGTTGGTCGCTCTCCTTCTCCAGCGCCATCTCCAGGAGCAGCACGCATAGATCCTCGTAGCGGAGGGATCTAGCCTTGCGCTCAGCCGTCAGACGGCACTCGTCCCATAGCTCACGGGGGAGCTTGGAGCACAACCAAAACAGCAGGTCGTCGCTGCTGTAGGAACCGGGCGTCAGTCCTCCAGCCCAGTGGTCCAGGTCCGCCAACAGCTCGGAGACCCTGCCGGGTTTGGGGTTGTTGGGCAGGACGGGCAGGTTCTGGATCTCGGCCCTGATGGAGAGGTCGGTCTCGTAGGTTGGGTACTGCCTCTCCAGGGCAACCAACACGTCGGCAAAGGTGGCGGAGTTGGTGACGATCTGCCTGACCTGCTTCTCCAGGTACTTCGTCTTGCAGCACTGCAGGAGCAGGTCGCACTTCACTCGCCCACTCGCGTGGGTTTGGCCGGTCAGTCGTAGGAACCGGCCAAAGTTCTCAGCGAACTCGCTGAGGTCCTTGCCTGTGAATTCAGGCAGGTTCACCACTATCTTGGAGGTGGCAATAGCCTTCGCCTCCTGAGCTCGGCGTCCTTCAGGGCGTCGGGTCTTCTTCTTCTTCTTCTTCTTCTTCTTACCCTTGGAGTCCTCGGGGTCCTCAGGGTCTTCGTCATCCGATGGCGAAGAAGAAGTCATCGAAGGCGGCCCATCATCGGAGGGGTCTCCGCCTAGATCACTGGAGCCATAGGGCTCCACGTCCACCATAGCCCTTAGGGCTGTCAGCCCCAGCTGGTCCAGCTCGGCCCTCGTCGAGTTCGTCACGTGACTGTAGGGCGGCTGGGCTGTCCTCGGGACGAATGGGCTTCTTGGTACTGCTGCAGGAGTCGGCATCGGTCGGCTCCTCAGGCTCCCCAGGGTATTCGTCAACCCTGCCGCCAGGTGGTTAGCCTGTACTCGGTGGGGTGACATCCCCACTGTCGTAGGTGACGCATGGGACGGGATCATCAGGGGCTGCAGTTTCTCCCTGATCTCTTGCGTGAGGTCGCTCACGATTTTCGAAGTGGCTCCTTGGAGCACCTCGTTGATCTCCGACCGCGTCAGGGACCTGTTGGAGGATCTTCCCGATCCTCTACTCCTGCCTCCCAGAGACTCTGGTCCTCTCCTCAACCCACTCAGGGGTGCATACCCAGGTGTACACCCAGGAGCATACCCAGGAACTTCCATGTAGGTTCCCGTGGCGTGGAGTGGATGGGGATGGTCAGCCGCATACCAACGCGGCGCAGAGCTGGAAGCCACCGGCTCACTGGCAGTAGTTGCCTCAAGGAGCGCAGTGGTAGGTGGGCCCATGCCATAGGCGGGGTAGTGAGGCATGCCAGTAAAGCCTGTGCCCTCTGCCATAGGCTGGTTGGTTGTGGAAGTGGATGTAGCGGCGGCTGGGAGTGTGGTGGTTATGGGAGAGGGTGATGCATGGAGGCCAGAAGCGCTTGGTGCGCCTTCGAAGGTAGGGACATCCGTCGGGTCTTGCCCTTGCTCCTCTCCTTCGTCTGCTCCTTCTCCAGCATCCTTCTCGCTCTCGTTTCCTCTCTTCCTCTTCACAGGCTGAGGCTGAGAGACCATTTCCTTCACCGACAGGGCCCCAAAGGCCGTCTGGAGGCCATCCAAGGAGTCCTCCGCCGTATCCATTGGCCCATGTAAGGGCTCCACCGAAGGTACAGCGTCAGGCGCCGGCCTTGCCGGTGTCTCTGGCGCTGGCGCTGTGTTCACCTCGGCGTCCACTCTTCCTGGATCCATCTTAATCCACCCTTCTGCTTATGTTTGCCTGCTCGGAGCACTGGTTGTACGGCGCGGGGTCGCTGCCGGTGCACAGAGTCAGGCTGCCTCTTGCTACCAGAAAAGTTTATAGTGTTTTCAGCACTGTGTTTTTGCTTCTCCTGCTGCTTGTTGTTGCTGTAGGGTGTCCTGCTGCTGGTTTTGGATGATGAAAAGCTTTTGTTTGTTGAAATACAGTAAAGCCAACTCAATCCAGGATAGCCCAAGCCAACAGTATGCAAAGAGAAGGTAATTCAGGATCAAAGCATGAAGGGCTGCAGTGTAAACAGTGAAAGATGATTAGATATTCACAGAAACTGCAACTCAGGATACAAATGAATGCATATCCACAGAGATAGCTGAAATGTTTTGGGAAAAGAGTTAGAAAACTGCCTCAGGATCACTCTCTCTCCATAGTGCCATCTTAGGAGATGTGCACTCTTTGTTTTGGGTCCCATATGTGCTGAGGTGGCATGGTATGTGGCGATGAGGTCACTGCCATGTCACATGGGATCTTCCTACTCACATGGGATCTTCCTACGTAGTTAGGCTGACCAGGAATTGAACCCAGGACCTCTCAAAAAGAGGTGCCTAACCCCCTATGGTGCATACCACTAGGGCAGATAAGTATTCATGGAAAAACATAGATAAATTCATAGGCTCTACCTTAGGTATGTCAGTGCTCAGTCAACTCAGGAAAAGGTGTTTTACTTCTGATTGAAAGGGGATTAAGGGGTCCACTCCATATCCTGATTGGGTGTTTGGTTCCATAGGTCAAAATGTGTTCTCACCACTTTTGGCTGGACCAATACTAAGATAAAAATGCATGGTTGCTCAGTGCATCTCTAATACAACTAGAGTATGTCCTAAAGCAATGGAACAGCACTTTTTCTTACTTGCTGTTCCAGTAGGCTGCTGCTGACAGAGTAAACGCTGCATCTCCAGTGTGCATCAAGACTGCTTCACGATGCTACTGGCCAGCTCCCATGCCCACTTGTTTGCTCCAATGGGCACCCCCGGTTCCCATGAGCATTGCTTCAGCCTCTCAGTACAACAGTCTTTCACTCTGCCCTGTGCTTGGCTTGGGTCAGGCATTCCTCTTGCATGTGTAGTGGAGACCACACTTGGTCTCTCCGACAGGTTCCCATTGGCTTAGTGTGCGGGGGGGGGGGGTATACTACCTTGCCATCTTGCTTGCTTGCTTGTTGCAGATGGAGCAGACCGTGCACCTACCAATCTGACTATGCATTACCCGGCTACCTACCCCCACAGGCAAACGGAGTCAGACGATCCCAGTCTGAAGGAATCTCCATGCTTGCTTGCAAAATTGAAGTTTGCTTGCTTGCTTGCAATGCTGGCAGTTTTTGTGGGTGTTCCCAGGGGCAATCAGGGTACAAGTTCCCCTGCTGGATTTTGCTGCTGGATTGCTCTACAGTCAGCCTCAGACTTGCTTTCTCTTGGGCACTCCCTCTATCCTTCTCTCACTTACAGATATTCCAGTACAGTGGTGCAGGCAGACAGACAGACAACAGAGGCAGGAGGGCAGGCGCTTCCCAGCCAGCCCGCTCCTAGCCCGCTTCCAGCCCGCTCCCAGCCCGCTCCTAGCCTGCTCCCGGCCCGCTCCAAGCCTGCTCCCAACCCGCGCACTCCCAGCCCGCTCCCAGCCCACTCCCAGCCCGTTCCGAGCCGGCCCGCTCCCAGGCCGCTCCCAACCCGTTCCCAGCCCGCTCCCAGCCCGCCCGCTCCCAGCCCGCTCCCGGCCCGCTCCCACTTCCCGCTCCCAACCTGTCCCAGCAAACTAGTTCCCAGCCCGCCTGCTCCCAGCCCGCTCCCAGCCAGCCCGCTCCCAGCCCAGACGCTCCCAGCCTGCTCCCAGCCCGCTCCCAGCCAGCATGCCCGCTCCCAGCCCGCCCGCTCCCAGCCAGCCCGCTCCCAGCCAGCCCGCTCCCAGCCCGCTGCTAGCCCGCTCCCAGCCCGCTCCCAGCCCGCTCCCAACGCGCCCCCAGCCCGCTCCCAGCCCGCCCGCTCCCAGCCCGCCCGTTCCCAACCCGCTCCCAGCAAGCCCTCTCCCAGCCAGCCCGCGTTCCTGCCCGCTCCCGGCACGCCCCAAGCTGACTCCCAGCCCGCCCACTCCAAGCCCGCTCCCAGCCCACTCCCAGCCCACTCCGAGCCCGCTCCCAGACCGCCCGCTCTCAACCCGCCCGCTCCTAGCCCGCTCCCAGCCCGCTAACAGCCCGCTCCAAGCCCGCTCCAAGCCCGCTCCCAGCCCGCCCACTCTCAGCCCACTCCAAGCCCACTCCCGGCCCGCTCCCAGCCCGCCCGCCCCCAGCCCGCCTGCTCCCAGCCCGCACCCAGCCCGCACCCAGCCCGCACCCAGCCCGCTCCCAGCCCGCTCCCAGCCCGCTTCCAGCCCGCTCCCAGCCCACTCCCAGCCCATTCACTCCGAGACCGCACCCAGCCCGCCCGCCCCCAGCCCGCCCGCTCCCAGCCCGCCTGCTCCCAGCTCCCAGCCCGCACCCAGCCCGCTCCCGGCCCGCTCCCAGCCCGCTCCCAGCCCGCTTCCAGCCCGCTCCCAGCCTTCCTCCCGCCCACTCCCAGCCCGCTCCTAGCCCGCTCCCAGCCCGCTCCCAGCCCGCACCCAGCCCGCTCTCAGCCCGCTCCCAGCCCGCCTGCCCCCAGCCCGCTCCCAGCCCGCTCCAGACCGCTCCCAGCCCGCTCCAAGCCCGCTCCCAGCCCGCTCCCAACGCGCCCCTAGCCCGCTCCCAGCCCGCCGGCCCCGAGCCCGCCCGCCCCCAGCCCGCCCGCTCCCAGCCCGCCTGCTCCCAGCCTGCTCCCATCCCGCTTCCAGCCCGCTCCAAGCCCGCCTCCCGCCCGCTCCCAGCCCGCCCGCTCCCAGCCCGCCTGCCCCCAGCCCGCTCCCAGCCCGCCTGCTCCCAGCCCGCTCCCAGCCCGCACCCAGCCCGCTCCGAGCCCGGTCCCAGCCCGCTCCAAGGCCCGCCCGCTCCCAGCCCGCTCCCAGCCCGCTCCCAGCCCGCTCCAAGCCCGCTCCCAGCCCGCCCACTCCCAGCCCGCTCCCAGCCCGCCAGCTCCCAGCCCGCCCGCTCCCAGCCAGCCCGCTCCTAGCCCGCTCCCATCCCGCTCCCAGCCCGCTCCCAGCCCGCTCCAAGCCCGCTCCCAGCCCGCCCACTCCTAGCCCGTTCCCAGCCCACTCCCAGCCCACTCCCAGCCCGCTCCCAGCCCGCCCGCTCCCAGCCCGCCTGCTCCCAGCCCGCTCCCAGCCCGCTCCCAGCCCGTACCCAGCCCGCTACCAGCCCGCTCCCAGCCCGCTCCCAGCCCGCTCTCAGCCCACTCCCCGCCCGCCTCCGGCCCGCTCCCAGCCCGCCCGCTCCCAGCCCGCCCGCTTCCCGCCCGCCTGCCCCCAGCCCGCTCCCAGGCCGCTCCCAGCTCACCCGCTCCCAGTCGCCTGCTCCCAGCCCGCTCCCAGCCTGCTCCCAGCCCGCTCCCAGCCCGCTCCTAGCCCGCTCCCGGCCCGCTCCCAACCCGCGCAGTCCCAGCCCGCTCCCAGCCCCCTCGCAGCCCGTTCCGAGCCGGCCCGCTCCCAGGCCGCTTCCAACCCGTTCCCAGCCCGCTCCCAGCCCGCTCGCTCCCAGCCCGCTCCCAGCCCGCTCCCACTTCCCGCTCCCAACCTGTCCCAGCAAACTAGTTCCCACCCGGCCTGCTCCCAGCCCGCTCCCCGCCAGCCCGCTCCCAGCCCACCCGCTCCCAGCCTGCTACCAGCCCGCTCCCAGCCAGCCCGCCCGCTCCCAGCCAGCCCGCTCCCAGCCAGCGCGCTCCCAGCCAGCTCGCTCCCAGCCCGCTCCTAGCCCGCTCCCAGCCCGCTCCCAAAGCGCCCCCAGCCCGCTCCCAGCCCGCCCGCTCCCAGCCCGCCCGTTCCCAACCCGCTCCCTGCAAGCCCGCTCCCAGCCAGCCCGCTATCTGCCCGCTCCCGGCTCGCTCCAAGCCCACTCCCAGCCCGCCCACTCCCAGCCCGCTCCCAGCCCACTCCCAGCCCACTCCGAGCCCGCCCGCTTTCAGGCCCCCCCTCCCAGCCCGCCCGCTCCTAGCCTGCTCCCAGCCCGCTCCCAGCCCGCTCCCAGCCCGCTCCCAGCCCGCTCCCAGCCCGCTCCAAGCCCGCTCCCAGCCCGCCCACTCCGAGCCCGCTCGCAGCCCACTCCCAGCCCACTCCCAGTCTGCTCCCAGCCCGCCCGCCCCCAGCCCGCCCGCTCCCAGCCCGCCTGCTCCCAGCCAGCTCCCAGCCCGCACCCAGCCCGCACCCAGCCCGCTCCCAGCCCGCTCCCAGCCCGCTTCCAGCCCGCTCCCAGCCCACTCCCAGCCCATTCACTCCCAGACCGCACCCAGCCCGCCCACCCCCAGCCCTCCCGCTCCCAGCCCGCCTGCTCCCAGCCCGCTCCCAGCCTGCACCCAGCCCACACCCAGCTTGCTCCCGGCCCGCTCCCAGCCCGCTTCCAGCCCGCTCCCAGCCCGCCTCCCGCCCGCTTGCAGCCCGCCTGCCCCCAGCCCGCTCCCAGCCCGCCTGCTCCCAGCCCGCTCCCAGCCCGCACCCAGCCCGCTCCCAACGCGCCCCTAGCCCGCTCCCTGCCCGATCCCAACGCGCTCCCAGCCTGCTCCAAGCCCGCTCCCAGCCCGCTCAGCCCGCTCCCATCCCACTCCTAGCCCTCCCGCCCCCATCCCGCCCGCTCCCAGCCCGCGTGCTCCCAGCCCGCACCCAGCCCGCACCCAGCCCGCACCCAGCCCGCTCCCAGCCTGCTCCGGGCCCGCTTCGAGCCCGCTCCCAGCCCGCTCCAAATGCGCTCCCAGCCTGCTCCAAGCCCGCCCCCAGCCCGCTCAGCCCGCTCCCAGCCCGCTCCTAGCCCTCCCGCCCCCATCCCGCCCGCTCCCAGCCCGCGTGCTCCCAGCCCGCTCCCAGCCCGCACCCAGCCCGCACCCAGCCCGCTCCAAGCCCGCTCCCAGCCCGCTTCCAGCCCGCTCCCAGCCCGCCTCCCGCCCGCTCCCAGCCCGCCCGCTCCCAGCCCGCCTGCCTCCAGCCTGCTCCCAGCCCGCCTGCTCCAAGCCCGCTCCCAGCCCGCTCCCAGCCCGCTCCCAGCCCGCTCCAAGCCCGCTCCCAGCCCACTAACTCCCAGCCCGCTCCCAGCCCACTCCCAGCCCACTCCCAGCTCGCTCCCAGCCCGCCCGCCCCCTGCCCGCCCGCTCCCAGCCCACCTGCTCCCAGCCCGCTCCTAGCCCGCACCCAGCCCGCTGCCAGCCCGCCTCCCAGCCAGCTCGCCCGCTCCCAATCTGCTCCCAGCAAGCCCGTTCCCAGACCGTCCGCTCCCAGCCCGCTCCCAGCCCGCTCCCAGCCCGCCCCCAGCCTGCTCCCAGCACGCTGCCAGCCCGCTCCCGGCCCGCTCCGAGCCCGCCCGCTCCCAGCCCGCCTGCCCCCAGCCTGCTCCCAGCCCGCTCCCAGCCCGCTCCCAGCCCGCTCCCAGCCCGCTCCAAGCCCGCTCCCAGCCCACTAACTCCCAGTCCGCTCCCAGCCCACTCCCAGCCCACTTCCAGCACGCTCCCAGCCCGCCCGCCCCCAGCCCACCCGCTCCCAGCCCGCCTGCTCCCAGCCCGCTCCCAGCCCGCACCCAGCCCGCTGCCAGCCCGCCTCCCAGCCAGCTCGCCCGCTCCCAATCTGCTCCCAGCAAGCCCGCTCCCAGCCCGTCCGCTCCCAGCCCGCTCCCAGCCCGCACCCAGCCCGCACCCATCCCGCTCCCAGCCCGCTCCCAGCCTGCTCCCAGCCAGCACCCAGCCCGCCGCCAGCCGCTCCCGGCCCGGCCGCTCCCAGCAAGCCCGCTCCCCGCCCGCCTGCCCCCAGCCCGCTCCAAGGCCGCTCGCAGCTCGCCCGCTCCCAGTCGCCTGCTCCCAGCCCGCTCCCAGCCCGCTCCCAGCCCGCTCCCAGCCCGCCTGCTCCCAGCCCGCTCCCAGCCTGCTCCCAGCCCGCTCCCAGCCCGCTCCCAGCCCGCCTGCTCCCAGCCCGCTCCCAGCCCGCCTGCTCCCAGCTCGCCCGCTCCCAGCCCGCCTGCTCCCAGCCCGCTCCCAGCCCTCTCCCAGCCCGCACCCAGCCCGCTCACAGCCCGCCCCCAGGCCGCTCCCAGCCCGCCCCCGGCCGCTCCCGGCCCGCCCGCTCCCAGCCCGCTCCCAGCCCACCCCCAAGCCCGCTCCCAGCCCGCCCCCCGCCACTCCCAGCCCGCCCGCTCCCAATCCCCTCCCAGCAAGCCCGTTCCCAGACCGTCCGCTCCTAGCCCGCTCCCTGCCCGCCCGCTCCCAGCCCGCCCGCTCCCAGCCTGCCTGCACCCAGCCCGCACCCAGCCCGCACCCAGCTCGCTCCCAGCCAGCTCCCAGCCCGCCCCCAGCCCACCGCCAGCCGCTCCCGGCCCGCCCGCTCCCAGCAAGCCCGCTCCCCGCCCGCCTGCCCCCAGCCCGCTCCCAGGCCGCTCCCAGCTCGCCCGCTCCCAGTCGCCTGCTCCCAGCCCGCTCCCAGCCCGCTCCCAGCCCGCCTGCTCCCACCCCGCACCGATCCCGCTCCCAGTCCGCTCCCAGCCCGCCCCCAGCCCGCTCCCACCCCGCCCCCAGCTCCCAGCTCGCCCGCTCCCAGCCCGCCCGCTCCCAGCCCGCCTGCTCCCAGCCCGCTCCACCCCGCACCCAGCCCGCTCCCAGCCCGCACCCAGCCTGCTCCCAGCCTGCTCCAAGCCCGCTGCCAGCCCGGTCAGTCCCAGCCCGCTCCCAGCCCACTCCTAGCCCTGTCGCCCCCAGCCCGCCCGCTCCCAGCCGGCGTGCTCCCAGCCCGCTCCCAGCCCGCACCCATCCCGCACCCAGCCCGCTCCCAGCCCGCTTCCAACCCGCTCCCAGCCCGCCTCTCGCCCGCTCCCAGCCCGCCCGCTCCCAGCCCGCCTGCCCCCAGCCTGCTCCCAGGCCGCTTGCTCCCAGCCCGCTCCCAGCCCGCACCCAGCCCGCTCCCAGCCCGCTCCCAGACCGCTCCCAGCCCGCTCCCAGACCGCTCCCAGCCCGCTCACTCCCAGCCCGCTCCCAGCCCACTCCCAGCCCACAGCCAGCCTGCTCCCAGCCCGACCGCCCCCAGCCCGCCCGCTCCCAGCCCGCCTGCTCCCAGCCCGCTCCCAGCCCGCACCCAGCCCGCCTCCCAGCCTGCTCCTAGCCCGCTCCCAGCCCGCCCGCTCCCAGCCCGCACCCAACCCGCTCCCAACCCGCACCCAACCCGCTCCCAGCCCGCTCCCAACCCGCCTGCTCCCAGCTCGCTCCGAGCCCGCGCGCTCCCTGCCCGCTCCCAGCCAGCCCGCTCCCAACCAGGCCGCTCCTAGCCAGCCCGCTCCCAGGCAGGCCGCTCCCGGCCCGCTCCCAGCCCGCTCCCAGCCCGCTCCCAACGCGCCCCTAGCCCGCTCCCAGCCCGCCCGCTCCCAGCCCGCCCGCTCCCAGCCCACCTGCCCCCAGCCCGCTCCCAGCCCGCTCCCAGACCGCTCCCAGCCCGCTCCAAGCCCGCTCCCAGCCCGCTCCCAACGCGCCCCTGGGCCCGCTCCCAGCCCGCCCGCCCCCAGCCCGCCCGCCCCCAGCCCGCCCGCTCCCAGCCCGCCTGCTCCCAGCCCGCTCCCAGCCCGCTCCCAGCCCGCCTCCCGCCCGCTCCCAGCCCGCCCGCTCCCAGCCCGCCCGCTCCCAGCCCGCCTGCCCCCAGCCCGCCCCCAGCCCGCCTGCTCCCAGCCCGCTCCCTGCCCGCTTCCGGCCCGCTCCCACTTCCCGCTCCCAACCTGTCCCAGCAAACTAGTTCCCAGCCGGCCTGCTCCCAGCCCGCACCCAGCCCGCTCCCAGCCCGCTCCAAGGCCCGCCCGCTCCCAGCCCGCTCCGAGCCCGCTCCCAGCCCGCTCCCAGCCCGCTCCCAGCCCGCCTGCTCCCAGCCCGCCCGCTCCTAGCCCGCTCCCATCCCGCTCCCAGCCCGCTCCCAGCCCGCTCCAAGCCCGCCCCCAGCCCGCCCTCTCCCAGCCCGTTCCCAGCCCACTGCCAGCCCACTCCCATCCCGCTCCCAGCCCGCCCGCTCCTAGCCCGCCTGCTCCCAGCCCGCTCCCAGCCCGCTCCCAGCCCGTACCCAGCCCGCTCCCAGCCCGCTGCCAGCCCGCTCCCAGCCTGCTCCAAGCCCACACCCAGCCCGCTCCCAGCCCACTCTGAGCCCGCTCCCAGCCCGCCCGCTCCCAGCCCTCTCCAAGGCCCGCCCGCTCCCAGCCCGCTCCGAGCCCGCTCCCAGCCCGCTCCCAGCCCGCTCCCAGCCCGCCCGCTCCCAGCTCACCCGCTCCTAGCCCGCTCCCATCCCGCTCCCAGCCCGCTCCCAGCCCGCTCCAAGCCCGCTCCCAGCCCGCCCTCTCCCAGCCCGTTCCCAGCCCACTGCCAGCCCACTCCCATCCCGCTCCCAGCCCGCCCGCTCCTAGCCCGCCTGCTCCCAGCCCGCTCCCAGCCCGCTCCCAGCCGGTACCCAGCCCGCTCCCAGCCCGCTGCCAGCCCGCTCCCAGCCTGCTCCAAGCCCACACCCAGCCCGCTCCCAGCCCACTCTGAGCCCGCTCCCAGCCCGCCCGCTCCCAGGCCGCCCGCTCCTAGCCCGCTCCCGTCCGGCCTTCCAGCCTGCTCCCAGCCCGCCTCCCGCCCGCTCGCGGCCCGCCCGCTCCCAGCCCGCCCGCTCCCCGCCCGCCTGCTCCCAGCCCGCTCCCAGCCCGCAACCAGCCCGCACCCAGCCCGCTCCCAGCCCGCTCCCAGCCCGCTCCCAGCCCGCTCCCAGCCCACTCCCAGCCCGCTCCCAGCCCACTCCGAGCCCGCTCCCAGGCCGCCCGCTCCCAGGCCGCCCACTCCTAGCCCGCTCCCATCCCGCTCCCAGCCCGCTCCCAGCCCGCTCCAAGCCCGCTCCCAGCCCGCCCACTCCCAGCCTGTTCCCAGCCCACTCCCAGCCCACTCCCAGCCCGCTCCCATCCCGCCCGCTCCAAGCCCGCCTGCTCCCAGCCTGCTCCCAGTCCGCTCCCAGCCCGTACCCAGCCCGCTCCCAGCCCGCTGCCAGCCCGCTCCGAGCCCGCTCTCAGCCCACTCCCAGCCCGCCTCCTGCCCGCTCGCAGCCCGCCCGCTCCCAGCCTGCCCCCTCCCCGCCCGCCTGCCCCCAGCCCACTCCCAGGCCGCTCCCAGCTCGCCCGCTCCCAGTCGCCTGCTCCCAGCCCGCTCCTAGCCCGCTCCCAGCCCGCTCCCGGCCCGCTTTCACTTCCCGCTCCCAACCTGTCCCAGCAAACTAGTTCCCAGCCGGCCTGCTCCCAGCCCGCTCCCAGCCAGCCCGCTCCCGGCCCTCCCGCTCCCAGCCTGCTCCCAGCCCGCTCCCAGCCAGCCCGCCCGCTCCCAGCCCGCCCGCTCCCAGCCAGCGCGCTCCCAGCCAGCTCGCTCCCAGCCCGCTCCTAGCCCGCTCCCAGCCCGCAGCCAGCCCGCTCCCAACGCGCCCCCAGCCCGCTCCCAGCCTGCCTGCTCCCAGCCCGCCCGTTCCCAACCCGCTCCCAGCAAGCCCGCTCCCAGCCCTCCCGCTTCCCGCCCGCCTGCCCCGAGCCCGCTCCCAGGCCGCTCCCAGCTCGCCCGCTCCCAGTCGCCTGCTCCCAGCCCGCTCCCAGCCTGCTCCCAGCCCGCTCCCAGCCCGCTCCTAGCCCGCTCCCGGCCCGCTCCAAGCCCGCTCCCAACCCGCGCAGTCCCAGCCCGCTCCCAGCCCACTCCCAGCCCGTTCCGAGCCGGCCCGCTCCCAGGCCGCTTCCAACCCGTTCCCAGCCCGCTCCCAGCCCGCCCGCTCCCAGCCCGCTCCCAGCCCGCTCCCACTTCCCGCTCCCAACCTGTCCCAGCAAACTAGTTCCCAGCCGGCCTGCTCCCAGCCCGCTCCCAGCCAGCCCGCTCCCAGCCCGCCCGCTCCCAGCCTGCTCCCAGCCCGCTCCCAGCCAGCCCGCCCGCTCCCAGCCCGCCCGCTCCCAGCCAGCGCGCTCCCAGCCAGCTCGCTCCCAGCCCGCTCCTAGCCCGCTCCCAGCCCGCAGCCAGCCCGCTCCCAACGCGCCCCCAGCCCGCTCCCAGCCCGCCTGCTCCCAGCCCGCCCGTTCCCAACCGGCTCCCAGCAAGCCCGCTCCTAGCCCGCTCCCTGCCCGCTCCCGGCACGCTCCAAGCCCACTCCCAGCCCGCCCACTCCCAGCCCGCTCCCAGCCCACTCCCAGCCCACTCCCAGCCCACTCCCAGCCCGCCCGCTTTCAGCCCGCCCGCTCCCAGCCCGCCCGCTCCTAGCCCGCTCCCAGCCCGCTCCCAGCCCGCTCCCAGCCCGCACCCAGCCCACTCCAAGCCCGCTCCAAGCCCGCTCCCAGCCCGCCCACTCCCAGCCCGCTCGCAGCCCACTCCCAGCCCACTCCCAGCCCGCTCCCAGCCCGCCCGCCCCCAGCCCGCCCGCTCCCAGCCCGCCTGCTCCCAGCCAGCTCCCAGCCAGCACCAAGCCCGCACCCAGCCCGCTCCCAGCCCGCTCCCAGCCCGCTTCAAGCCCGCTCCCAGCCCACTCCCAGCCCATTCACTCCCAGACTGCAACCAGCCCGCCGGCCCCCAGCCCGCCCGCTCCCAGCCCGCCTGCTCCCAGCCCGCTCCCAGCCCGCACTCAGCCCGCTCCCAGCCCGCTTCCAGCCCGCTCCCAGCCCGCCTCCTGCCCGCTCCCAGCCCGCCCGCTCCCAGCCCGCCTGCCCCCAGCCTGCTCCCAGCCCGCTTGCTCCCAGCCCGCTCCCAGCCCGCTCCCAGACCGCTCCCAGCCTGCTCCAAGCGCGCTCCTGAAGCGGTACCCAGAACCCCATGGCTAGGTTACGGCATACAACAGGTCTCCGGTCCACGAACCCCAAGTACGGAAGGGAAGACCGGCCTCCGGTCCACTAACCCCATGTACAGAAGGCGCCCGTTGACGCCCGGTGCGAGCCCGACGGGAGCGTGTTCCGTGCCGTAAAGCCCCGCATCGGCAACCGATGCACCGCCAGCGGAGATTTGTGTATCAGAATATCAGGAATCAACAGGGTTTTATTTTCATAATGTTTCTGTCAATTTTTACGCTTCCGTTCTGATATTCACTGTTTTGACTGCTTGCGGTTGGATCGCGACTTTACCGTAACCGCCAGTTTGGCTGTAATTAATCGAAATTTTAACGCAATCCGTCACGAAGGCTCCAAAGTCGTCAGGAACTGCATGGATGCTTCCGCAATTTTCACATCTTACACTCGCAACCTTAATCCGAATTTTTCAGGATGTCGAAATCGGATTTTCGACTTCGACATCCCCGCACTTGATTTGACCTCTTTCGAGTGGACCTACGTGCTTCCCTATGCACGAATCAACTTTCCTTTTATCCCGCCCTCCATTTATCTTAAAGATATGGGCAAAACAAAGTTGATTCGTGAGGCCACTTGTGAAGGTCATATCTCGTGTTGCTTGCGAGGAATGACAATAAGGAAACGTGGGATGTATTCACAATACTCCCGACGTAATTTAGGAAGCATTATATGCCTTGCGTCTCCACACGTGCGCGCTAGTGTAATGGATCATGGTCAAGAGGGTGGAGTTTGCGTTGTAACTCTATGGCCATGATATTGCGTGCGTTAAGATAACTTTCGAGTGTAGCGCGCAAGTGTTGGTGTTGCATAGGAACTCTCCTTGAGTTCCTATGAGCGATTGACACAAAGTTATGCCCTTGGAGGGGCATGACATATCGTGGCGGGAGATACCATTTTGGGCAATATGTGGTATGTGCCATGTGTTGTATTGCGTGCCCATTTGGCGGGTGTGGCTAAGAGCGATGGACCCACCAATGGACCTCATATTGTGCAAGCCCCTTCTCCATACTCCCTACGATCAATTGCAAGCCTAACCTTCGTGAAGGGAAGCTTGTGTGGCGATCCCGAGGCGATGCGTTGGGAGCAAGGTGTGTGTTTTGCAATTTTCCATATTTTCATGTGCCCACTTGGGAAGTAGCGCTCGTAACCTTTCAAAGCGCCCCAAGTGGAGCACATATGTGGAATCGAAGGTTATTGGTGTCAAGTCATTATGTTTAGAGGGATTAGTTGATTGCACGATCCATGCCGAAGATATTATGATATAATTGTGCGCCTTTCAAGGCACTTTTGTGTGTCTCTGTACCAGTTTTGCCGTTTTTGGCTCGTCATGATGTCAAGTGGCGACCGTATATCTCAACGTTGCGCTCAATTGACATCATGACCCAGTTATGTTATGAGGGTACATACTTCGGTCCCCAACATATCTTGGACCCGGCGTATAACTCCTCTTGAGCTTGGCATACCGTGGCCGCCATGTTGGCGATTTGGGACTATCCCAAATCATGGGCTCACTTGGCGACCCTGCCATTCCCAATACCGGAGGAGTTGGGCGACGCCCAAAAGATATGTTGGACACACATGACTTGATACGAATCCTATGGCACACTCCGGTCCAAGTCGGGCATGTGCCTCATTTGCCCTTAACCATGAGTGTGCGCATTTTTGGCCATTTCGAGCAATTTTCCACTTTTGCTGCCCGCCGTGCACTATGTTCTAACCCTCGTGCACGCCGGACGCATGGAACAATGCACCATATATGACGTGGGTGTTATGCATAATAGTCCCCATGGTTCACACACCACGTGGGCGAAGCGGAGCAACCTTCGTTGCGGCGCTAGCCCAAAGTGAGTGTGGGCACTTTTGCCATTTTGGCATTTGTGGACCCAATTGGGATCGTCACCACGCCGAGTGGCATGGAGATCTTTGGGAGCCAAGGGCATGGGAGTCTCAGTTGGACTCCTGGTGGATTGCGTATGATATGGCTAATTTAATCTCCAAGCCGGCGTGGAGATATGCCATTGGGAACACCCTGAATTTTGGCTCATTTCGAGCAGCCAAAATGACCCCACTTTGGGACCCCAATTTCCCCCTTCTGTGTGGTCGATTGGCGGCCCCATTTCTCTATGCCCACAGGGAGCCTGGACCCAAATCCAAGTAGTACACTCAGATATGAGTCTTAGGTCCTGCCTCCTACCCTGTGAGCCAATGGCCTTACCTTGGCCGAGCGAGCCACGCGTGGGAATGACACCAATTTTGGTGATTTTGGCATCATGACCCCACTTGACTCATCCGTGTTGCCCTGATGCCGGGACCTCAAAGGGAACCAGGTTGGGTGAGGGCTCCAAAGAGTTCGTACTCGAAGGGCATAGGGTCAGTTGCCTCGTCCCTACCTCTGGCGGGTCCGGACGAGAGGTCAATTTCGGGGATTTTTGAGTTAATTTCAGTTTGGGCTGAAACAGCCCTTTTTCAGCTACCAACTCCTGGGTGATAATGGCGGGGCCATATCTCTGGCTCAGACAGGAGTTCAGACCCGCCGTAAAGGGAGCATGGGGAGTCACTGTCAGTTGGCCTTGAAACCTCTTGGTTCCCAGGAACTCGCCTGTGGCTGGGCGGTACACCTCCCCCATTGGCAGGGTTTCAGGGTCCGGACTGAGCAGGGCATGGGTTGTGTTTGAGCCCCCGCCCCCACCAGCCACTGAAAGGGTCGGATCTGGGATTGGGATATGAGTTGGGACTGAGTGTCTATTGTCCTGTGATGCCCTTACCCAAGTCCAGTCTTAACCCCATGTGTACATATCCTGATGTGTTGCTGTACATACTTTCGTTCCCTCATTTCAGAGTGGCAAGGATTCTGAAACGCTTTGTCACATGACACGAGCGTATTGATGCCCTTGTGAGCGTAGTGCTTTGCCTGCCTGCTCACCTGTGCGTGTCACCGCAGCGTCCCGTGGCCGGCCCCCCACGGGAACGCGTCAAAAGCGTTTCACCGCAGCGGGGTTACCCAGCCCTCGCGTGCCACTCGGGGTCACCAACCCCGAGCAGCGCGTCGCAGCAGCTCGCAGCGCGCAGCTCGCAGCGCAGCGCAGCAGCTCGCAGCGCAGCGCAGCGGCTCGCAGCGCCGCCCAGCGACAGCGCCGAGTTCGTCACGGAGCCCGCAGCGCCGTCCAGAGCATCGCCCTGACCGCGCAGCAACCGTGAAAGAGGTGCACAGACCAGGACTCCTGCATCAGCCCGATCGGCCGACCCGGAGTCCCATCGGCCGACCAGCAAGGCCGCGTCAACCACCTCCACAACCACCGGCTGACCAGCACCAGCCGCACTCCCAATCCAGTGCTGCAGCACCCGCCTCAACAACCACCACCAGTTCGTTGAGTTGAACGAGTGCACACCAAGGACCTCAAGACCAACTACGCCCCCGCTGCCATGGTGAATTGGCAAGAAGCGGGCAGGACGTGGCCGCGGCCCCACCCCCATGCAGCGCAACTACTGCGTGGGTTGGTATGGGACCAGCACTACCGCCACAGCCACCTCCAGTGCGAAGGCGGCATGCCCAGGAGCTTCGAGCTCCGCACGGACATTGCCCCCGACCGCCTGCAGGCCGTGGAGGACTGGCTGCGGGCGGAAGGGTTCGCCTTCCGCTTCCAGCAGAGGCGCTGGAGGACGTCGGCCCGGCCGGACAGGCCCGGCGAAGGCCTGCGTCCCGACGGGATTGAGGAGGACGAGGAGCCCAACGTGTACCCGTCGGGCGCCTCGATCAATGTCTCCATGTGGGACATGATCGAAAAGAACTTCCCGGAACCGGGGAGCGAGCGCAGGCTGCAGGGCAGCAGCAGCGCGTCTCCGGCGAAGGAGAAGCGGTCCGCCGGGGACAGGAAGCGGGACCGGAAGTGGCGGGAGTACCAGGAGTCCCTTGCCGCCGAAGCCGCCCAAGGCGCCAAGGGCGGAACCCCAGCCCCCAGTCCCCAACGGGCCAATGGTGGTCACCATCCCGGCTCCACCACCCTCGGCGACTACATCCGAGTCGCCAGGCAGACCAAGGCCAAGCCCCGTCCGCTGCTCCTGAGGCCCCAGCAGGCCCCAGCAGGCCCCAGCAGCGACGTGGAGTCAGCCCACCGCGGGAGGATGCCGGCCGACCAGGCCAGCTCCAGCAGCAGCGTCGCTCCCGACAGGGACGTGGCGCGCGCCTGTGAGCGCGTCTGTGGGGTGCCCTGCAACCTTCGGGTTGTCCGGCAACGGGCCAGGCAGCACAGCGCTGCCGTGGAGGGCGCCGTCGGCATCGCCCAGGAGGAGGCTGCGGAGTGGGCGCATGGCATGGCCATCCACGCCCGGACCGTGGCGGCCATTGCGGCCGGACTCACGGCCGTAGCCGCCCATGGGGCAGCGACTGCCCAGGTCAACGGTGAGTTGGCGGCAGCCGACGAGGAAGCGCGCCTGACGCAGGAGGCCATTGCCTGCAGGGAGGCCGAGGTGAGGGCGCTGGAAGAAGCGCTTGCCCAAGAGAGGGCAAAGAAGGAGGCGGAGGAAAGGGCCCACGCCGAAGCGACGGCCAAGGCCCAGGCGGACGCCGCCAAGAAGGAAGCCATCGAGGGCGCGCGACGGAAGGTCGCTGAGGAGAAGGCCAAGACGGAGGCGGAGCTGGCAGCGTTGGAAGCGCAGAAGGCGCGGCTGCAGCAGGCCCGGGAAGCCGAGGCGGCTCTTGCTCGGGAGGAAGCCGAAGTGCGAGCTGCCGCAGCCACCGCCGCCGCAATGGAGGAGGCAGAGGCCAAACTCCGCCGCGAGACTCCCCCGGGAGGATCACGAGTGGAGACCCTTCGAAAGCTTTTCGAAGGGGACGCCTCCTCCAGGATGACGCTGGACGAGGCGGACACGGGCAGCAGTGGGAGCAGTGGCCCCACCGCCCATCGACGGAGGAAGGGCAAGGGGAAGACCCCCGAGAGGCCGCGGAGGCCAGCGGGTGGACACCCCCACGACAGTGACCCCTTCCTCACCGCCAGTGACGGGGATGAACGAGGCCGCCGACATCGCCAAGTGGTGGCTTGGACGGGCGGAGGAGGCGGAGACGTCCCCATGGAACCGGAAGGTGAGGATGACTATCTCCCTCCTCCCTACCGGGGCTCGGAGTCTTCCGAGAACGAGACGCCCA
Source organism: Eutreptiella sp. 'Long Island Sound 2002' (assembly GCA_964036045.1). Classification (NCBI taxonomy): domain Eukaryota; phylum Euglenozoa; class Euglenophyceae; order Eutreptiales; family Eutreptiaceae; genus Eutreptiella; species Eutreptiella sp. 'Long Island Sound 2002'. The sequence continues at coordinate 18,351,555 of OZ038392.1, read as the reverse complement.
GGTGGGGCGACATGGACGAGGATGACGACATGGACTTCGGCATCACGAAGAAGCGCCAATCCTCGGACCCGGGGAGGCGACCCGGCGGAGACCCACCGGAACCCCCTGGCGGAGGACCATCAGGACCCCCTGGAGGACGCCCACCAAGTGGACCCCCTGGAGGTGGACCACCGGACGGGGGAGGACCCCCTGGACCGGGCGGACCCGGCAGAGGCCCTCCTGGAGGACCCCCTGGGGACCCCGACGACCCACCAGGGAACGGCGACCCGGATACCACCTGGCGGTGGATTGTCTACCTCCGCAGGAGAGTCCAGTTGCTCGAGTTGGAGGTAGACACGGGCAAGGGCGAGATGGCTCGCATCTCCAGGGTCGCCGCGCGCGCGCAGACAGAGCTGGACATCGCCAGGGCCGAGACCAGACAGCTGACCACGGTCATCAGCGGCCTGCAGCAGAGGCTGGACGCGCTGGAAGCCCGTGGGAGCGTCGGCAGCGACCGCCCACCCCTGGAGTCTGGCTCGTCGGACGACGGCTGGGGACCCGGACCAGGTCCAGGCAGACCCCACGCCCCCGGCGGAGCCCCCAGGAGTCGCCCCAGCGCCAGTGCCCCCTCTCTCACCGCCCCCTCTCACCGCAGCGCGGGCCGCCGCAACGAGCGCGTGCCGCCCGGCAGTGGCAGTGAGGATTGGCGTGATGAGTGGCTCAGCGCGGAGTTCCGCAACCGCCGTGCTCCACCGCGGACACCGGTACGCCCCCGGCGCCCCGCACCAGCCCTGGAGCCAATCCCAATGGCTGGTGGACGTTATGGTGGACTCAGGGATGAGGTCCCCAGAGGAGACGTGGTATGGGATGTCGGTGAAGGTGAGGACCTGGATCTGGACCTGGAGGAGTTCGACATCAGCCCACCGCGTGGTGTACGAGGGAAGGCCGCTGAACGCAGCCGCCGGCGCCGTGATGAGGATTCGTACATGGAAGCAGTACGGCGTGAACATTTTGGTTCAGCGTACATGGAGGAACCGCGGCGTAGCCACAGGGATTCCATGGAGGAGATGGACGTGGCGGCCGTGGGAGTCCGTGGGCGAGGCCGATGGGAACCTCGGTCGACCTCGCGGCCGGCGTTCATGGTCTCTAAGGCCGCGGATGCCGCCGTGTGGGAAGACTTGAAGGACATCAAGCCCCCCATGTACGACGGCAACCCCCTCAACCTCGACCGCTTCTTGGAGAAGCTGGACGATTGGGGGCTGACCGTCACTGAAGACATGCCTCACGCGGATGCGGAGAGATATGTCTTCGGACGGTTCAGGTACCGCCTGCCGGAAGTGCTCGGAGAGCTATACTTCATGCCGACCAAGGAGGGGAAAATCAAGACCCTCAAGGAAGCCAAGAAGTGGCTCAACGAGCAGGAGCGGGTGGACGCTCCGCAGCTGGCTGCCAAGCGGTGGAAGTCCATCAAGCTTGAGCATGATGGACGGGAGATCCGCCTGCGAGATTGGCGGGACTTCCGAGGGAAATACACCCTCTACCGCCGCAACGTGGAGGATTGGAACGAGGGTGACGAGCAGGCTCGCCTGCTCTCCATGCTGCCGGAAGCATGGATCAAGAGGGTCACCAAGGAGGAATCCAAGAGGGCCAAGTCCAACCACACGGTCAAGATGATGCTCCCCAAAGAGTATCATACGAACGTGGTGGCTTGGGCGAAGAAGAACGTGGCCCGGGATGTCAAACGGCACTCCGTGCGGAACGCTCTCCTCGTCACCGTCTCCGGCGATCGCGAGAAGACCGCGATGTGGCGCCTTGACGAGTGTGAGTTGAGCGGCCAGACCATCCGTCTGCAGGCCATCCCGGCGCGGATGGGCTGCGACGAGATCCTGGAGTGGGTTGGCGAGGAAGTACTCAAGGAGTACCGAAACCTCCACCACACCCGCGGGTTGAGGCCAGGCGACCGCGACGTCAACTACGTTGGCAAGGGACCTGGTGGGGGAGCTGCCATGGACCCAGTGGGAGCCGGCGGCGATGAGACTCTCGTCGACGATGACAACGACGATGAGCCCGCCGAGGTGGCCGTTTGTGCCTTCGTGGCCAAGAACCTGAGCGCGGGGAGCAAGCCGGGAAACTGGAAGCCCCTGCAGCAGGGTTGGAGGAAGCAGGAGAAGAGGGACCCTCGCCGCATTGGCGACCCTCCGCTGTCCTTTGGGGAGTTCATACGAGCTCACCCTCAGGGCTGTTTCGTGTGTTATGGGAGGAAGCGAGGCTTCAACCATGACCACCGAACATGCCCCGTCCACAAGGCCGACACGGAGGCTTCCAAGAAGGCGCACGGGTCGAAGAAGCGTGCGCCCACGGGTATCCGGGAAGCCAAAGTGGAGGTCGACAGGGACGAGCTGGCCAAGCTGATGTCGTCGGTGGGGACCGAGTTGGCCAAGGAGATCCAGGAGATCAAGCGGAACTGGGTCCCCAGGTCGGACAACAAGAACAAGGAGAACAACCAGAATGACCAGAACAAGGACAAGGACAAGAAGGGTAAGAAAGGGGGAAAGAAGAAGGGCGTCAACGAGGTTGATGCGGAGGAGAACACCCCTTCCTCCACAACCGACGCCCCCTAGCGGAGCCCCTGCAGCCAAGGGCCCCAGCTAGGGCAGTCGCAGGATGGTGACGTGGGAAGCGCCGAACCATCCCGCTCGGGAGTCGATAAGCACAATGGGACTGCCGCGGGCAGAAGGCCCGGTCCGGCACCCAGTCGCGGAGGCGGGGTGAGGGCAAGTGAAGGCACAAACCCTTGCACCCGTCCGTCCTTCGCGACCAAGAATGTGTTTGATGTACTAAGAGATCTTTCCGAGAGTATCGGAGGATCACCCGGACCGCAGCTGGATGCTGCAGATGGGCAGCCTGAGCCCATTGTCCACGACCTGCACCAGTCGCTTGTTGAGCTTCTGGAACGGCCGGAGATCCTGAGTTTGCACGCCGTGCGCCGTGTCGGTCGCGAGCGGCAGTTGCATCTTAAGGTCCGTGCCTTATGCGGGGAAGTGGAAAAGGTTTTCGACGTGTTGGTCGACACGGGAGCTCAAGTCAGCTTGGTCAAGGCTGGCCTGCTTCCGCCAGAGTGTCTTACCGACAGTCCAAAACCTGTCAGGCTGAAGGTGGCGAACGGCCAGTACATGGTGGGAGGCACGAAGGAAGCGGCCATTGGGCTGCAGTTCGTGAACCATCGTGAGCTGAGCCGCCCAGACCTCGGCAAGGAAATCCTCCTGCACGGTCGCTTCTACGAGGCCGAGATGGACTGGGACATGATCGTCGGGTACGACTTCATGATGGAGACGGACTCCGGCGTCCTCCCGGCCCAGGCCTCCATGACCCTGTACCAGGACGACCAACTCTCGTGGCTTTCGTCACCTGAGCACCATGTGGAATGCCAATGGATCCACCCCGAACGCAATCAGCTCGAAGTGGCCGCGCTGGACACTGAGCCAACTGGTCCTGCAAACCAGGAGTACGGCGTAAGGCCGGAAGTGGCGAGCCGAGTTGTCGCGGACTTTGGGGCTTCGGATCTGGCCCTGCATGCGTTCTCTTCAGGAACCTCCGCCCATCTGCTGGTGTGTGAGAAGTACTGGAGCGCACAGGACTCCGCGTGGAAGAAGCACTGGGGTCCGCATCAGGGATTGATGTGGATCCATTGCCCCCGTTAGGACATTCCCAGAGCGATAGCGAAGATTCGCAAGGACCGCTCCAAGGCAGTGCTGGTTGTTCCTATGGGATGCACCGAGGAGGAAAGTACCCGACATTGGGTAGCCTCATTGACCAACATGACCTTGAACAAGGTCGTCCTGACGGCTGGAGAGAGTGTCTATCAGGACGCTAAGGGACAGCCCATGCCACCCGAGAGATGGCCAACAGAATTCCACTATGTGGATGGGGGCCTTGATCAGGCCGACGCCACGGACTTCGTGTGTGTCAACCGCATCATAGCAGAGCCCTGGCGGCAATGCTTTGCGGTTCCCCCTGTTGACATCGAAGAATCGGATTCGGAAGACCCCCTCACTGAAGAGGAGTGGGATCTGGTTCAGGGGTATATGGATCAGCCCTTTCACGACTGGGGAAACCAGCGTGAGGGCAAAGGCCAGGACAAAGCCTGGTGGGAAGTGGACTCAATCGTCTCCGGTTCCTATGACGGGAATACCTTCGTACAGAGGGTGCTGGATCACATGTCGAGCCAAGACGAGCCGCCTGGCGGTAACCCACCCACCTACGGCGATCTGTTCCGAGGCAAGACCAGAGATGGCCCTTTGGGCCACCTGGGAAGACCACCTGAGCCGAAACCGAGCGGGGTCGCTACCCCTCAAGTAAGCTCCGTGGTCCAGGTGCCCGGAAAAGTCAAGGCGGAATCCGATGATTGCCCCAAGATTCAGGCATTGAGGGCCAGGCTGAAGCAGAAGTATGGTGATACCTTCTTCAGCGGTAAGCCTGTTTTTCCCCCACCGGTGCGTGGACCGTATGGCGAGGCCAAGATACGACTGAAGCAGGACCCCCGTGTGTATCGGCACCGGGAGTTTGCCCTGAGGGGCGAGAGGAGAGAGGCCATGGAGAAGATCCTCCGTGACTTCATCCAGAGAGGCCGGCTTGAGCCGTGCCACTCCGAGTGGGCCTCTCCCTGCTTCGTCGTCCCCAAGAAGGTTGCCGGTGAGTGGCGGCTCGTGGTCGACTACCGCGGCCTGAACGCCCAAACGCAGCACGACAGCTATACGCTGCCCCTCATTGAGGACATGCTGCAAAAACAACACAGGCGGAGGATCTTCACGGTGATTGACCTGAAACATGGTTATCATCAGATGCCTCTCGCCGAAGAGTCCCGTGCCTGCACAGCCATGAGCACTCCACTTGGACCTCTCCAGTGGAAGGTGATGCCCGTGGGCGTTACCAACGGCAATGCAGCCTTTCAGCGGATGCTGGAGAGCCTGCTTGAGCCGGTGCGTGACTGTGCGGACCCCTTCGTGGACGATGTCATCATCGCGTCCGGGGACCCCAGTATGAGCTTCGAGGAGCTACTGGAGGCACATGAGAGGGACGTCACTCGAGTGCTGGACCTTCTGGTTCGGCACAAGCTCACGGGCAGCAGTGACAAGGCCACCATTGCGGTAAGCGAGGTGGTCTTCGCTGGCCACGTAGTCGGGAACGGGCAGCGAAAGCCCATAACTGGCAAGGTGGCTGCGATTGAGCACTGGGAAAAGCCCAAGACGGTCTCTGAGCTACGGGCGTATCTGGGGTTCTGCAACTACTACTCGGGGTATATCAAAATGTATGCCGAGTATGCAGCCCCCATGACGACCATGCTCAAGGGCAACCGAGAGGAGACCAAGAAGGGGTCCAAGAAGGCTCTGGTCTGGACAGCTGAGTCCGACCGTGCCTTCGAGGGGATGAAGCAGGCGCTGCTATCCGCAGTGGGTCTGCACCTCGTGGATCCCGACCGAGGGTTCGTCCTGCGCACCGACGCTTCCGACTACGCCATTGGCGCTGTGTTGGAGCAAGTGCTTGACGACGGGAGGCACGTGCCCGTGGCCTTCTGGAGCCGAGTCCTGGCGGAAGGCCAGAGACGGACGTGGATGCCCCGTGAAAAGGAGGCGTATGCCATCGTCATGGCTCTCAGGAAATGGGCTGGGTACATAGCCCTCCATCCCGTCACCGTCTGCACCGACCATCAGAGTCTGCAGTCGTGGCACAAGGAGCACGTGGACAACCCCTCAGGTCCCGCCTCCCGACGGGCAAGATGGCATGAGACCTTGGCCAAGTTCGACCTCACGGTTGTGTATATTCCTGGAAAGGATAACACCGTGGCGGACTGTCTCAGTAGGTGGGCCTATCCCGCCAGCAAGGGCATGCAGGATATCTCTGCCCATGGCGATGAGGCTGAGACCGCTGAAGCCAAGAGGATCATCGAAATGGAGCGCCTGATGGAGGAGGAGGGTGCTAAATGCTTCGTCGTCATGGCTGCAGATCCCCCCCGCGCGTCGAGGGTGAGCAGAGCGGTCAGTGTACTCGCCCCTGAAGGAGCTGAGTCCGACAAGCACCTCTTCCCGGAGTCTTGCCTCCAGGACGACTGGACCGACGACTACGCCAAGTCTGAGGCCTTTGCGGCCGAGTATAGGGCTGTGACCGACCCTGATGACGGGCAGAAGTGGCCAAAGGGGCTGACTGAGGAAGATGGCAAGCTCTACCGGAATGGTAAGCTGCTAGTCCCAGAGTCCCGGGTGCTCGAGCTGTGTGAAGCTTGGCACCACCACATGCTGCACCCAGGGGTCAAGAAGCAAGCCCTTGACATGCAGCGTCGGTTCGAGATCGACCATATCGTTCTCTACACTGCCATCAAGAAGGTCAGGAAGGGTTGCTCGGTCTGTCAGGCCTGCAATCCCGACAACCGGAACGTCAAGGGGGAACCCCAATGGACCCCGGTTCCTGACCAGCCCATGGAGAGCGTGGCCATGGACGTCTTCTCCATGCCCGAAGTGCACATTGGCAAGGAGACCTTTGACTGTGTGGTTCTCTGTGTGGACCGCCACAGCGGCTACGTTGTAGCCGTTCCGGCACGCAAAAAGGGGTTTCTTGCCAAGGAAGTGGCAGTCATGATGATTCGTCATTGGCTGACTGTCTTTGACATCCCCCGCACCATTTGCAGTGACCGAGGGCCCCAGTTTACTGGTGGCTGGTTCAAGGCTATGTGTTCCCTCATGGGGATACGTCATGCCAAGAGCGTCGCCTATCTCAGCCGGTCTAACGGCCGTGCTGAAGTGGCTGGACAGCAGCTGTTCGAGAAGCTGCGCAAGATCCACATCACCAATCCACGTCGGAACTGGTTTGAGGAGATGTGGCCTGCTCTGAAGGCCCATCATGACACCCCCAGCCCTGGCGGTTTGTCCCCTCACCAGATTCTGTTCGGCAGGGACCCCCTGGGTAGGGGACTTCCCTTGTCTGGTGATGGCATGGCCATGGATGCCAAGGAGTTCTTCGCGCGGCAAGAGCAAACGGCGCGGGACATCCGCCAGCAGCTCGAGAAGGAGCATGCTGAGCGTCAGAAGTCCGCCCCGAGCTCGACAGCGCAGAAGTTCAGGGTGGGAGACCCGGTGTGGGTGATCAGACCCCGCCCCATGGGCACCCACCGCACCAAGACCTGGTTCGCACCCGGCGAGGTGGTCCGCAGGATTGGTGAGGACACCTACCGCATCAAGGTGGGTCACGGACAGTTCCGGGAGCGCCACGAGAGTCAACTCCGTTTGCGGGAACCCGACCTCCGTGGCCAACATGTGTCCCTGAGCTATGCCGCACATGAGGCTGATTCGGATGATGACCATGCTGAGCAGGACGACTATACTGTCGAGAAGATCCTGGCTCAGCGTCCGAAAGCCTCGGCACCCGGAGGTCTGGAGTTCAAGGTTCGTTGGCGAGGCTATGGGCCGTCCCACGATACCTGGGAACCCGTCTCCTCGTTCGTGCCGCGGGTCAATACTCCCTTCATGGAGTACATCCGCAAGCACAAGACCAAGATCCATGTTTCGGACTTGGCAGCACTCACCCGGGCGATTGCAGCCAGGGGTGCCTGATCAGCGCCCTGGGCTCTCCCCTGATGCATTATGAGCGCTTGTGAGGTCGACGGATCTTCCCTTATTTGCTTGCTCTCTCTCATCTTTCGGTCACCTGCCATCGGAGTGGCCATATACCCCCCCCTGCTGTATCCAGGGGAGGATGGCCCCTCTCTTCTTCCATTCGTCACTCCCCCCCCTGCTGAATCCTTGGGAAACCAGGTAGGGCGACTGACCTTCATATTTCTGAGCTCTCGGGGCCTTGAAGCCCATACGACGTTGCGCAACGGATGCCGCTGTCATCGGCATTGCGAATTTTTGGTGTGTGGTCTGGTTCCATGGCACTTGCGGAATCCAGACCAGTCGACGTGTGTCTCGAGACTATATATGGCCTGTATTCAGGCGTTTTCCTGTCCACCCTCCTGCATTGCCTTATCCTGACCGTGGCGTGGTTTGGCGCTCTGTCCAGAGCGTGTTTACACGCCTATTTACCCAGATCTTTGCTTGTTTTTCTGCCCTCCAGGATATGTGCATCTGTATGTTAAGTGTCATCAGCCGATCGTTGAAGGATGGACTGTTTTTCACCACGAATCGTATACAAAGGCGCCCTGAGTCGCCGTGTACATGTTCTTACAGCCTGGTCCAGCCTGGACCAGTACCTGAGTACAGATTTTACTGTTTGAGTGCTCGTGATACCGTGTTGCCCTATTCGCTGTGATGTGTGGAGATCCTGATGGCGCCAGGCGGGAAGCCCAGGTAGGGTAGGTAGGTATCTTCGGGAGCTTGGGATGCCTCCTTTGACATTGCAGGAAGAAGGTCTTACCAAGGGGACGTCCTGTCCCTCCCACTGCCCTATGTCAGGTGACTCTTGAGCCGCTCCCGCATGTGCTTGGGAAGGCATTGTCGCGGCCACCCGGTCCATGTGTCCCAGGTGGGAGGGTGTCCCCACATGTGTCCATGGGTAGGGCCACATGCCCCCTCCTTTGGGCGGCAGCTCTGGGGGGCTGCCCAGTCGTGTGGAGTATCTCTCACCACAAGGGGTATTGCTCCCGCTTGTCTACGGTACGACCGCCTCACCCTTGTGGCTTGAGTTGCGGGGCCACTCTGCTTGGCAGGTGACCCCCTCCTGGACTGTGTACCGGCTCGCCTGTCACCGGTTGCTTCCATGGCTCCGGGTGACGTTTGCCATGGTCCCCGATGCAGCCTGGCCGGGCTCGGACCAGTGGCCTTGGAGTACCGCTCCTGCCACTGGCCCGGTGGGTCGGCTGGGTCGCCCCAGTGCGTCCGACCCATGGGGTATTGGTTCTTTCCTGTCCCTCGGCCTCCCTACGTGTGTGCAGTGTCCTGGGCCGTTGGGCTCCTGTTCACCGGTGTGCCCGCGCGGTTTGCTGTGGTGCGTCTGCGGTGTCCTGGGCCAGCTGGCTCCTGTTCACCGGTGTGCTCACTCGGTGTGTTCTGTTGCATGTGCGGTGTCCTGGGCCACCCAGCTCCTGTTCACCGGTGTGCTAGCTGTGTGCGGTGCGCGTGTGCCCTGGGTGGTTGTGTCCTTCTTCCTCCCCCCCTAATTTTCGTTTTTTTTTTTTACTTGTTTTTTTTTTTTTTTTTTTTTACCTGTTTTTTTCTTTTTTTTTTTTTGGAAAAAAGAAAAAGAAAAAACAAAAAAGTGGTAAACAGGGGCGCACGTACATTGCAGGCACAGGCACGGGCAGCTGGTGCGGCGGTGCTATAGCGTTGTGTCCTCTGGCGTGTGTCGTCGGTGCTGTGGCGGCGGTTGCGCCCCAGGGGTGCGGCTCGCGTGTCCTGATGTACACGGGTATGGGTCAGGGTGGGTTTGTTTAGGTGTCTCTTTGCTTCTGGTGCTGGCTGGTTAGGCGGCTGTGTGGGCTGTGGCTGTGGGCTGTGTCCACGTATTTCCCTCTGCGGGCCTGGTTTGGAGTCAAGGGTTGACGGTTTCGGGGTGTGGCTCGGGTTTGATTTGTGTTGGGGCTTCGGCTCGGTTAGGCTTGGGTCAGGGTGGGTATGGTGAGGTGTCTCTTTGCTTCTGGAGCTGGCTGGTTAGGCGGCTGTGTGGGCTGTGGGTGTGGGCTGTGGTTACGTTGTTCCCTCGGCGGGTTTGGTTAGGAGTCAAGGGTTAGCGGTTTCGGGGTGTGGCTCGGGTTTGATTTGTGCTTGAGTTCTGGCTCGGTTTGGCGGTGGCGCGGGGCCGGGCGTGTGGGTAGCGGCGTCCACGGGGTCGTGCGCCCAAGGCGAGTGCGGGGTGGTCCGGTGGCCTCACTAGGAGTCCCACACGGAGGGGTCGACGGGCGTGCCGGGGGCGTACGCAGCGTGCAGGTTGGGCAGCAGCGGGGGCACGTGCAGGGCGTCGGCGTGCCCGATGAGGACCTCACTGAGGACCGAGGGGTTGGCGGCAAGCAGTATGCGATGCCCGGGAGGGGTGGCGGCAAGGAGCGGGAGGATGTCCGCGGCCCGCGACGTGGGGGCGAACACGACGTGGGCCGGGTGCGGCCCCGGGAGCGGTGCTGGGGGGAGCGGGACCACAGGACGGCGGTCTACTGTGAGGTGCCAAGTGAGCGATGCTGTGGCGCAGTGTGTGGGGCTGGGTGCTGGGCGGCGTGGGGACGTGCAGCGGGAGGGGGGGGGGCGGGGCGGTGGCGTGGGAGGGGGCACAGCGGAGGAGTGACGTCAGTGACGTGTGTGTCGTGCTGAGGGTGGAGAGGAGCCCACGGTATCGGGCCTGGGTTCGGCGCTTTTGGGCGTAGTGGTGCTCGTTGTCGTGTGCGTTGGCTTCCTTCGGCGTCCGGTTCGTTTGGTGACTTCTGGGCCGGGCCTGGCGTGGCGCCCCGTGGTGTTGGTGTGCTGGGTAACGGGGTTAGATGGCGGCGCCGCTGGCCGGGGGGTCGGGCGCGTCGTGTTGTGTGGCGCGCAGGGCTCCTGGGGTGCTGTGGGTGTCGCCGGTGTCGGTGCGCCGACGCTTGTGGGGTGGTGAGGGGGTGTGTGCGTGCGGGGCTGGGCTTTGGGTGATGTCCCACAGGCGGATGCCGTCTCGCCGCGTTTCCTGGAGGGTCTCCCGCAGGCGCCTGAGGACATACGGGCCGTCCTGGGGCGCGGGGAGGTTGCGGGGATGGACTCCCAGGGGGTGGAGCGCATCGGCCAGCATGGCTTCCCATGCGGCCTGCGGCATCCACCCCCCCGCCGGCCGGAGGCGGCAGTTCTCCACCGACCCCTTGCGGGGCCGATGGACCAGGCCCTCGAGGGAGGGCTCTCCCCGGGCCCACTTCCGCAGCTCCCAGAGCTGCTTGTGGGTCCAGCGCTGCCACCACTGTTCCTGGGCGGGCCTGCGGTCTTGGGCGGAGGAGTGGGCGTGGGTGGGTGTGACGGGGTCGTGGGGACCGGCGGCGGTGGCGGGCCTGGGGGATTCCTCGTAGTCCTGTTCCGTGGGGGTGAGTGGGGAGTGGGGGTGCACGCGGATGTGGACCCGCGGGTGTGCGCGTACGGTCTCCGCCTCGGGGTTGGGCGGGGTTTCGCGGCGGCGGCGGTAGTGGGGCATGCGTTGCACGTGGGCTGTCATCGGGGGCCGGTAGGGGGGCGGGGGCGCTGCTGGTGGACCCTGGAGCGGTCCGTGGGCCTGGGGTGCGGGCTTTGGGAGGTGGTGGGACGAGGCGCGTCGCGCTTCGGCCGCGGCGCGCTCCGCCATGAAGGTGGTGGCGGTGGCGTCGGTGACGGTGGGGGGGCGCCGCGCTGGGCGCTGCTGCCTTCGGGCCTGGAACGGCTGGGGCCGGATGTCGTAGAGGACATCCTCGGGGGGCCGGGCTCGCGCTGCCGTCGTGGCGCCGGGTTTGGGCTTGGGTTTGGGCTTGGCTGCGGGTCGCCATTTGGAGGCGGTCTTGGGCTTCGGCTGAGTCGTGGGCGTGGGCTTCGCCGGGGCGTGGGCTTTGGCGGTGGCGGGGCTGCTCGCGATGGGGGCGGGTTTGGAGGCCCGTTTGGGAGGTGTCCCCCGCGGCCTGGGGGGTGGAGTGCTGGATGAGGACGTGGTAGTGGTGGTGGATGAGGTGGTCGTGGTGGTGGAGGTTGTGGAGTCGGAGGCGGAGGAGAGGGCTGTGGGAGACGGCGGAGGGTCCCGGGCCTCGGGGGCGGGCGTATGATGCTGGGTCCTGTAAGTAGCGAGAACGAGGGTGCAGGTTCGGGCATCGGGCGTGTGCGCGCGTTTTCCCTGGTGATCCGTGCGTGCTGGTGCTGGCGTGGCGGCGTTGTCTCGGCTGCGCGGGCACGTGGGTTACCCGGGGGGTGGCCATATCTGCTCCAGGACGTGGGGGTGTGTTTGCTGGAGGTAGTCGAGGGTCCGGAAGAAGCATCGCTGGATGCCGGGCATGTCCTCCTCTGTGAGGTGGGGGTAGTTTTGGGTGGGGGTGTGGGGGCCCGGCCATAGCAGCGTCATGAGGCGGGCTGCCACCATGTACGGGCAGAGTTGTGGGGTGGTGGGGCGTGGGGGGGTGGGTCCCCTGCGGTTTTGGGGGGCTTCCCTCTGCTGGGGGCGCAGCGTGACCACCCACACCCATCGGTCCGTGGGGATCCCCCAGGTCCGTTGGGTCCACTTGGCGAGGCAATACGTTGCCCTACCAAGGCCCTGGCAGCCGCTGCGGATGGAGAGCAGCGTGTCCAGGGATTCGGGTTCCCACGTGCCCCAGATGTGGGGGTCGGCCGGGTCGTCCCCCCTGGCGTACGTGTCGGGGCCTGGGTTGTGTGGGGGGGGGGTGTAGTCGGCGGGGAGGAGGGAGTCGGTGCCGTGTACCACCCAGAGGTCTGTGGGTGCGTCGTAGGTGGTGGTGGAGAGGGTGTAGTGCAGATTGTACATGAGGGTCATGTACGTGGAGGGGGCTGGCTGCTGCTCGTCGGGGGTGGGGATGTCCCCCGGGACGTGGTGCCGGAAGTTGCTTAGGGAGGCCATCCGGGCTACCCATGTTTCCCGCTCCCACTCTTTGGTGCTGTCGGGGGTGGCGTCGGGTGGGGGGTGGGCCATGTTGGGCTCGCGGTAGCGGGTGCGGCCCTGGGTGCTGTCCCGCTCCGGCACGGGGTGTCCGACCAGGTGTCGCCCCCAGTCGATGGGGGGCACCCAGATCCGGTTCCCCGTGGGGGGCGGGCTCTCGCCGTCTGGGGTGGCGCGTGGGGGGCGCTCGTGTCGGGCGACGTGGAGGAAGGCGTCGAAGAGGAAGTCTCTGACGCCTTCCCCCAGGGTGGCCGCCTGGACCAGGGTGGCCGCCCGGATGGGGGTGCTGGTGCCGGAGGTGCGGAGGTACAGCACGACGTCCTGTTCCCCGAGTCCCCGGAGGTGCTGCCGTACCGCTGCGGGGTTGTGTAGGGCGTAGGGTTCGGCCGGTGCGGCGACTGGTGGTGCGGGGTGTGATGGGGGGGGTGGTGTGGGTTGGGGGGGGTGGTCATCGTTGTCGCGCGTGGGGTCCGGTGATGGGGTCTCTTGTGGCGGTCGCGGGAGGGGAGATTCGCGGTGGCGTGTGTAGGCGGGGGTATCGACGTCGATTGGCTGGTGCTGGCTGCCGCGTGTTGTGTCCGTGGCCTGGTCTCGGGGGGGGGGCGGGGGGGGGTGGTGTGGGGGTGGCGCTGTTGGTGGTGGGGGGGGTGGGGGTGGGTGTTGTGCTGGCTGGGGGTCTGGGCGTCCCTGTGGGTCGTGTGGGTGTTGCGTGTGTGCGCCGTGTGGCCCTTGCGGTTCTTGACTGGTTGTGGTGCCGGGGTGTGGGTGGGAGGCGGCCGCATGAGCGTCCGGGTGGGGCTGTGGTCCGTATGTAATGGGTGGCTGCTGGTGGTTGGTGCTCGCTGGTATGGGGTTAGGGTGGGGGGGCTGCTGGTGGTGGTGGGGAGGGGGGGGCGGGGGTGGGTGTTGTGCCGGCTGGGGGTCCGGGCGTCCCTGTGGGTCGTGTGGGTGTTGCGTGTGTGCGCCGTGTGGCCCTTGCAGTTCTTGACTGGTTGCGGTGCCGGGGTGCGGGTGGGAGGCGACCGCATGAGCCCCCGGGTGGGGCTGTGGTCCGTATGTGATGGGTGGCTGCTGGTGGATGGTGCTCGCTGGTATGGGGTGTGGGTGGGGGGGCTGTTGGTGGTGCCGGGGCGCTACTACTAGGCCCTGGTGTTGCTGGTGTGCGTGCGCGGCTCCTCGCGGGTCCATGGGGGTGTACCGTGGCTCGTATGTCGTGGGCCCGTGTAGCGGGGGCGGCGGGTGGTGCTGGACCGCGTGGTGGTGGTGTGGAGGGTGTGCCGGTTGTGTGTGGTACCCCGGCGTTGGTGGGTGTGGTGGCAGGGGCTGGTGGTGGTGGAACACGTGATGGTGTGGTGCGGTGATGTGCGCTATGTGGGGTAGGTGGTTCGCGGGGCCTGGTTGTGCTGGGGCGTGGTGGGGATGTAGCTGGTGGGGGTCGCTGTAGCTTGGGGGAATTAGGGGGTAGGGGTTGGGAGGGACGGGGGCGCGGTGGTGGTGTTGGTGGTGCCATGTCCCCTGGCTCTGCGCGTACAGTGGTCCTGGCATGGTGTGGACGTGTTTGGGCGGTGGTGGCTGACTGGGCTGCAGGGTTTCTGTGCTGCGGTACGGTGGTGGTGGTGGGCGTTGGTGGTGGTGGTGTTGTTGGTGTGCCCCGGGGGTCTGGGCGTGGGGCGGTGCGGTGTGGCTGGACCAGGGCCTTGGTTGGGGCGTCGCGCCCTGCTGGCGGGCGCGTTGGCGGGCCCCCTGACCTGTCTTGGTCTTCTTGGCCTGTTGGGTGTCGGGGGCGGGTGAACCCCCCTGTCCCCGTGGGGGCGACGGGGAGCGGGCGTGCCAGCGGTGTGCCTCTTGGAGGCTCGTCTTGAGGCCTCTGACGTAGGCCTCCTGGTCCGTGAGGCCCATCCGCGTGGCCGTGGCCTCGTCGGGGGCGGCCAGGTGGGCGTCCCGAAAAGACGCCCAGCCCTCCGGGGGCGTCTGTTGTGCGGGGTGGGGGTGGTGTGCCGGGTAGAGGAGTGCGCTGAGGGGGTAAGGTGTTCCCTTCCGTCGGCCGAGGGCGTTTGTGAACCGGCGGCACGTGGTTCGGAGGTAGGCTGCTATCTCCTCTGGTGCCCTGTCGGCCCACGCTTCCGGCGTCAGGGCTGCTCCTTTGGGGGCCGGGAGTTGTGGGTCTGGGACGTGTAGGTCTCGGTGGTGGAGGTATAGGGCGAAGAGGATGTGGCGGGCCGCCACGTTCAAGCCGCCTCCGCTGTGGCGTAGGGGTGGGCTGTGGGGGGGCAGGGGTGTGTTGCCCGCGGCCACGGCTATGGCCCATGCGTGGTCCGCCGCGTCCGCCACGTAGTACCCTCCCAGTTGGTCCCGGAGGGTGTCGGTGAGGTACCCGAAGAAGCTGGGGTGGCTGGCGGGGGGGGGTGCGGCTGGGGCCGCGGGCCGTTCGCGGTGGCGGGGGTTGAGTTCCCCGCAGTGGGGGCAGTGGGTGAGGCGGTGCGCGGCTCCCAGGCAGACCCAGTGGTCTGGGTTGCAGGGCAGGGCTGTCTGTGGTAGCCGCTGGCGAACGCAGAGGGGACATGCGGTGGCTGGTGGTTGGTGGTACCTGTGGACAGACGGCGGCGTGGGGGGATGGGGGCTGGTGGCGCGCGCATGCTGGTCGGAGCGTGTGCGGTGCCTGTGGCGCCCGTGTGTGCTGTGCCAGTGCTGTGCTCGGTGGACGGTGTGTAGACGTGGTGGGGGTTCGGTGTTGGTATGTCACGGGGTAGGTTCTCATGGTTGGTAGAACAGGAGTTTGAGGAGGTGGGCTTGGTCTGTTGGGGGCAGGGTTGCCGCATGCTGCAGGTATTTGTGGGTGCGGTATGTGAGCTGCTCCGCCGTCTTGGCAACGGCCGTCCGCTGCATGTGCGCCGCCGTGGCCTGGGGGTCCTCCGCGTGGGTGCGTAGTAAGGTGTAGACGGCAGTGGGGACGAGTCCCCTGCGGACTGCCTCGAGCACCTCTGTCTGCTTGAGGACGGTGGTGAGTTGCTCCGTCGCCGGGGACTGCGCCAGCCATCCGGCGTGCTGTGCGATGGTGTGGGTTGGGTTCCAGTCTGTGAGGGTGTCCAGTCCTCTGTACAGGGGGCACGCCTTGAAGTGGTCCCATGTTTCTTCTTCCGCGTGGCTGCAGATGCATTTGGTGTGTCCTGCGGGGACGTGGATCGAGCGGCGCGTATACCATCGGTGGTATCGGGTGAGGAGGGGAAGCTGTTCGAGGGCGAGTTGGAGTCGGGGCTTTTGTAGGTGTGCTGGGAGGCTATCCGGGCGCAGGGCGGAGTAGTAGAGGGGGGTGTGGACGGAGTTTTCGAGGCGTCGGAGGAGTTCGGTGTTCGCTGGGTGGCCCAGTGTGGTGGCCAGTTGCTGGATGGGTGTGGGGTAGTGGTACTGCTTGTCTCGATCCGTGTACGGCGTGTCCTCGGGCATCCATTGGGGGGGCTGTGTGGCCAGGGGCATCGGGGGCAGGTGCTGCAGGTGGCTGTGGTGTGGGGTGTCCAGTCGCACGCGTTCGAGCCCTGGGGTGTGGTTTGTGTTCTGGTGTTTGGCCTGCGTGTCTGCGCGTCCATTGCCGTATGCGTAGCGGTGTGACTCCTGCTTGACGATGTGTAGGGCGTCCTGGGGGTGCATGCCCTTGAAGGCCATCCATAGTCCCAACGCTTGTGTGGTGAGGCCGGACTCGAGTGCTTTGTGGAGGGGCAGGTCCCCAAGGCGCCTGGTGAGGTGGATGTCGACCGTGGCGTCCACGACTACCCAGATGTTGCGGGGCCGGACCGTCGTGGGTGGCGGTGTTGCGGTGACGGCGTCTGCCATGGTGCGCAGTTCGCCGTGGGAGGACGCCCCAAAGATGGTGGTCCCGGTGTGGTGTTCCACGTGGAGGCCGTCCGCGTGCCGGGTGATGCGCACGGAGGCGCAACCGACCGTGGGGGTGCGTTGCTGGGTGCCGGATGCGTCAGTGAAGTAGATGATGTCGGTGTCGCTGGGTATGGGCAGGCGGGCGATTGCTGTGGGGTGATAGACGTAGATGGGGTTCCCCTGGGTGGTTCTGGCAGTGATTTGCGTGGGTTGCAGTAGTGGCGCTGCATAGACGCCTATTCCCTGGGTGATGATGGCCTGGGCTCGTGGGGTGAGGCGGAGGAGGCCCCTGTCTGGGCGTCCCTGGGTGATATACGCGTACATCAGGTGGAAGAGGTATCCCGTATTGGGGTGGAACTTCTGGCACGTGATGGTCTGTCGCCGCTCCTTGTCGTCTTTGTCGCCGCGGAGGGTGGGGCATTTGTGCTGTAGGGGGCGCATGGGTGCCTCCTGAGGTCCTGCGCGGTGTGGGTCGCAGCGGTCGTACTCCATGGCTACGCTGTCCGGGTCTGCCCGCTCGTTGGTGAACGTCCATGTCGCCGTGGGTGTTCGGGTCCAGGCTACGTGCGCCGGGTGGTCTGGGGGTACCGTGTGAAACCAGGGGGGGTGCCATGCCTGCTGGTCGGCGGTGGCGGCGGCGGTGGGGGTGCGGTAGTGGGTGGAGATGAGGTGCAGCAGGGGCCACGGAGTGTCGAGGGCTGCTGGGCCGCAGTGCCAGCACGTGCATGGTATGCCCTGGTCACTGTGTCTGACTGGTGGTACATCGGTCTCCGGTGCATTGTGTTTGGGGATGGACCAGGGGGCATGGTGTCGCTGGACGGTGCGGGTAGCATGTTTGTGGCCGTTTGGTGCTAGTAGCAGGATGGTGGGTGGTGTCCAGCCTTCGGCTGACGGGGTGGGCTCCCCCTGCGTCGTGCCGCCATCGTTGGGGGTCTCGTGCTCGCTCAGGCGGGGCCGGGGGTGCTGGCGCTGAAAGGCTGTGTACGCCGTGTCGATGTCCTTGGGCCCCGGCATGTCGCGCCCTGCCTTCGTAGCACATGCGCGGAGGTACGCTTGGAAGACGTGGCGTGCTGGCCATTGTGGGTCGGAAAGGAACGGGGCGTGGTGGGCGTCGCATTGGGCCATGATCTTCATCTGTGTTGGGGTGATATACACTATGGTGATGGTGGCCCCTACGAGGCGCAGGGTGTCCGCCTCGCCTGCCGGGCGTCGGTGGATGTCGGTGTGTGTGGCCACGAGTGGCCCCTGTTGATCGCAGTGGTGGTTTGTCAGGATGGCGTGTGTGTGGTGCGGTAGGAGGAGTTGTAGCTGGGCCCAGATGCCAGTGCCCACGGGGGTGGAGACGCCGTGTTGTGCCAGTATCCACCGGGGGCAGGTGTTGCGGGCCATTTGCGCTTCTTTTATGCGTATGGCTGCCGCCTCGCGAACTTCTGGTTGGTGGTTGTGTGTTACCCTGTGTAGGAGGTGTGCTGCGTGTTTGGCATAGGCCATGTCGACCAGGGCGCCCGTATTGTCTCCGTAGTAGCGCCAGTGGGCCATCATGGCCTCCTTGGGGAAAGACGTGGGCCAGCCTCCGTGTTGCGCCCATGCCTTCGTCACTTGCTGTCGAGCGTGGCGTAGTGCGTCTTGGGGGCGCGGGAGGTGCAGGGCTTGGTACCCGATGGCCGCGTTGAGCACTGCTTCCATGAAGTACGCCAGGCCCTGCGTAGACAGGAGGTCCCCCCTGGCAATTTGGGGTAGCCGGGCGAGGCGCTCTTCTAGCTTGCTTGGGAGTGTGATGTGGTGGTGCTGCGTGGCCTGTGTGACTCCCAGGTGGACTGTGGTGTCTTCCAGGTGTAGGGGTTCGCCTTTCCGGATGTGGGGGGTGGGGGTCTTGGCGTCGGCCAGCCCGACTGATTTGCGGGGGTGCACTAGGAGCTGGTGGGCGTCCAGGTAGGTTGTGGTGAGTTGGAGAATGGCGGACGCTTGTTCGGTGGTCGTTGGTAGCCCTGCGTTCTCAGGGTCGCGGTGGCGGGTGGCCGTAGTGAGGAGGTTGTCATCTGCGAAGTTGATGAGGGGGGACCGTAGCGGGTATGGGGCGTACCCCGGGTATACCCGTGCTAGCTCGAATGCCAGTGGCAGGGTGACGAGGAGGTAGAGGAAGGGGCCTTCGGCGCCTCCCTGGGGGACCCCGCTGTCTGTGCCGGTCCAGGGGGTGAGGCCCGCGGCCGTGATGACGGCGTAGAGTCGGGTCTGGATGTACCCGGTCATGAAGGATAGGAATGGGAGGCCCATGGCATCCCATACCTCCGTGAGGAGCCGGTGTGGGGCGTGGGGGAACGCGCCTTGGACATCGAGGGAGGCGATGATCATCTCGTAGGGGTTCATGTCCAGTGCGGTGTCCTGGAGGAAGATGGCCTCGTGGGGGGACCTGCCGGCCATGGCCCCCCACATGCTGGCGGGCACGTGGGCGAAGACTGCTGGCGCGATGCGGCCTAGGATGAGCGTCCACACCAGCTTGACCTCGGTGGTGGCGCAGACTATGGGCCGCCAGTTCCCCGGCTGCGCCCAGTCCCCCTTTTTGTAGAGGGGGTGGACCAGGTTGGCCCACTCAGGGGGGATGGGCGTGGCACCTGTGACGATGTCCCACAGGCGGGCTGCCAGGCGGCGTTTGATGGGCAGGGTGAGACGTTGGTACGATTCGGCCGGCAAACTGTCGACGCCGGGCACGACCCCCTTCTTCAGGCGGTCTAGGGCGCGTTGCAGTTCTGAGATGCTGAAGGGGTCGTGTTCGATGGCGCGACGCTGTTCCCGGTTGAAGACCCTGGGCACATGCTCGCGGATGGTGTTTCTGGTGTGGGGGTCGAGCTCGGGGAGGGCGTCCCCGTGTTGTGCCTGGAAGCTGTCCAGGACTGCCTGGAGGACGGCGTCGGGGTCATTGGTGAGGCCTCCTTCGGGGGTGCGTACCGCGTGGATGGTACGGCGCCCCGTGTCCTCCAGGATGCGGCTGACGTACCGTAGGGACTTGTGCGGCGTGTCGTTTCTGCCGTATCTTTCGCGTTCCTGGGCTGCTGCCGCTATGCGGTGGGCGTGCCATTCCTGGAGTTGGTGGCGGCGGGTGGTGAGGAGCGCACGGAGGTGGGCGTCCCGGTCTCGTGCCTCCGGTGTGCTGGGGCGTAGCAGGGTGGCGAGTTGCCCTTTCGTGGTCCAGATGTCATGGACGAGTTGCTGGAGGGTGAGGTCTGGTGGTGCTCCCGTGTGGTTGGTGTCACGCTCCATGCCGCATGCTTGTGCCGCCCGGCGCATGGCGGTGGTGAGTGTCGGTGCACCCAGGCGGCGTAGGATGGCGTGTAGGGCCCTGTTATACCTGTGCCAGGCGCCGTGGTCGTCCTCGGCCGGGAACTGCAGTGTGGGTGGGAGGGTGTCGTCTGGCAGGGTGGCCGCGGGTGGGGGTAGGTTGGGGATGATGAGGTCGATGTAGAGGGGCCGGTGGCCCGTGCCTGTTAGGCGGGAGGTCCCCGTAGGCTGCTTCGTGGACGCGCACCGTGGTTGGGTCCCCGTAGCACGTGTCGATGCGGGATGGGTGGGTGCCGGCTTGGTGGGGGTAATGGGAGGGTGTGCCGGTGAGTCCTGCCGTGCGGTCCGTGAGGCCCAGTTGGTGCATGGCGTCCCGGACAGCTGTGTCGGTGGCTGTGGGTAGGCCGGTGCGGTCGTCGCCGGTGGGGGCGGCGTTTAGGTCGCCTATGATGATGGTAGGTGCCAGGAGGGAGAGTCGGCGGTACGCCAGGCTCAGGGTGTCCAGGAAGTCCTTGGTCTCCTCCCCGAACGGGACGTGCGTGAGTAGCACGTTTAGCTGCCATCCGGGCCCCACGCACTCGTACGCCCCGAGGCGACCATCCACTCCGAGGTCGGGGTGGGCATGTACCGTGACCGACGTCTTGTGGTAGAGGGGTACCCCCCGTTCCCAGTTGGCGTGATATTTGTTCCCCTCTGGGTCCAGGATCGGTGCTGGTTCGGGTTGGTCCGCTCTGCAGAGGGCTTGCTCCAGGAACCCGAGGAGGTCTGCGCCTTGGGGGTGCGGCCCGGGCATGGCTTGCAGTGTGGCGGCCTTGGTGGGGTCGTAGGTGACCGCGGGCTCGTTGAGGATGTTGATGCGGGCGTGGGCTTCTGCAGGCGCCGGTTTCTGGGGACCGGTAGTAGGGGGGGCGGGCCGTGTCCGGCCCCGGCCCCGTCAGGCGTCGAGGAGGTCGATGACGCCCTGAGCTGCGGGTGCCCTGCAGTTCCGCTTCTCGGGCTGGGGTAGGGCCCATGCATTGTGGACTTCGCCCGTGTACTCGGTGCCGGTGAGGTGCTCCGTGTCGGGGGTGCACAGCTGCATGGGGACCATCTCACGAACGGATTGGTCTCGCCAGAGTTCGATGGTGCGCCCCAGCTTCTTGTCGTTGGGGGTGGCCGGGTCCCACTTGACGTGAATCTTGAACCCCTGGTGGTCCCCGGTGACGAGGTACCGGTGCTTGACCTCCCCCGCGGCCCATATCCACTTGGAGGGGCCCGCGGCCGTTGGGTACTCGAAGAACAGCTGCACCCGGGTGTTGATGGCGTATTCGGGATACAGGGCAGCGGCTTCCTCTTTGGTCCAGCTCTTCGGCTTGGCCCTTGGCTTTGGCGCGGGTTTGGCCTGTGTGGGGGCCTTGCGCTTCTGCGCACCTTGGCGGCGCCGGGCAGCGGGTTGTCCCCGTTGGGTGGGTGCGCCCTGGGGCCGCTGTACGGGTGCGTGGCCCGGTGCAAACACGGGGTGTTCGCGGGCGGCTGGGACGTCGGGCTTGGACGTGGGGACGGGGTCCGTCAGCTGGAACACTTGCTTGGTCATGAGGCCAAGCACTTCCTCGGCCTCCTGCAGGGCGTCGGGCGGGTCCGTGGGCCAGGTGAGGAGCCGGTGCCCGGTGCCTGCCCCGTGGCGGCGCATGTGGGCCGTGTAGCGGGTGGCGTGGCGTGTCCACGCTGGGGTGCGTTCCGGGGGGAGGGGGCCTTCTGGCGCCCCCTGCGCCCAGTAGAGGGCGTAGTGCAGCGCTTCCCAGGCTGCCTCTGGGGCGTGGGGGATGCGTGCGGCGAGTCGCAAGCGGTCTCCTCCGCGTGGTCGGGGCGGGACTTCGCCGTCGGGGGCGTGTGCTGTTGCCCGTCTGACCTTGCCGTGGTCGTCCCATTCCACCGTCCACCAGGTGTCCCGGTGTTTGAGGATGTGGACCTCCGTGGTGGTCGGGGGGGCGTCCATGGCGTCCCAGCTGACGAGCTGGATGGGGCGGACTGCAGGGTGGGTCTTCGGGGGTGCTCGCATGTTGAGGATTTGGTGGATGTCCTCGGCGGTGGGGCCCGTGTCGGGGGCGTCCTGCGCTGCTTGGGCTAGAGGTGGGGAGGGGCGGTCCTCCCAGAGGCGGGATGTGGACGCCGTGGCGTACATGGCTGCGATCAGGACGTGTTCCGTCAGCCCTTCGACCATGAGGTGGTTTTCCCCCTCCAGGTCTCGGGGGATGGCGGCTTCCGCCTTTAGGGTGAGGAGTGCGATGGCGCGTTTGGGTCCAGGTGTGGCGTGTGTCGGCTCATCTGGCGGGCGTCCGTCGGATGGGGTGTGGGGGGGGCGCTTCTGGAAGGGGGATGGTCCCACCGCCAGGTGCTCGACAAGGTGTAGTGGTATGGCGTGGTGGCGGTCCGCTGCGGGCAGGAGGTAGGGGTGTGGGTCCCCGGGTACCGTGCCGAGGTATATGCCCCCCCTGTAGGTAGGGGTGGGCAGGGGTTGCTGCAGAGCGCCTGCGCATGGTAGCGCGCACCGAGGGTTGCAGTGGGTGCATGGGGCTGTTATGGGGTGCGGTACCGCGTACACGGTGAAGGGCCCTACCGCTCGCTGGATGTGGCGGGGGATGATGTTGCGGAGGTCCGCCACCCGTGCCGTGCGGCCTTCGCCATAGTATATCCAGAGCGTGTCCTCCAGTGCCATTTTGAGGCGTAGCTTGCGAGCCAGTAGGTTCAAGGTGCTTTTGTGGGTGGCCTCGGTGATGGTGCCGGGTCCAGCGTTAATGCGTGGGAGCAGGTGGCTTTGGTGGTGTGCCGCGGCCCGTCTGCGGGCGGTGTGGAGGGCGGTGCTGTCGGCGGGAGGGGGCGCGTGGTGGGTGGGCCTTTTGCGTGGGGTCGGGGCGACGTGTAGGGGATGCTTCCATGCCGGGCGCGGGTGGTGTTGCGGTGGCTGGAGGCCAGGGTTGGTGGTGAAGGTGTATACGGTGATGGGGGAGCGCTCATGCGTGGCCTGGAGGTAGTAGTGGTCGCGACCCGTGTTGTGGGTGACGATGACGTTGGGCGTTGGTATGTCGTAGTGGAGTGCGGTATTGGGGAGTTGTTTGGTGATGCGTGCCGTCGCGTCCCCTGTTTTGGGCGCGGTATCGTGGGGCACGAGGATGTGGACTGCCCACGCATCGTGGGCGGGGAGGTCGAGGTCCGGTAGGGTGGGATGAATGGGGCGTCCCCGGAAGTGTGCGAAAGCTGGGTTGTGGCGTGCCGCCGTTTCCTTGATGATGGACGGTGCCCATTGGGGTCGCGCCCCAACTTGCTGGGCCATGGCGGCGACGGCGCGGGCGATCGCCGTGAGGTCTGGGCCGATGCCAGGCTGGTCTGCCGGTGGTTGCAGGCCCCCTTCTGGTGCGGGGTGGTGCCACCATAGGGTGTAGCCCTTTTGTGTGTCATCGTGGGGGGTCTGCACGAGGCCCTGGTGGTTGGAGATGGCGGTCTTGAGGGCTTCCGCTGCCTCGCGGTGGTGGGTGCGCGTGTAGGCCCAAACTCCGGTGGGGGGGGCCGCCCCGATGTGGGATTCCGCCGTGGTGGGGGCCGGCTCGAGGGTGTGACTGGTGAGGGAGGGTCTGTGCAGCCCTTCGTGCAGGGAGGCGCACACGTGTGCCCACCTGTCCGCCCATCCCTGTTGGGCGCTTCCTGTGTCTGCTCCTGTGGGCAGTCGCACGATGACCACGTGCCAGGGGTGTGACCCCGGTACTACGGTGGGGGGTGTGGTGTGCTCGTGAGCGTGTAGCCATACTGCGGTGTCTGCGTTCGCCGTCACGTAGTCCTCTCCTTCCGCTGTGTGGACGTTTTCGACGGCGGCCTCTCCCTCCAGGGTGAGGAGGAGGTGTGTGCCGGGGGGCTGCGCGTGCGTCTCCGCGTCCCGGAGCCACAGGTACGTGAGCGCCACGGCGCCGGGGAGGATTTCCCCCCACGTGAAGGTGCCTTCAGGTGATGCCCACTGCAGGGGCAGTGTGCGGCGTCCCCGCGAGTCGTTGGTGGCATGGTAGTCGTGGGGGAGGTGACGTTTGGTGAGCCGGTGCGGCATGCGTTCGGTGGTGGCTGTGGGGGGGTCCCAATTGCATTCCTCCGGTGGGGGTGCGTCTGCGTCGTCCTCCTGGGGCTCGGCCAGCGGCAGCGCCTGTGCATTGGGTGCGGCGTCGGGTAATCCGCTGTGCGTGAGGGTGTAGAAGCCCTCGGGGGTGAGTTGGAGGACGATGTCCCACTTCGCCGTTTGCTCTGGGGACCACTGGTGGGGCCCGTCCTGCGGTTTGTGGAGGGTGACCTGGTGGCCCCATCTCCAGCTGTGGTAGGCGAGGAGGCTGAGGACGGTGTCTTGCTCCGGGTCCTCCACGCTTTCCATGTATGCCGTCATGTCGGTGACGTCGACGGCGTACTCGTCCTCCCATTCTTGTGTGGGGGTGCCTGGAGGGGGGGGGGCGGTGGTGTACCCGTGGAGTCCCGGCCCCGTGACGTCGGGCAGGTCGTGCTCGAGTGACGCCCGGTACTCGGCGGGCCCGTTGCTGGCTTCGTGGGTGGGTTGGTGGCGCCGCAGGGCGTTAGACAGGTGCGTCCAGGGCGCCCTCACGCGGGGGGGGGGGCGCGGGGGGGCATTTTGCGGGTTGGGGTCCGCGAGGCTGCTTGCTGTGGGCTCGAGCTCCGGCAGGGTGAGGTCCATATGATGCTCCGTGTCCTCCGTGTGTTGGAGTTCCAGTTCTAGCAGGCTGTCGATATCCAGGGCCATGGGGTCATCGTGCGTGTTCACGTGCTGGGGTGCTGCTTCATGGCACGGTGGGCGTGTCATGCTGGTGTTCGGGGCACGTGCGGCGGCCGGTGCGGGGTCGTGCGCCGGGGGAGGCGCGTCGTTTGGCGTGGCTGTGGTGTGTGGCTGCACGCTGGTGGCTGTCCTGGCCGGTGGTGTTGCCCCTGTGTGCGGTTCGGGTTGTGGCCGGTGGTGGGTGTTGAGCTGGCGCGAGGTGTGCGGGGTTTCCAGGGGTGGTGCCGGTGGGGTGGGGTGCGGAGTCGGCGGGGCGTGGCTTCGTTCCTGTGTTGGTGGGCTGTGGTGTCCCGTGCCCCCGGGTGGGGGAGGGGGGTGCGGTGCGGTATGGTGGTGTTGTGCTGTGTGGTGGCCTTCCCGTTGGGGGGGGGGGGCACCGTGTCCAGGTCTGGTGGGCTGGGCTGTCGCCTGTGGTTTGTCCTCTGGCTGTGATGGGCAGCCCCGCGTGGTGTCTTGATCGTTCTCCTGGTGTGTTTCAGTACGTGGCCTGTGCGGGGTCGGTGTGGCGTAGGGCCTGGGTCCCCTGGGGCGGGGTGTGCGGGACTGGAGTGTCGCAACCAGGGGGGTGTGGTCGTGTGGTGCTTGGGGGTGTCGGCCTGCCGTTGGGTGGGCCCGGTGGTGTGGGGTATTGCGTTTGCGGGGTCCGCGGGTCGGTGGGTCGCGGCTGCTTGGGCGTGTTGTGGCCCCGGTGCGGTGCCCGCGGGTGGTGAGTGGCGGTGTGTGGCTGGGGTGTATCGTTTCCACGGTGGGGGGGGGGCTATTTGCTCGGTTGTGGGGTGGGCCCGTGGTAGGTTGCCGGCGGGTAGCGGGTGTCGGGGCCGCACTGTGGGTGGGTATTCCGCGGCGTCCCCTTGGTGCGTCCCGTGGTGGCCTCTGGTCGGCTGGCTGAAGGGGGTTTTTGGGGTGTACCGCATCCATGGGGGCACCATTGTGTGTTGGGGCGCCGCAGCGGTGGGTGTGGCGGGTTGTGGGGGTGGGGCTTGTGTCGGTGTCGACCGTGTGTTTGGCGGCGGTGTGTCGTGTGTCGTCCTCGGCGGCTCCTCATGGTGGTCTGTTGTGGTGGTGCCTGGGGGGTGGTCTTGGGCTTCGCGGTTCCTGGGAGGGTGCGGGACATGCGGGGTCGGGTTGGCTGGGGGGGGGGGGGGCGTGTGTGGGCTTGCGTGTTTGCCCTCTGCTCCCCCCGTGGCCCCTTCCTCTGCCTGTCCCTTACTCCTCTCTTTTCGCTGGCTTGTTTGGTTTTGTTTTTTTTTTTTTTAGGGGGGGGTGGCTGGGGTGCTGTGCTTTGTTGTGGCCGTGTGCCGGTGTCGGCTCCCGGTTCCCAGGGCGCCGGTCGGGGGGGGGGCTGACGGCGGGTGGTTGGCGGCAGTGGTGGCGTGGCGCTTGCGTGGGTGGCTGCGGCTCCTGGTTAGTGTCTGGGTGGCGTGGCCGGGCGTGGGCGTGCGTGTGGGTGTGTTCGTGGCGTGGGCTGATGGGGTGGTGGGCAGTGTGGGCGTGGTTGGTTTGTGTTGGTGTCGGGTATGTGTGCGCCGAAGGCGCAGTGGGTTGGGCTGGGGCACCGTGGGCGATGCAATGGGTGGAGGTGATGCTGGTGACGCCTACGGGGGGGTGCTGTAGGCGTCAAAACGGGTCTGTGTTGTTGACGTGGGTGCTTCGGGTGACGCGCCGGGCAGCGACGGGGTTGGTGACGTTGTTGGTGTCATAGGTGACGGGGCGGGCGCTGGGGGGGCCTGCGGCTCCGGTGGCCGCTGTAAGTGGTGCAGTGGGTGGTGGCGCGACTGGTGGTGCCGGCGGTGAGGGTGCTGCCAATGACGTCGATGGTGAGGGCGCTGTGGGTGATGTTATGGGTGGTGGCCATGTTGATGTGGGTGTTGCAGGTGGTGTGCCGGCTGGTGGCGCCGCTGGTACTGTCCCTACGTAGGGTGTTGCCGGGGGTGCTGTGGGCGGTGGTGTCGTCGGTGGTGCCGATGGCGAGGGTGACGTAGGCGATGCACTGGGTGACGGTGAGGCCGGTGTGTGCCGTAGGTGACGCGTTGGGCACGGATGGTGGGGGGCCGGAGGGGGGTTTGCCGTTGGTGCAACGGGCGATGGTGGCGTTGGTGCCGCAGGTGGTGGCTTGGGCGATGGTGCTGTTGGTGATGCCGACGGGGTGGTTTGTCTGCCTGTCTGCCCGTGGAGTCGGTGCCGGCGTTGGGCGGTTGCCTGTGCGTGTGGCAGTCGGTGCGCCGGGCGCTTGGTGGGCGTGGCCGGGTGCGGGTGTGCGTGTTGGTGTGTACGTGGCGCGGGTTGCGGGGGGTCTGCGGGCGTCGGGTGCGCTGTTCCCGTGTGTGTGGTGGTTTGTGTTGTCTGGTGGAGCGTGGCCGGTGTGTGCGTTGCGTGGGTGTTGTGGGGTCTGGTCGGCGTGGGTGGTGTCGGTGTGGGTGTTTGGGGTTGGGTGCTGGTTGTGGGCGTGTCGTTCGCGCGGTGCAGTCGGGCGTGATGGTGGTGCCGCTGGCGACGTCGATGGTGACGGTGCTGCAGGTGGTAAGGGTGGGACGGTGGTGTTGGCGGTTTCCGGTGTGGGTGGTGTGAAGTGTGGGGGTGTGGCAGGTGTGGTGCGGGGCGGATGGTGGTGTGCTTGGCGACGGCGTCGCGAGTGCTGCCGGGGGGGAGGGTGTTGTTGGTGATGTTGTGGGCGGCCGGTGGCGGGTGGTGGTGGTGGTTGTGGCTGGACTGCTTGGTGGTTGTGGTGTCGGCGGGTGGCCCTGATGACGGGCCCTGGGTGTGTGGTGGCGGGTGGGCGTGCTTGGTGGTGGTGATGGTGTGTCCTTGCGGGTGGTGTTGGGTGTGGTACCATTGGGCGTGTGGTCTGCGATAACTGAGCACTCACCCCTCCGGGTGGCGCGGGCCCGGTGGTCCGGTAGCCCGTCCGGCAGGTGGCGCCGGGTGCTCACGCGTCCCTCCGGACGGCGACTGCTCCGTAGCCGGCAGGGGCTGGGTTCACTGCCGGGTGCACACACGTCCCTCCGGACGGCGGCTGTTTCGTGGCCGGCAGGGGCTGGGTTCACTGCCGGGCGCACACACGTCCGTCCGGACGGCGGCTGTTTCGTAGCCGGCAGGGGGTGGGTTCACCGCCGGGCGCACACACGTCCATCCGGACGGCGGCTGTTTCGTAGCCGGCAGGGGCTGGGTTCACTGCCGGGCGCACACACGTCTATCCGGACGGCGGCTGGTTCGTAGCCGGCAGGGGCTGGGTTCACTGCCGGGCGCACACACGTCCAGGTAGGTAGGTAGGTAGGTGCACTCGGTCGTGGAGAGGCGCCCCATGGTTCCCCCTTGGCGTCGCCCCTGTGACGAACAGGAAGAGGCTCCGCGCGTGAAGAGGGGAGGCGGCTTACATCCCGCTAGACCTGACTTTTGGCCCCCAACAAAGCGGCCCCGGGCTACACCGGGAGGGCTGATCGCCGCCAGCGTGACGTGCTTGTCTCGCCGGGAGGGTGGGCCCCCGTGCTTGCGCACGTCCCCTCCTTTGGGCGGAACCCTAGGGGTTCACCGGACTTCCTGGCGTATCCCGTTCCCAAGGCATGCATGCATGTTCTTGGTACTAGGGTTCCGAGGCGCTTGGGTGTCGCACGCTCCGCCTCGAGTCCCAAAGCAGCGCTGGCCTTAGGATGCAGCCTTACCCCCGGGCTCCGGATCTCGTTTGGCCGGGTCACCTGCATGGCACGGGCTGCCTCAGTGCCCGTCTGTGGGCACTGGGTTTCCTACTGTTGGCTTGCGTTTGTGGTTGGGTCCGGGTTGCGTTTGGTGGTGGGTTTTGTTTACCCCTGCCCGTTGTGGCTGGGGTCTTGGGTGGGTGTGTTTGGGCTCGGTTTGTGGTGTTGTCCCTCTTTTGCCGGCTGTTTGTGGTGTTCGTGGTTGGGCTTTGGTGTCGGCCTGCTTTCGGGACCTGTGTGGTTTCGTGCGCGTTTCCCTTGCCCCCCGCCGTTTCCGGTTTCGGTGTGCGGTGTGGGCGTGCGTGCTGGGCCCGGGTCTCGGCTGTGCCCCGCCCTTCTTGGCTGGGTTGTCGGGTTGTGTTTTTTGCGCTTTTTTTTTTTTTCCGGTTGCTGGGTGTCCCCGTCCCGGGCCTTGTGGTCTCTCCCCCCGTCTCCTTTCTTTCGGGCTGGGCTGCTGGCTTTTGTTTTTTTTTTTTTTTTTCTGCTTGTTTCGGTGCTCCTTTTCCCGCTCGGCCGCTGTTCCTGGCTTGGTGTTGCCGGTTTTAGCTGGGTGTTCCCCCTGTACCTGTTTGGGGGTCCTGTCTTCGGTGCTCTCTGTGTGTGGG
Source organism: Eutreptiella sp. 'Long Island Sound 2002' (assembly GCA_964036045.1). Classification (NCBI taxonomy): domain Eukaryota; phylum Euglenozoa; class Euglenophyceae; order Eutreptiales; family Eutreptiaceae; genus Eutreptiella; species Eutreptiella sp. 'Long Island Sound 2002'. The sequence continues at coordinate 18,322,765 of OZ038392.1, read as the reverse complement.
GGTTTGGCCCCCTTCTGTGTTGTTGGCGGCGGTTTGGTGGCTGTGGGCTGTTCTCGCGCGCCCAGCCCCCCCCCCCCTTTTTTTTTTTTGGGGGGGGGGGGGGGCCGCCTGGCTGTTCCTCCCTTTGCCTTTCTTCGGCTGGCGCTTGCTCTGTGGCTGGTGTGTGGTGTGGTTGGTCCCTCGCCACTCCTGGCGGAAGTTCCTGTGTGCTACTCCCCGCCACTCCTGGCTGGGTTTCGCTGCCGGTGGTGGTGGGCGGTCCCCGCCACTCCTGGCTGGGGTCTGCCGGCGGCGGTGGTGTGTGGCGGTGGTGTGTTGGTGGGGTTGTGGCTGGTGTGTGGTGTGGTTGGTCCCTCGCCACTCCTGGCGGAGGTTCCTGTGTGCTACTCCCCGCCACTCCTGGCTGGGTTTCGCTGCCGCTGGTGGTGGGCGGTCCCCGCCACTCCTGGCTGGGGTCTGCTTGCGGCGGTGGTGTGTGGTGTGCGGTGTGTGGCGGTGGTGTGTTGGTGGGGTTGTGGCTGGTGTGTGGTGTGGTTGGTCCCTCGCCACTCCTGGCGGAGGTTCCTGTGTGCTACTCCCCGCCACTCCTGGCTGGGTTTCGCTGCCGCTGGTGGTGGGCGGTCCCCGCCACTCCTGGCTGGGGTCTGCTTGCGGCGGTGGTGTGTGGTGTGCGGTGTGTGGCGGTGGTGTGTTGGTGGGGTTGTGGCTGGTGTGTGGTGTGGTTGGTCCCTCGCCACTCCTGGCGGAGGTTCCTGTGTGCTACTCCCCGCCACTCCTGGCTGGGTTTCGCTGCCGGTGGTGGTGGGCGGTCCCCGCCACTCCTGGCTGGGGTCCGCTTGCGGCGGTGGTGTGTGGTGTGTGGTGTGTGGTGTGTGGTGTGTGGTGTGTGGCGGTGGTGTGTTGGTGGGGTTGTTCTGGTGTGTGGTGTGGTTTGTCCCTCGCCACTCCTGGCGGAGGTTCCTGTGTGCTACTCCCCGCCACTCCTGGCTGGGTTTCGCTGCCGGTGGTGGTGGGCGGTCCCCGCCACTCCTGGCTGGGGTCCGCTTGCGGCGGTGGTGTGTGGTGTGTGGTGTGTGGCGGTGGTGTGTTGGTGGGGTTGTGGCTGGTGTGTGGTGTGGTTGGTCCCTCGCCACTCCTGGCGGAGGTTCCTGTGTGCTACTCCCCGCCACTCCTGGCTGGGTTTCGCTGCCGGTGGTGGTGGGCGGTCCCCGCCACTCCTGGCTGGGGTCCGCTGGCGGCGTCGGTGTGTGGTGTGTGGCGGTGGTGTGTTGTTGGGGTTGTGGTTGGTGTGTGGTGTGGTTGGTCCCTCGCCACTCCTGGCGGAGGTCCCTGTGTGCTACTCCCCGCCACTCCTGGCTGGGTTTCGCTGCCGGTGGTGGTGGGCGGTCCCCGCCACTCCTGGCTGGGGTCCGCTGGCGGCGGTGGTGTGTGGTGTGTGGTGTGGTGTGTGGTGTGTTGTTGGGGTTCCTCGCCACTCCTGGCGGAGGTTCCTGTGTGCTACTCCCCGCCACTGCTGGCTGGGTTTCGCTGCCGCTGGTGGTGGGCGGTCCCCGCCACTCCTGGCTGGGGTCCGCTGGCGGCGGTGGTGTGCGTGCTTTGCTTGGCCGGGTCGGGCGGGCCGGCCTCCCGGGCGCGTTCTGGTGCGCCTCACCCTTTCCTTTGGCCGCTTTGTCTTTCTGCTTTGCTTGGCCCCCTCCGGGCTGCGGTTGCCCCTCTCTCTTTCGCTGCTGTTGCCGTTCCTCGTTGGTTGTTTTTCTCGGCCTCCCTCTGCCTGGCTCGCGCCTCGTTTGTGTCTCCCGCTTGGCCGTTGGCTGCTCTTTGGTGGTTGCTCCCCCGCCCCCCCCCCACCTTTGTGTCTGGCGCTTTTTGTCGCTCCTGCTTGTGGCCTTTGTTTTTTTTTTTTTTCTCCCTCTTCTTCTTCCTCCGTGCGCCCCCGTTGTCTCCGGCTTTCTCTGGTTTCCGGCCCCGGGTGCCCTGGGCCTCGGCGCTTGCGTTGTTTGTTTTGTTGGCCTTCCGCTTCTCGGCTCTCCGTGCGCTTGTCCCTCTTTCGTGCTTTCCGCCTGGCTGATGGCTGCTCCCGCGTGGTTGCTGCCCCCCCCCCCCCCCCCCCCCCCCCCTTGTGTCGCGCGGTTTTCGTTCCTGCCGCTCGGTGCTGTGTGTCGTGTTGTGCTGTGCGTGCCTGGGTGCGGTGCTGCGCCGCGCTGCTGCGTGTTGTGTCGCCCGGTGTTGTGCTGTCGTGTGCTGTGTTGCGCTCGTTTGGTTGCGCCGTGCCCTCTGGCGCTGCCCGTCCCCCTGTGGCCCTGTGCTCTGCGGCGCTGTGTTTTGCGGTGTCCCCCCGCGCTGTGTGCTCTGTGCTGTGTGTGTTTTGTCGTGGCGTGGTGGTGCGTGCTGTTGTTCGCCGCTCTGCCTTGTGCTGTGTGTGTCTCGGGGTGCTGTGCTGTGCGTTCCCTGTGCTCTCCGTTCTGTGCGGTGCTGTGCTTCGCTGTGCTGGTGCGCTCGCGTTGTGCTGTTCGTGTGGTGCGTGCTGTTGCTGGCGCCTGGTGCTGTGGTGCGCTGCTGTGTGTTGTGCTGTTTCCTGTGGTGTGCCGTGGTGCGGTGCTGGGTCTGGTGGCCCGTGGTTGTCTGCTGGTGGCGTGTTTCGGTGTCGGTGTCCCTGTCTGGCTGTGTGGTCTGCTTCCCTGTGGTTGGTGTGGTTTGCTGTGGTGCCCTGCTTTCCTGTGTTGTGTTCTGTGGTGCTGTGCTGTCGCGTGGTGCTGTGCTGTTGTGTTCTGCTGTCGTGTTGCGGTGCTGTTGGGGCTTGGTTTGCCCTCCTGTGGGCCGTCGTGCTGTGCTGTGTTGTGCTGTTGGTTGGCTGTGCTGTTTTTGGCCCGGTGGTGGTGTCTGCGTGCTGTGGTGCTCTTTTCCTCGCGCTGTGCATTCCCTGTCTTCTCCGCTCTGTGCGCTGCGGTGCCTTGTTGTGCTGGCTGTGGTGCCCTGCTTCCCTGTGTCGTGTGCTGTGGCGCTGTGCTGTCGTGTGGTGCTGTGCTGTCGTGCTCTGATGTCGTTTTGCGGTGCTGTTTGTGTTTGCTTTGCCCTCCTGCGGCCTGTCGTGCGGCGCCCGTGTGGTCTGCGCTGTTGTTGGTGCCTCGTGGTGTGGCGTGTCCCTGTGCGTTGTGGTGTCTCCCTGGGCGTTCTGCGGTGTGGTGGTGCTGCTCTGGTGTGTCGTGGTGTCTTGCTGTGCTGTGCGTTGTCCTGTGGTGTCCTGCGCTCTGTGCCGTGTCCTGCGGTGCCGTGCTGTCCTGCGGTGCTGTGCTGGTTGGCTGTGCTGTGCGGTTGTCTGCGCTGCTGGTGTTTGTTTTGTCCTCTCTTCTTTTGCTAAAAACCCCTGCCGTTTTTCCGTGCCTTTCAAACCTCTTTTTTTTTTTTTTTTTGTTTTTTTTTTTTTTTGAAAATAAAATAAAATTATACACGACCCAACACACTCGCGTGCAGCAAGACCATGTTCGCTGCTGTGCCTTACGTGGTACCCGTCGTTCTTGATGTTCTCGGTCTCGTTCTTGTGCGTGGCGTCGTGGAGCGTGTTGCCGTCCATTGCTAAGGGTTTACCGCGTTCCCCCAGGGCCGCCGCCTGAGCTGCAGGGCAAGGGGAGTGATGGGCACGAGGGTGGGGAGGGAGGTGCATGAAGAATAAGAAGAAAAAGGCGGCAGGGCGCGACGTGAGGGGTCGTGGCGTGTTATGAAAAATTTTCGAGTTTTACGCGCTGCTCGCGACGCGTTTTTCTTTGCGCCTATAGTGAGTTAGACGACGGCAAGGACGGCGTTGGGGTCCCACGAGCGTTACGGTGCTTACGGCGTTAACTATTCACCTATTTCACGTCGAAAAAAATTTTGTCGCGTTTTTACGCGTTTTGCAGCGCGCTTTTTGGCCTAAGCGTTTTTTATGCTAATTAGCTTTATTTTCAGCTATTCAGAAAATTTTTTCGTCGTGTTTTACTCGTCTTTTTATTTCGTTCTGGGACAGGGCCCAGCGCGCGCGACAATCCGAGTCATGGAGCACACACGTCCATCTGGACGGCGGCTGTCGCGCTTTGGGGACTGCGGGGCTTGGACTTGTTCTTGGCGGCTCGTTCGTCGTCGGGTGTGGGTGTTTGCCGTGGTGGTGTCGTGTTTTTGTGCCGTGGTGCGTGCTGGCGTGCGGTGCTGCGTGTGTGCCCTGCTTGGCCTGTGTGTGGCGCGCGCTCCTTGCCCGGGCGTGCTGCTGCGCAGGCGCGGGGACACACCCTCTCTCTGGCGGGCCCGTTTGGCTCCATGGCGGGCCCTGTTGGTGCCCGGCTGTGGCCCGGTGCGCGGCAGTGGGGTGTGTGCACGTTGGGGGGGGGGGGTTCGGACCCCTCCTCTCGTTTTCCCCGCCTTGTCCCTCTGTCCCTCTTCGCCGGCCTGCCCTGCCTGCCCACCCTCTTCGTACCCGCTGGGTTGGCCTTGGCCAGTCGGTTGGTCTTGGCGGTCTGACATGGTGTTTCTTTCCTGCAGGGCGGCGTGGGCTGGGTTAGTTTTGGGGGCGGGTTGCTCGTGTGGTGTGCCGCGCCGCTTGGCTCCTGTTCACCGGTGTGCACGCTCCGTGTGTGGTGTCGTGTGTACGGTGTCCTGGGCCCCCCGGCTCCTGTTCACCGGTGTGCACGCCCTGCGTGTGGTGTCGCGTGTACGGCGTCCTGGGCCTCCCGGCTCCTGTTCACCGGTGTGCACGCCCTGCGTGTGGTGTCGCGTGTACGGCGTCCTTGGCCTCCCGGCTCCTGTTCACCGGTGTGCACGCTCTGTGTGTGGTGTTGCGTGTACGGTGTCCTGGGCCTCCCGCCTTCTGTTCACCGGTGCGCACGCTCTGCGTGTGGCGTTGCGTGTACGGCGTCCTGGGCCTCCCGGCTCCTGTTCACCGGTGTGCACGCTCTGTGCGTGGTGTTGCGTGTACGGTGTCCTGGGCCTCCCGCCTTCTGTTCACCGGTGCGCACGCTCTGCGTGTGGCGTTGCGTGTACGGCGTCCTGGGCCTCCCGGCTCCTGTTCACCGGTGTGCACGCTCTGTGTGTGGTGTTGCGTGTACGGCGTCCTGGGCCTCCCGGCTCCTGTTCACCGGTGTGCACGTCCTGTGTGTGGTGTTGCGTGTACGGTGTCCCGGGCTCCCCGGCTCCTGTTCACCGGTGCGCAGGCCCTGCGTGTGGTGTCGTGTGTACGATGTCCTGGGCCTCCCGGCTCCTGTTCAGCGGTGTGCACGCCCTGCGTGTGGTGTCGCGTGTACGGCGTCCTGGGCTTCCCGGCTCCTGTTCACCGGTGTGCACGCCCTGTGTGTGGTGTCGCGTGTACGGCGTCCTGGGCCTCCCGGCTCCTGTTCACCGGTGTGCACGTTCTGTGTGTGGTGTTGCGTGTACGGTGTCCTGGGCCTCCCGGCTCCTGTTGGCCGGTGTGCACGCTCTGTGCGTGGTGTTGTGTGTACGGTGTCCTCGGCCCCCCGGCTCCTGTTCACCGGTGCGCACGCTCTGCGTGTGGCGTTGCGTGTACGGCGTCCTGGGCCTCCCGGCTCCTGTTCACCGCTGGGCACGCTCTGTGTGTGGTGTTGCGTGTACGGCGTCCTGGGCCTCCCGGCTCCTGTTCGCCGGTGTGCACACCCTGTGTGTGGTGTTGCGTGTACGGTGTCCTGGGCTCGCTGGCTCCTGTTCACCGGTGCGCACGCCCTGCGTGTGGTGTTGTGTGTACGGTGTCCTGGGCCTCCCGGCTCCTGTTCACCGGTGCGCACGCTCTGCGTGTGGTGTTGCGTGTACGGCGTCCTGGGCCTCCTGGCTCCTGTTCACCGGTGTGCACGCTCTGTGTGTGGTGTCGCGTGTACGGCGTCCTGGCCCTCCCGGCTCCTGTTCACCGGTGTGCATGCCCTGTGTGTGGTGTTGCGTGTACGGTGTCCTGGGCTCCCTGGCTCCTGTTCACCGGTGCGCACGCCCTGCGTGTGGTGTTGTGCGTACGGTGTCCTGGGCCTCTTGGCTCCTGTTCACCGGTGTGTACGCTCTGTGTGTGGTGTTGCGTGTACGGTGTCCTGGGCCTCCCGGCTCCTGTTCACCGGTGTGCACGCTCTGCGTGCACGGTGTCCTGGGCCCCCCGGCTCCTGTTCACCGGTGTGCACGCTCTGCGTGTGATGTGGCGTGTACGGTGTCCTGGGCCTCCCGGCTCCTGTTCACCGGTGTGCACGCTCTGCGTGTGGTGCTGTGTGTACGGTGTCCTGGGCCTCCCGGCTCCTGTTCACCGGTGCGCACGCCCTGCGTGTGGTGTTGCGTGTACGGTGTCCTGGGCCTCCCGGCTCCTGTTCACCGGTGTGCACGCTCTGTGTGCGTGTGCGGTGTCCCTGGCCTCCCGGCTCCTGTTCACCGGTGTGCACGCTTTGTGTGTGGTGGTGCGTGTACGGCGTCCTGGGCCTCCCGGCTCCCGTTCACCGCTGTGCACGCTCTGTGTGTGGTGGTGCGTGTGCGGTGTCCTGGGCCTTTTGGCTCGTGTTCACCGGTGTGCACGCTCTGTGTGTGGTGTTGTGTGTACGGTGTCCTGGGCCTCCCGGCTCCTGTTCACCGGTGTGCACGCCCTGTGTGTGGTGTTGCGTGTGCCGTTTGGCCCTTTTGCGCTCGTGTGGTGCGTGTTGTGTTGTGTGTGTGGTGTCCTGGGACACTTGGTTCGTGTTCTCCGGTGTCGCGGTGTGTTGCGGTGTGTGTGTGGTGTCCGGTGTGCGGTGTTGCGCGTGCGGTGTCCTGGGCCTCCCAGCCCCTGTTCACCGGTGCGCGTGCTCGGTGTGTTGCGTGGTGTGTGCGGTGTGGGTGTGGGTGCGTGCTCGCGTGTGCCATACCATGGCCGCGTCGTTGCGGACTCTTTGTTTTTGCGGAAACATTTTTCTTTACACATTGCTCCCTATGGCGTCTGATTTATTCTTCCCGTTTTGGACTCTTTGATTTTGGCTACGCCCAAGAGTAAGCGTGTCTTAATGCATGCATGGCGGTGTATGTTATTTACGCGTTGGTTTGCGGACTCTTTGCGTTTTGCGACGCCCAAGAGTAGGCGTGTTTGTTTAATGCATTCATGCTATGCCACTTATTCTTCATGTCTTGGAGTCTTTGTTTTTTGCGTCGCCCAAGAGTAAGCGTGTCTTAATGCTTGCATGGCGGCATATGCTACTTAACCGTTGGTTTGCGGACTCTTTGTATTTTGCGACGCCCAAGAGTAGGCGTGTTCGTTTAATGCATTCATGCTATGCTACTTATTCTTTATGTCTTTGACTCTTTGTTTTTTGCGACGCCCAAGAGTAAGCGTGTCTTAATGGGCTCAAAGGTGGGTGGGGAGGTACATGGAGAAGGACAAAGGAAGAGGCGGGAAGCCCAGTTGCCTGACTACACTCCCAGCGGTCCGCCACTGTCAGTCCCAGTGTGAGCCTACCGATTCGCAGACGCACCTCCGGTGCTCCTGACCTCGGTCAGTCTGCCTGGGAAACTGGTGGTTTGAGGAGTCGACGCCTCCGCCCACACTGCATGAGGACTCCCTCATGTATGGCCTTCGTGGCAGTAGGGCGAGGGAAAAGACGGCCTTGATGCCCGATCCCTTAAGGAGGAGCTCCCTTAAGATCCCTTAAGGAGTTCGGCTGTATCACTCTGGACTCGTGTCGTATGGATATGGACATAGTGCGCCCGAGGAAGGACCCGTGGGGACTCTCCCCAGTCGGCGGGCCTTGGGAAGCTTGGGGTAGCCTGATGGATCTTTGTGGTCGCTCTCGACCTGTGGGACCACCTCGGTCGTCGTGTGTCGCCTATGTTGGCCGTGTATGCCACTGCCAGTGTGGTGGTGACCGTAGCAGCCGGCACCCGGTGCGCCTGGTATGGGTTAACGGGTCCTTTGGATGCCGAACAATCGCCGCCAGGACCCGGGACTTGATACTTGATACTATACCTCTTATTACTAACGCCTACAGCATCATACCTATTTTACTGTGAGTTGGAATGACGGCCTAACCCAGAATCAGCCTGAAGTGAGGACGTGCCACCCCCCCTTCAGGGGATGGTCCTGGGTACCCGCTGCCATGCGTGGGTGTTATCGAGCCCCCCCCAGGGTTTACTCTAAGGAGGGGTGTGAAGCGGTACCCAGAACCCCATGGCTAGGTTACGGCATACAACCGGTCTCCGGTCCACTAACCCCAAGTACGGAAGGGAAGACCGGTCTGCGGTCCACTAACCCCATGTACGGAAGGCGCCCGTTGACGCCCGGTGCGAGCCCGACGGGAGCGTGTTCCGTGCCGTAAGGCCCCGCATCGGCAACCGATGCACCGCCAGCGGAGATTTGTGTATCAGAATATCAGGAATCAACAGGGTCTTATTTTCATAATGTTTCCGTCAATTTTTACGCTTCCGTTCTGATATTCACTGTTTTGACTGCTGGCGGTTGGATCGCGACTTTACCGTAACCGCCAGTTTAACTGTAATTAATGGAATTTTTAACGCAATCCGTCACGAAGGCTCCAAAGTCGTCAGGAACTGCATGGATGCTTCCGCAATTTTCACATCTTACACTCGCAACCTTAATCCGAATTTTTCAGGATGTCAAAATCGGATTTTCGACTTCGACATCCCCGCACTTGATTTGACCTCTTTCGAGTGGACCTACGTGCTTCCCTATGCACGAATCAACTTTCCTTTTATCCTGCCCTCCATTTGTCTTAAAGATATGGGCAAAGGAAAGTTGATTCGTGAGGCCACTTGTGAAGGTCATATCTCGTGTTGCTTGCGAGGAATGACAATAAGGAAACGTGGGATGTATTCACAATACTCCCGACGTAATTTAAGAAGCATTATATCCCTTGCGTCTCCACACGTGCGCGCTAGTGTAATGGATCATGGTCAAGAGGGTAGAGTTTGCGTTGTAACTCTATGGCCATGATATTGCGTGCGTTAAGATGACTTTCGAGTGTAGCGCGCAAGTGTTGGTGTTGCATAGGAACTCTCCTTGAGTTCCTATGAGCGATTGACACAAAGTTATGCCCTTGGAGGGGCCTGACGTATCGTGGGGGGGGCTACCTTTTTGGGCAATATGTGGTATGTGCCACGTGTTGGATTGCGTGCCCATTTGGCGGGTGTGGCTAAGAGCGATGGACCCACCAATGGACCTCATATTGTGCAAGCCCCTTCTCCATACTCCCTACGATCAATTGCAAGCCTAACCTTCGTGAAGGGAAGCTTGTGTGGCGATCCCGAAGCGATGCCTTGGGAGCAAGGTGTGTGTTTTGCAATTTTCCATATTTTCATGTGCCCACTTGGGAAGTAGCGCTCGTAACCTTTCAAAGCGCCCCAAGTGGAGCACATGTGTGGAATCGAAGGTTATTGGTGTCAAGTCATTATGTTTAGAGGGATTAGTTGATTGCACGATCCATGCCGAAGATATTATGATATAATTGTGCGCCTTTCAAGGCACTTTTGTGTGTCTTTGTACCAATTTTGCTGTTTTTGGCTCGTCATGATGTCAAGTGGCGACCGTATATCTCAACGTTGCGCTCAATTGACATCATGACCCAAGTATGTTTTGGGGGTACATACTTCGGTCCCCAACATATCTTGGACCCGGCGAATAACTCCTCTTGAGCTTGGCATACCGTGGCCGCCATGTTGGCGGCTTGGGACTATCCCAAATCATGGGCTCACTTGGCGACCCTGCCATTCCCAATACCGGAGGAGTTGGGCGACGCCCAAACGATATGTTGGACACACATGACTTGATACCGATCCTATGGCACACTTCGGTCCAAGTCGGGCATGTGCCTCATTTGCCCTAACCATGAGTGTGCGCATTTTTGGCTATTTTGAGCAATTTTCCACTTTTGCTGCCCGCCGTGCACTATGTTCTAACCCTCGTGCACGCCGGACGCATGGACCAATGGACCATATATGACGTGGGTGTTATGCATAATGGTCCCCATGGTTCACACACCACGTGGGCGAAGCGGAGCAACCTTCGTTGAGGCGCTAGCCCAAAGTGAGTGTGGGCAATTTTGCCATTTTGGCATTTGTGGACCCAATTGGGATCGTCACCACGCCAGGTGGCATGGAGATCTATGAAAGCCAAGGGCATGGGAGTCTCCGTTGGACTCCTGGTGGATCGCGTATGGAATGGCAAATCTGATCTCTAAGCCGGCGTGGAGATATGCTATTGGGAGCACCCCGAATTTTGGCTCATTTCGAGCAGCCAAAATGACCCCACTTTGGGACCCCAATTTCCCCCTTCCGTGTGGTCAATTGGCGGCCCCATTTCTCTTTGCCCACAGGGAGCCCGGACCGGAATTCAAGTTGTACACTCAGATATGAGTCCTAGGTCCTGCCTCCTACCCTGTGAGCCAATGGCCTTACCTTGGCCGAGCGAGCCACGCGTGGGAATGACGCCAATTTTGGTGATTTCGGCATCATGACCCCACTTGACTCATCCGTGTTGCCCTGATGCCGGGATCTCAAAGGGAACCAGGTTGGGTGAGGGCTCCAGAGAGTTCGTACTCGAAGGGCATAGGGTCAGTTGCCTCGTCCCTACCTCTGGCGGGTCCGGACGAGAGGTCAATTTTGGGGATTTTTGAGTTAATTTCAGTTTGGGCTGAAACAGCCCTTTTTCAGCTACCAACTCCTGGGTGATAATGGCGGGGCCATATCTCTGGCTCAGGGGGGAGTTAGGACCTGCCGTTAAGCGAGCATAGGGGGCCACTGTCGGTTGGCCTTGGAGCCCCTTGATTACCAGGAAATCGCCTGTGGCTGGGCGGGACACATCCCCCATTGGCAGGGTTTCAGGGTCCGGACTGAGCAGGGCATGGGTTGTGTTTGAGCCCCCGCCCCCACCAGCCACTGGAAGGGTCGGATCTGGGATTGGGATATGAGTTGGGACTCAGTGTCTATTGTTCTGTGATGCCCTTACCCCAGTCCAGTCTTAACCCCATGTGTACATATCCTGATGTGTTGCTGTACATACTTTCGTTCCCTCATTTCAGAGTGGCAAGGATTCTGAAACGCTTTGTCACATGACACGAGCGTATTGATGCCCTTGTGAGCGTAGTGCTTTGCCTGCCTGCTCACCTGTGCGTGTCACCGCAGCGTCCCGTGGCCGGCCCCCGACGGGAACGCGTCACTCCCAGCCCAAGCTATAATCAGGCTTGCGTCGGGCTGGGATCGTGCTTGCATGGCCCTGGGATCGGGATATTCGGCTCGCATATGGCTAGCATCTGGCTGGCATTTGGCGGGGCAGGCTGGGATCGGGCTGGGATCGGGCTCAGATTGAGACATAATGCTGGGCTCGGGCTTGCATTGGCCTGGCATTGGGCTAGCATCGGGCGGGGAACGGGTTGGCATCAGGCTGTCTGCGCTCACGCTCGCATTGCGCTGGAATCAGGCCGGGAGTCGGGTTGCGATCAGGCCTGGATCCGGACTGGATCGGGTCGGGGTCGGGCTAGAATCGGGCTGGGAGCTGGCTCGGATCGGATTGGCATCGGGCTAGAATTGGGTTGGCATTGCATTGGCATTAGGCTGGGATCCGCCTCGGATCCGATTGGCATCGGGCTAGAGTGGGGCTGTCATCGTGCTGGCATTGGGCGGGATTGGGCTTGGATCGGGCTGGGATCGGGGTGGAATCTTGCAGGCGTCGGGCTGGTATCAATCTGGGATCGGGCTAGGAGTTGTGTGGGATACGTGCTTGCATCGGACTGGCATCGGGCTGGCATCAGGCTGGCCTTGGGGTGCCATCTCGTTGTCATTGGGATGGCATCAGGCTAGCATTGGGCTGGCATCGGGCGCGGATCGGGCTGGGATCAGGGTGGCATTGGGCTGGCATCGTGTTGCCCTCGGGGTAGCATCGGGTCGGCATTGGAGTGGCATTGGGCTGGCATTGGGCTGGCATCGGGCTGGGATTGTGCTGGGATCAGGGTGGCATCAGGCTGGCATTGTGTTCGGATCGGGTTGGTATCGGTCTACAATCGGTTTGGCATCGGGCTCGCAGGGCTGGGAGCGCGCTAGCCTCCGGCTAGCATCGGGCTGGCATCAGGCTACGACTGTGCTGGCATCGAGCTTGCATATGGCTGGCATTGGTCTGGCATCGGGCTAGCACTGTGCTGGCATCGAGCTGGCATAGGGCTGGCATTGGTCTGGCATCGGGCTAGGCTCGGATCGGGCTAGTACCGGGCTCCGATCGGCCTTGGATCAACTTGGCATCGTGTTGGGATCCGGCTAGTATCGATCTGTTGTTAGCCTGTTATCGTGCTAGGATTGGTCTAGGAATAGGCTGGCCTCCGGCTGGCATCAGGCTTGAGTCGGGCTGGAATTGGGCTGGCATCGGGCTTGATTCGGTCTCGCATTGAGCTGGCATGGTGTTGGGACCAAGTTCGTATCGATCTGCAATCAGCGTGGTATCAGACTCACACGTGGCTGGGGACGTACTGGCCTGTGGCTGGCATTGGGGTGGAATCGAGGTACAATCGGTCTAGTATCGGGCTCGCATCGGGCTGGGAACGGAGTGGCCGCTGGCTGGCATGGGGTGGAATCTAGCTACGATCGGCCTAGTGTCGGGCTCGCATTGGGCTGGGAACGGGCTGGCCTCTGGCTGACAGCAGGCTGGAGTCGGGCTGGGACTGGGCTGGCATCAAGCTGGAGTCAGGATGGGATTGGGCTCACATCGGTCTTGATTCGGGCTGGCATGGGGATGGCACCGTGTGGGGATCGAGCTCGTATTGATTTGCGATCGGTGCCGTATCAGACTCGCATCGGGCTGGGAAAGGACTGGCCTCTGGCTGGCATTAGGGTGGAATCGCGCTACGATTGTCCTAGTGTCGGGCTGGCATCGGCCTGGAATCGAGCTGGTATGGGGCTGCCATTGGGCTTGGCTCGGGCTACCATCGCGCTGGCATCGGGCTGGCATCGGGCTTGCATCGGGTTGGCATCGGCCTAGCATCGGGCTGGCATCGGCTTGGCATTAGGCTGGCATCAGGCTGGTATCGGGTTGGCATACGGCTAGCATCGGGCTTGCCTTGGCCGGCATTGCGCTGGCATAGCGGTGGCATCGGGCTGGCATTGGGCCGACAGCGGGCTTGGATCAGGCTGGGATCAGGGTGGCGTCGGGCTCGTATCGTGTTGCCATCAGGATCCTGTCGGCATTGGGCTGGCATTGGGGTGGGTGGACTTTTGTCACCCCTCGGCTAATTGATCTGCATCAATGCGTCGGACAATGAAGAGCCGCTCTTGATCCATCTCATATGTATTGACCAGGAGAGAGAGCGTGAACGTGAAGGTGAGCGGGAACATAGGCAAAGGCTGGCATAGGGCTGGGATTGGGCTGGGCTCAAGGTGGCATCAGGCTGGCATTGTGTTCTGATCGGGCTGGTATCGATCTACGATCGGGATGGCATCGATCTACGATCGGGCTGGCATCGGGCTCGCATCGGGCTGGGAGCGCGCTGGCCTCCGGCTAGCATCAGGTTGGGATCGGGTTTTGATCGTCCTCGCATCGCGCTAGCAACAGGCTGGCATTGTGATGGCATCGGGCTAGCATAGGCCTGGAATTGGTCTGGCATCGGGCTAGGATCGCACTGTGATCGGTCTAGGATCGGGCTCTTATCGGCTTGGGATCAGGTTGGCATCTTGTTGCGATCCGGCTAGAATCATTCTATTGTTGGCCTAGTATCTGGCTCACATTGGGCTGGGAACAGGCTGGCATCAGGCTGGAGTCGGCCTTGCATTGGGCTGGCATCGGGCTTGATTCGGTCTCGCATTGAGCTGGCATCGTGTTGGGATCGAGCTTGTATCGATCTGCGATCGGCGTGGTATGGGACTCGCATCAGGCTGGGAACGTACAGGCCTGTGGCTGGCATTGGGGTGGAATCGAGCTACAATTGGCCTAGTTTCGGGCTCGCATCAAGTTGGGAACGGGCTGGCCTCCGACTGACAGCAGGCTGGAGTCGTGCTGGGAGTGGGCTGGTATCAGGCTTGAATCGGGCTGGGAATGGGCTCACATCGGGCTTGATTGAGGGTGGCACCGGGCTGGTGTCGTGTTGGGATCGAGCTCGTATCGATCTGCGATTGGCGCCGTATGGGACTCGCCTCGGGCTGGGAACGGACTGGGCTCTGGCTGGCATTGGGGTGGAATCGGGCTACGAGCATCCTAGTGTCGGGCTGGCATTTGCCTGGAATCGGGTTGATACGGGGCTGGCATTGAGCCTGGCTCGGGCTGCCATCGCGCTGGCATCGGGCTGGCATCGGGCTTGCATCGGGCTCGCATTAGGCTGGCATCGGGTTGGCATCCGGCTGGCATCTGGCTGGCCTTGGTCCGGCATCGCGCTGGCATCGCGGTGGCATCGGGTTGGCATTGGGCTGGCATCGGGCTTGCATCAGGCTGGGATCAGGGTGGCGTCGGGCTGGTATCCTGTTGCCGTCAGGCTGGCATCGTGTCAGCATTGGGCTGGCATTGGGTTGGCATTGGGCTGGCCTTGGGGTGGCATTGGGTTGGCATCGGGCTGCCATTGAGTTGGCATCGGGTTGGGATCCGGGTGGCATCACGGTTGCATCAGCCCGGCATCGTGTTTGAGTCGGGCTGATATCAATTTACGATCGGATTGTCATCGGGCTCACATCGGGTTGGGAGCGGGCTGGCCTCCGGCTGGCATCGGGCTAGGATCCGTTTTGGATCAGGGATCGGCCTCGCATCGGCTGGCATCGGGCTTGCATTGGGTTGCCATCGGCAGGGCATCGGCCTGGCATCGGGCTGGCATTGGGCTCGCATCGGGGCGGGCTCTGGCTGGCATCGGACTGCCAGCCGGAGGCTAGCCCGCTCCAAGCCCGATGCGCGCCTGTCCGAAAAAAGATCGATACCAACCCGATCCCAACAGGATGCCAGCCTAATCCTAGGCCGATCGGAGCCCGATCCTAGCCTGTTCCCAACCAGGCCCCAGTGCGATCCCAGCCCGATGCCAGACCAATGCCAGCCCTGTGCAAGCCCGATGCCAGCACAGTGCCAGCCCGATGCCAGCCCAATGCGAGGCCGATCCAAGCCCGATCCCAGCCCGATGCCAGCCCGAACGTAGATCGATACCAGCCCGATCCGAAGGGGATGGCAGCCTAAGATGGTGTTGGCATCGGCGTCGGGTTGAGGTGAGGTTGGGCTGGCATCATGTTGCCATCGGGCTGGCATCAGGTCGGCATGGGGCTGGCATTGGGGTGGCATCGGGACAGCATTCGGCTGCCCTCGGGCTACAATTGGGCTGCTGCTTGCCGGATCCCAGCCCGATCCCAGCCCGATCCCAGCCTGATGCCAGCCCGATCCACGCCCGAAGCCAGCCCAATGCAAGCCAGATCGCAGCCCGATGCCCGCCCGATGCCGGCGTGATGCCAGCCCAATGCCAGCCCAATGCCAGCGGCTGGCATTGGGGTGGAATCAGGCTACGATTGGCTTGCTGTCGGGCTGGGATCGGGCTGCAAAAGGGCTGGCATCTGGCTGGAATCGGGCTGGCATGGGGCTGGCATTGGGCTTGGCTCGGGCTGCCATCGCGCTGGCATCGGGCTTGCATCCGGTTAGCATCGAGCTGGCATTGGATTGGCATCGGGCTCGCATCGGGGCGGCATCGGGATGGGATCAGGCTGCACTCGGGCTGCCATCCAGCTAGCATCGGGGTGGCATCGCGCCATCAGCTCGGGCTGACATCGGGCTGGTATCGGACTTGGAGCGGGCCAGGATCTGGCTGGGACCAGGCTTGGATCGGGTTTGCATTGGCAGAGGCCAGTTCGTTCCAAGCCCGATGCGAATCCGATACCGCGCCGATCGCAGATGGATACGAGCTGGATCCGATCATGATGCTAGCTCAATGCAAGACCGAATCAAGCCCGTCGCCAACCCTATCCCAGCACGACTCCAGCCTGATGCCAGCCGGAGGCTAGCTTGCTCCCAGCCTGATGCGAGCCTGATTCCAGGCAATCAAAGATGGATAGCAACCCGACCAACAGCACGCCAACCTGATCCCAGACTGATCGGAGCCCGATCCTAGCCTGTTCCCAGCCCCATCCCAGTGCAATCCCAGCCCGATGCCAGACCAATGCCAACGCTATGCCAGCCCGATGCCAGCACAGTGCCCGCCCAATGCCAGCCCGATGCGAGGCCGATCCAAGCCCGATCTCAACCGGATGCCAGCTGGAGGCCACCGCACTCCCAGCCCGATGCCAGCCCGATGGTAGATCGATACCAGCCCGATCCAAACACGATGCCAGCCTGATGCCACCCGGATCCCAGCCCAATTGCGGCCCGATGCCAGCCCAATGCCAGCCCAATGCCAACCCGATGCCAACCCAATGCCAGCCCGATGCCTAACCGATCCCAGCCAGATGGCAACATGATGCCAACCCGACACCACTGTGATCCCGGCTTGATGCCAGCCCCATGCCACCCCAGTACTAGCCCGATACCATCCGAATGCCAGCGCGATGCCATTCCAAGGACAGCGCAATGCCAGCCGGATGCCAACCCGATGCCAGCCCGATGTCAGCCCGATGCCGCAACAGGGTGGCGTGGTGTTAGGATCGGGCTGCTATCGATCTGTTATCGGCCTGGTATCGGGCTTGCATCAAGCTCGGAATAGCCCATGCCAGCCCGATTCCAGCCGGATGCCAGCCCGTTCCCAGTCCGATGCGAGCCCAACAGTAGGCGGATCGTAGCCCGATTCCACCCCAATGCCAGCCGCTGGCAACGCAATGGCAGCCCGAGCCAAGCCCAATGCCGGCCCCATGCCAGCCCGATTCCAGCCGGATGCCAGCCCTTTTGCAGCCTGATCCTAGCCCGACGGCAAGCCAATCGTAGCCTGATTCCACCCCAATGCCAGCCGCTGGCATTGGGGTGGCATTGGGCTGGCATCACGCCGGCATCGGGCGGGCATCGGGCAGGCATCGGGCGGGCATCCAGCTAGCATCGGGCTGCGATCCGGCTTGCATCGGGCTGACATAAGGCCGGGATCGGGCTCGGATCAGGCTGGGATCCGGCTGGCAGCAAGATGGGGTCGGGGTTGGGTTGAGGCGAGGTCGGGCTGGGATTGGGCTTGGATCGCGCTGCGATCGGACTTGGATCGGACTTAGGTCGGGCCTGGATTGGGCTGAGATTGGGCTGGGAACACAAGGACAAGAGGTGGGAAGCATGAAAAAGACTACCACACGGTTGAAGGTAAGCAAGACAAGACGAGGTGACTTAAGCTAGCGGGTGATTGGGCCATGAATAGATACAAGCTAGAGCCATGAAGATGGGTTAGACGGAATGAGAAGGGAGGACCAGTGGCATCAGGATTTTAGCGGAATGGTCAGTCTCCCGGTGACAAGACTGCAAAGCACTCATGGGTATGACAGGATATAAGTATTTTTGGAACTATTGAGAGAATGAGGGACAGGGATTGTTAGCGCCAAGCTGAGTCTGGCCAGCCGAGAGGCAGAGAGGACGTGGCTACCACACTGTAGGGTTGGCATCAGGTTCGAATCGAATTGGCATCGCGCTGGCATTCGGGTGGCCTCGGGCTGGCATTGGGCTCGCATCGAGCTAGCATCGGGCTAGCATTGGGCTTGCAGCGGGCCGGGATTGGGCTGGGATCTGGCTTTGGTCGGGCTAGGATCAGGGTTGCATCGGGCTGGCATCGGGTTTCAGATCGAGCCGTCATTGGGGTAGTGTTGGGGTGGGGTCCGGCCAGCATCGGGCTTGGATCCGGCTGGGATCGGGCTGGGATCGGGTTCAGATCGAGCTGGGGTCAGACTGGGATCGGCTTGGGATCGGGCTCGGATCGGTCTGGCATTGCGTTGGTATTGGGGCGGCATCGCGATGGCATCGGGCTGGCATTGGGCTGGCATCGGGCTGGGATCGGGCTGCAATCGGGCTGAGTTCGGGCTGGGATCATCGGACTGCCATCAGGCTGGGATCGGGCTGGCATCGGGCACCCTATTTTGCCTCACACCTCTAGGCGAGACAGGCAAAAAGTACTCTGCCATTTTCCGGCTCCAACAGCTCCTTACACTTGGACTTTTGCGGTTTTGGTCGGTCCGGTTGTTTTTCGGGGGGGATGGGGTATGGGGTAAGGTTCACCGAGCTGGGATCCCTTTAGTGTGCACGCCTCGGTTCATCCACCTCATTAGATCTGGTCGGGGGCCAATTCTTAAACCAGCTCGATCCTAACTCGTGTCCCACCCAAACTCAGTCTGGTCCGATCGTGTTCCCAACCCAATACCAGCCCGATTCCAACCGGATTCCAGCCAGATCCCAGCCGGGGCTCTGCTTGGTCCCAAGCCAATCGCACCTCGATGCCAGCCCGATGCCAGCTCAATCCTAGCCCGACCCTCACCTATTCCTTTGATTATTATGCCTATTCTCTTGATCCTCTCGGATTTTCCCTCATAACTAGCTCATTGGCTTATACGTGGCCAACCTGTCTGATGATGCCGATGAAAATACCCTCCAGCGTCTATTTGACGGACTGGGCCGCATTTACAGCTTGGAGGTTGTCCCCTCCAAGCCAAGGTTTCGTATTGTGAAGATCATCGGTGCGGGGGCAGGTATCAAGGCGCTGAAAATGAATGGACACATCCATAGGACGCAGAGGCTGGCCATTAGCCTTGCCCAATTCTCGGAGGTTTATTCCTCTCTCTCCCCCCCCTTTTGTGCCAACTGCATAAACTGTGCAAACCCTTCTTTTTACATAGCTAGAGGAGTGCCAATAGCATTTGCGAAGGTCCAAAGGGAAGCAATACGTAGGAACATAAAGAAATGGCTTTCAAAAAGCTTTTGGACATGCCAACTACCTTTGCTATTGCCCTTTGCCAACACCCTTACCCTTGGTATTCTCAGCACTCTGCACATTGTGTACGGTCTGTGTAGTCTGTGTGGTGTACTGTGCAGCTCATTGTGCCTCAACACACCACCGCAAATGCTCTCTATTTGTACCTTCCTACAACAAAAGTAAGGCGGTTAACAACCCCAAAAAGCACATGGACCCCATGCGAGCATAAATGTTTTTAAGTGCTTTGAAGGAACTGATGTGGCACAGTATAAGTGGATCATGAGCGCTCGCTTGAATAGCACACACTTACCTCACCTATCTACAAACGCTCAGATATGCTGCAGCAAAGGTTGATTATTCTGGTCCTGGTGTTCAGTTCCTAGCAATGTGATGCCCAATCCGTCTTGCTGGTCGCGGTCGTGGGCGCCAGCCTTCCTCCGACCCGTGGCTTGATTTCCCAAACTGCCCGTTGCTTCCTTCCTTCGGGAAGCTACACTCGCCAGGAATCCGCATCATAAAACTGCCGGGCTCTCCGTCTCGTGTCCTAGTGGGCTCCGCCCCGCCCCCCCTACTCCCCCACGCCTTCTCTTGCTGCTTATTGCGCACATTGCGCAGGTTTTTATGTTGTATCTGACCGACTTGGCAGACACCGTGACGGCCGCAAAGCTGGTGCAAGCTTTTGACGGGGTTGAATACATGCAGATTGTTGAATTTGCAAGTCCACGATGCGCTTTTGTGGGGTTCAAAGAGAAGAACCAAGGTGTGGTCCAAGTGAGAGGTGGTTCAGGTTGTGGGCCACGGCCATACTACTGCATGGGGCCACATCCGGTGGATGTGAAAGACAATTGTAAGAAAGATATGGGGCACAGGCTCCACGGGACAGCCGGCCCGTATATGTCGGGGGTGGGGGGGGTTTTTGAGGAGTGAAGGCGGCAAAAATACTTTTGGCGCAGAGGCCCGTGTACATGGGCCTCTCACAATGGCCGGCTCCCCCCCCCTCGTCTTCTCTCTTTTCCTACGGCACACTTTTGATCAAGTTTTTGGTACCGTTTTTGAGGTCCTCTTTCCCGCGCCCCCTCCCCCCCTCTCAACGCCTCCTGGTTAGTTAAAGTCTGAAGCAACAAGTTTTGTCTAGGAAAGGAATCCAGAAAACACCAACACCCACTCAAGTGGCCTAACCAAAGACGAAACTATCACATAACCTGAAAATCACCTCGGCCTCTACTACCCCCACTCATGGGGACAGGGGCCACTGCTTGCAGCGTGGGTGCCACTAAGTTACAAGGGTTCTCTTTTCCATGGGCCCCTGTACACCAACCCGTCGTTGTAAATTTCGTTGTACTTTTTTAAATTTACAACGACGAAAAATATTGCTAGGTCCATAAAACACCCATATAAATTTTACAACGCTTCTGTTATAAAATTTACAACGGGATCGTTGTAAAAAAAAGAGCACATCTGTTTTAAACTCGTTTCCATTGACATCAGTTCTGAATTTGTACATGGTTTGAAATAACCCTGCGAAGCGTACTGGTGTACGTTCAAAAAGTTATGTTTTCCCATAAGGATTTTTATTTGTCCTTTCCGGTCCTCCAAAACCAAAAGAAAAAATCTACAACAGGGCATTGTAGATTTTTAAGTCACAGTTGGACTTGCAAGCTTGTTTTCTTTTGCACATCGGTCTCAAAATGCAAATCCAGTCCAAATATTTACAACGCTTCCGTTGTAAATTTTATGTGAAACGTGTTCAATTGGAAGTTCTGGGTTCATTAATTGATAAACTGCAAACGAATGCTTTAGGATGTGAATAAATTTAAATCACAGTATCTTGGTGTTCGTTTGATAATGTATGATATTATTGTTCTATAATTTATTCAGCAATCAGCTGATAGTTGCATATGTTTGACACAAAATTTACAACGAAATCGTTGTAAATTTTTACACTATGCACTTGCAGCTTCCAATTAATTGCTCAGAAACTCAAGTGGGTTAGTTGATACCTACAGATGTGCAAATTTGCTGTTTTTCTTGCGCTCTTGTGAGTTTTTTGTTTTTGTATAAGGTATTCACCATTCAGATATACAACCGCTATACCTACACTACATTAGAATGTTGTGCTTCATAACTGTACAGTTGTAGGGTTTTCTGTGTTATTATTAAACCCTAAAGCTTTCATTGTTAAGGACGCATTATAAAACACACACAAAACTCACGATTTGATAATTATGAGATAACATATGTTACACATGGTAATGTGTATGCCATTAACAATGAGACTTCTATATGGTACATACGTAACATTGGGTCATATCTTGCACACGTTACATTTACATGTATGCCTGATGTATGCTTGATGTATAATTTCCTTTTTCATATGCATTGGTTCATTTTTCATATTGTTTCATTTTTGGGAATGAATTTTATCGGCTGACAATGCCTTTTGGGCATCGCTCAGAAATCCATTCCTTAGGGGTCTGCTCACATGCTTCCTTCCATGTGTTCATAAATTTGGCGGTTGTGGAACATCACAGGAAAACACGGTCCCACCATTGTGAATCTTACCCTGGAAATATCATTAAGACGTCTTTCACAACATACCCCAACGTTGATTGTTCTTTGTTAACTTGTCTATGGTCTAGGGGTGGTAAATCGGGGCCAATTTGGGGTGTTGCATGGGGCGAATTTTTCACTTTTGTAGTCGCTATTTCCTCTTTTCTCATTTGGAAACCCTTTTTTTCCATTTTTTTTTGTGTTGCTCTGGTGCCCAGTTTTACGCTAACCTATTTGTCTTGGTAGTGCAGGGTTGTAGAAACGTGATCCAAAAGAAAGGTGTTTCCTCATTGCCGTTTTTTTTTGTGATTGTGTGATTCCTGCACTTCCATTCTCTACAACGGCATTCTCTACAATGACCAGGAGTGTATTTTACCTAGCCGTGTTGCTATGTATCATTACAAATGTTGGTCAAATTGGTAAAATTATTAATCTGAAATGACTGCATTGTTGTGTCTTAATGTAGCAACAACAATTTTTGGGTTTTTTTGATTTGCAGGCCGTTGCACTTTTTTCATGGAGTTTGCATATGCTTTGTTTTTAACTTTAGAACGGTACTGTTTTCAATTTACAACGATTTCGTTGTAAAATTTGCATTGTTTGTTATTGTTTGCTTGCAAGAACATGTATTCTGAGCTCACTTGTTTGAAACTACTTTTATGTTTGTACAACACACTGCTTACTGTGCACGAATCATTTGCACAAAAGCAAACCGCCTTTTCCTGTTGGACCCCCCAAAAGCACACAAATATACAGCACAGTAGATTCACCTTTCACCCAATAAATAGGTTGTTTCTCAAATGGATCGGTCTGACACCCCAAGCGTCAATCTAAAACAAATGTTTCGGATACATGGTTTTACCATAATTATGCCTTATTTGGGTTAGGGTTAGGGTTAGGGTCTTGTGAGTTTTTTGTTTTTGTATAAGGTATTCACCATTCAGATATACAACCGCTATACCTACACTACATTAGAATGTTGTGCTTCATAACTGTACAGTTGTAGGGTTTTCTGTGTTATTATTAAACCCTAAAGCGTTCATTGTTAAGGACGCATTATAAAACACACACAAACCTCACGATTTGATAATTATGAGATAACATATGTTACACATGGTAATGTGTATGCCATTAACAATGAGACCTCTATATGGTACATACGTAACATTGGGTCATATCTTGCACACGTTCCATTTACATGTATGCCTGATGTATGCTTGATGTATAATTTCCTTTTTCATATGCATTGGTTCATTTTTCATATTGTTTCAGTTTTGGGAATGAATTTTATCGGCTGACAATGCCTTTTGGGCAACGCTCAGAAATCCATTCCTTAGGGGTCTGCTCACATGCTTCCTTCCATGTGTTCATAAATTTGGCGGTTGTGGAACATCACAGGAAAACACGGTCCCACCATTGTGAATCTTACCCTGGAAATATCATTAAGACATCTTTCAGAACATACCCCAACGTTGATTGTTCTTTGTTAACTTGTCTATGGTCTAGGGGTGGTAAATCGGGGCCAATTTGGGGTGTTGCATGGGGCCAATTTTTCACTTTTGTAGTCGCTATTTCCTCTTTTCTCATTTGGAAACCCTTTTTTTCCATTTTTTTTGTGTTGCTCTGGTGCCCAGTTTTACGCTAACCTATTTGTCTTGGTAGTGCAGGGTTGTAGAAACGTGATCCAAAAGAAAGGTGTTTCCTCATTGCCGTTTTTTTTTGTGATTGTGTGATTCCTGCACTTCCATTCTCTACAACGGCATTCTCTACAATGACCAGGAGTGTATTTTACCTAGCCGTGTTGTTATGTATCATTACAAATGTTGGTCAAATTGGTGAAATCATTAATCTGAAATGACTGCATTGTTGTGTCTTAATGTAGCAACAACAATTTTTGGGTTTTTTTGATTTGCAGGCCGTTGCACTTTTTTTATGGAGTTTGCATATGCTTTGTTTTTAGCTTTAGAACGGTACTGTTTTCAATTTACAACGATTCCGTTGTAAAATTTGCATTGTTTGTTATTGTTTGCTTGCAAGAACATGTATTCTGAGCTCACTTGGTTGAAACTACTTTTATGTTTGTACAACACACTGCTTACTGTGCACGAATCATTTGCACAAAAGCAAACCGCCCTTTCCTGTGGGACCCCCCAAAAGCACACAAATATACAGCACAGTAGATTCACCTTTCACCCAATAAATAGGTTGTTTCTCAAATGGATCAGTCTGACACCTCAAGCGTCAATCTAAAACAAATGTTTCGGATACATGGTTTTACCATAATTATGCCTTATTTGGGTTAGGGTTAGGGTTAGGGTCTTGTGAGTTTTTTGTTTTTGTATAAGGTATTCACCATTCAGATATACAACCGCTATACCTACACTACATTAGAATGTTGTGCTTCATAACTGTACAGTTGTAGGGTTTTCTGTGTTATTATTAAACCCTAAAGCGTTCATTGTTAAGGACGCATTATAAAACACACACAAACCTCACGATTTGATAATTATGAGATAACATATGTTACACATGGTAATGTGTATGCCATTAACAATGAGACCTCTATATGGTACATACGTAACATTGGGTCATATCTTGCACACGTTACATTTACATGTATGCCTGATGTATGCTTGATGTATAATTTCCTTTTTCATATGCATTGGTTCATTTTTCATATTGTTTCAGTTTTGGGAATGAATTTTATCGGCTGACAATGCCTTTTGGGCAACGCTGTCAAATGGTAAACCGTTTCAAAAAAATGCGGTTCAGTTTTACAACGATTCCGTTGTAAATCTAGCGTATGTAATTGGGTCATGTCATGGGGCATTTCTGATGAAATCCGGGTTCAAATTTTTGTATTTTTCATGCATTTGAAACAGTGAAATATTCGTTTCAGGGTGCTGTAAACTAGTAGAAAATGAAACGTATGTCAAAAACATGACTGTTCTTCTACCCGGGAAATATGTTTTCTGTACTCACCTGTTTGAAATGGCTGGTTCATTATGTTTGAACAATTTCTCCACCCATACAAACAACAATTTTCTTATATTATAACCAACAAAAAAAATGAAAATCTGAACCAGGAATTATGTGTATTTCATTGCTTTTTATTTTTCACATGTCCATTTACAACGATTCCGTTGTAACTATTTTACAATGATTCCGTTGTAAATTTCCGAAATGTTGTTCGGAAACACCTCTCTGTACAAACGGTATTTTCAAATGTCAAACACGTTTTTTTAAATCGTGTCTCGCAGCCTGCGAAAGACCCCGCTTCGTGCATTGCACTACACTTTTTGCACTTAGTGGCACCCAAGTGCAAAGCTTTCGTCACCGCCAGCATTCCCCGGTCAAGTCGTGCTTCGCCCTCCATCGGGGGGGGGGGGGGGGCTCGCCCCAGCCCCCTCCCAACCGGCTGCTGTTCAGAAAGCTGTTCAGCCCCCTCACCAGGTCCCACACCCCAACCAGGACAAGGATAAGGACGAGAATCAAATCATGCCACCATCTTAGACGGCCTCTTTGGCACACGGCCGCACCGCGCCCGGGGCACATTTGGGGGGGGGGGTGAAAAACCAGTCCTGAAGTGGGTCTCCAGAAATGAAAAAAAATCAGGGGAAAGTGAGGGGGTTATGTGTAAGCAACTTACAGTGACGATGCCAAGACCAGAAAAACAATGCTGAAATATGGGTTTGTCAAAAAAAGCGAGCCAAAGCTCGCTTTTTTTGACAAACCTGTATGGTGGTGGTACCAAACAGGCGTTCCCAACCCGTTTGTTGGTGGTTGGGAATGCCATCATCATCATGGTTGGTACTACCATCATACAGGAAATAGAAAAAAAGCGAGCTTTGGCTCGCTTTTTTTGACAGACCCATATTTCAGCATTGTTCTTTTTTGGTCTTGGCATGGTTGCAAGTTGCTTACTTTTTTTTAAACGTGGTTATACATCCTATGATGTGATGTGATTCCATTTCAGGGACCCGGGTCCGTTAGTATTCACTAGCCTTCAGGTGTGTCTTGCCCTTTCTCTCGCCTAGGTGCATGAGGTGCACTGTGCACTAGACAGATAGACGGGGCTTGATTTAAAGGGGGCAAGGCAAGTAGACAAGCTGGGAAATAGCGGCAGGTGGGGGATTTCTCCAGGGGCACAGGGTGCTCTGCTCCTGCCCCCCTGCCCCTACCCCGGATGACCTTACCCTAGGGGAGGAACAAGAGAGCCCTGGCAAAAGGGGGTCCCAAAGTGGGGGCGTTTGCGAAAATATGGGGGGGGGGTTACCCTGATGTGCTGACAGACCTGCCCTGTGCTGGTGCAGGTGCAGCGTTGACCCATACACCCCTTCTCCGTGCGTGCCCTGTGCAGGAAGCAGTATGAATTGGTGTTTGCAATGCAGGATGATGTTGAATGCTGTCACGTGCTGTCAGGTGCAGCAGATAGGGGGTGAAGAAGTGGCAAACAGGTTGCAAGAAACGGGCAGCAATGGTTCAATTTTCCGGTCCAACTGATGGTACTAGTTGTGCTGGGTGGGGTAAGGGGGGATGGGCATGAGGATAGTTTCAAAAAAGGGGTGCTGCCTGTCATGACACAGAGCCACCGTTTGTGATGGGGGGGTAAAGGGGGGAGTGGCATGAGGATAGTTTCAAAAGAGTGTGCTGCCAAATGGGTACAAATTCGGTGGAGTTATGGTGCCTATGCCTTTTTGCTGTGGTTTTTGATCTCTTGGGTTGCGGGTATTGTGGGTTTGTAGCACCCTAATTAACATGCCAGCCAGAAACTCTCAAATGCCCTGCAAGCGGTTGCAGAACCATTTTTCATCAAAGAACGCGCCTTGGCTCACTTTTTTGTCCAAAGTGACTATGGCACCCCTGAAATATCAGTTTGCCACCAAGAACGCGCTTTGGCGCGCTTTTTTGGGAGACACCAGACATGTTACAGACAAAAATAACATTCAGAAGAACAATGGACTGTTGTGCACAGTGGTACCAAAGCCCCAGTGGTTTGTGCGTTTAAGTTGCTTTCCTCTCACAGGGGGGAGAGGAGGTAGAAAGCACTTGTGGGGGCTCGGGAAAACAAACCCCATATAGCCCGTTTCATCTACCCGTGTTTGCCCTGTTTGTTTGGGTGCTGACTTACAGGGTACCTGGGCCCCCTGTCTGGCCTGTCATTGTTTGATTATGCACCGGAGAGCTCCTCCATGGCAGATGAATGAGAGAGGTGCACTCTTAGTTCTGTAGAAGTCTTGAGACTTTGCAAGTGACTGGTAAGCTCCCGAAGGGCCGACCGAAGGCACTCTAGGCTGAAGTCAGTTTTGAGGCGTAGTAATTCAGGACGGAAGGGCTTGAGTAAAAAATGATGGATGCGTTTAGGTGGCTTTTAAGAATGAACGCGGAGTCTCTCCCACAAAGGCATTGCCGGCCTAGGGAGCACAATATCCATGCAGAAAGTTCACCTGTTCACAAACCTCCAGGTTTGGTGCACCCCACCCCGCGGCTGTGATGGGGGTCCGGAGGGCTGCTGTCGGTGTGTCCTGAGGCAAGCACAGGAGGACTCTCCACACTGATTTCACACTGGGCTGAAGATCCGACAAAAGTAGCCCTGGCAGGGACGACCCTCTTGCCACATAGTCCAATTTAGACACATAGGCCTGCAGGGAACGTATTCCCAGCAGGTAGGAGAGGGTGTACCTGTGCAAGTATGATTTAAACTTTGCTGCCTTTGCACGGAATGCGAACAGTAGTTTGGGTGGCCAGGTATCTGGCCCTAGGGTGATACCTACCATAACCGGAACCTCTCTGGTC
Source organism: Eutreptiella sp. 'Long Island Sound 2002' (assembly GCA_964036045.1). Classification (NCBI taxonomy): domain Eukaryota; phylum Euglenozoa; class Euglenophyceae; order Eutreptiales; family Eutreptiaceae; genus Eutreptiella; species Eutreptiella sp. 'Long Island Sound 2002'. Next base: position 18,295,625 of record OZ038392.1, on the reverse strand, counting down.
GCTTGGGTTGTGGCTCCCTGCGCACTTACCTCGCCTTGCACCCTCTTGATATGACCACCTGGTGATGCACGCAGAATTGTCTAAACTGTTTTGCTAGGATTACTCGGGGCACAGGCATCCCTAGCAGGTATATGGGCATGAGTGACTCTTCGTGCTGCCTCCCTCTGGGTCCGTCCCAACCAGTGACGATCATCACTGAAACAAAATTCAAAGAGGGGGACCCTGGCTGCAGCTAGCAGCCATCTGCTTTTGTGTGCAGCGCCCTGGTAGGAAGCTTGCCAACATCAACATACCCAGTGGCTGAGAAGGTTCATCCTTAAGCCTACCCTATGCCCATGTGACCTAGTGGCGCAAGCCCCTGTGGTGTCCAGAGCTTGTTCTACTGCCGTCCATAGAAATTCTTGGCCCATGATCCAAAAGGAAAGGCACCGGGAAGGCCAGGCAGCACTGTACAGTGCCATGTCCTCCCTAAACAAGCGGTCAAACGCACCTGATTCATCTCCCTCAGGAATATGTGCTTCCCCTGTCTGCAATAGGGAGGTATGCATAGCCGCACGCATCATGAATGCCAAGGTGTGTGGGGGCATCTCTTTTCTATATGCCACCATTGAGCCTGCCCAAGAGCCATCTCTCTCATACCGGTGATCAACTTCTATCTGGACTACGCTAGCAATCACTCTATTCAATGCAGAACCGAGTTTGATAGGTCTGTGTGATTGGAACAGGAAGGGTAGACAACCCTTGCACACTAACAGTTGACAACATTGGACAATGTCCCTGGCAACACTGAGCAGCTCAGCATACACTAGCGATGCACAGAGTGCACTTCGGGCCATATTGTGTAATATGAGAATTGACAGGTCGTCCTCCGAGGATGCTGGCGAGCCCCCTTTTGTCAAGCGACCGCCTGAGCTTGGTGGTTGTAAGGATTGGTGTGCGCTCAAATGAGCCCACATGTGGAGTAGTGGAAAACGGGCTAGAGTACCCTTGCCTGAGATGTTGAAATAGATGAAAAAAACTTGGCTCATCCTGGAGCACATGCTGTTTGGGCTGCAGGGCAAGGTCCATTAGCAAGACAAGGTTCATATTGTCACTTGTGTGGGCATGGTAAAACTCAAGCTGGGACATTGCTTGTGCCATAGCTTCTGAGTCTGATTGTGTGACATGTGTGTGAGCTTTTAGCTATGGGCAGCGTCTAGGAGTGGGTTCAGCAAAAGAAGGGTGCCTTGGGCGTATGAGAGGTCAGGCTGATAGACTGCAGGATACTCTGCTCACTCTGGAAACCCTTGAGAAGCATGTGGGATCCCATGTCCTGATGCCAGTGTGCCAAAGCAGCTGGTGTGACCCCTTTGCGCAGTACACATCGACCCCTGGCAAACATAGACACTGCACTGCCCCTCACCAGGGCCGGGGGAAGCAGGCTGTCTGCTAGCATCAAGTATGCATGAATCCAGACATCTGGGTGGCTCACCTGCCTGCTCGGCCAGCACCAGAACAGGCCTGTGAGTGCTGGTAGGGCTTGCAATGTCACAGTTGGTGTACCTCTGTGCCGGTAGTGTTTGCTGTACGTGGTGACTGTAGTGGCAGGCAGGCTTGTAAGCTGTACCCACAGTAACGCATGCGTACTAACCCCTCGACTGACCCGTTTGTGAACAACCCTGAGGTAGCGAGAGTGCAGTATATAGACAATCTCAGTAGCCATGTCGCCATCCCGTTTATGCACATAGTTGGTGTACTCGCCCAGAGGGTAGTCAAGATGTAACATGCCCAACGACGCCCCTTCTTGTAGCACCCTAGCAACACAATTCGTGTTGTTGCGCCTGTTGTTAAAATCACCCCCCACCACGGTGGCTGTTGGCTTGGCCTTGTAGACAAGGGCCCCCAACTGTTCCATTTGCTGTTCCCTCGCTGTAGCATTAGTCTCTGGGTCAAGATGCACAGCTACACACAACGCTACACCCCCCCCCTGCATGACTTCCCAGCACTGCAACCCATTATTTGCTATTATGCAACACCTCGGTTCTCCCTGCATAGGGTTGGCTTGGCTGAACAGGGTCGAGGATGCGACGGTGTATCATCATAGATGGGCCCTTTCCCGGGCCTTGGATTGCACTGTGCACAATGACATTCATTGTGAGGATGAGTATGTGTGACAACTGCATTTCCTAGATTTCCTAGAGCAGGTAGACATCGGCATCATTGTACAGCAGGCCCTGCTGCAGAAGATCCAGCTGCTAACGCGGTCCACCACAGTTCATGCTGGCGACCAGCAGGGCCGGCTTGTCTGTCCGTGATAGCCATTTAAAGCTGTGACCCAAGCTGGCCCACCAGGCCTTGTTGGTGCGCAGGCACATACTGATGCTAGGAGCAACATTGGGGTGTGGGCGTGCTGGTGTCGTAACACGGACCAGCTGCCCTAGGGCAATGATTGCATATTGGACTTGTGAGTGTTGTGCTACATTTCTTAGCAGCACGCCATCGGCGTTAGACACATATGGATAGAGCACTCGCATTGCACAGCCCTGTTTTGCCCCGGCCACTTGATAGGGGGCCCAATCATCGGCTTGGCATCGGTGTGACAGAGGCTGACATACTGGATACACAATACCAGGGAAGGGGGGGGGGGGGCAGGAGGTTCAAGAGATTGTAAACGACGCTGTCGGGATGTTTTGGCACTGGCCAGGGCTAGCGGTAGTTTGGCATGATGTATTGGTGGAGTGACAACAAGACTGGATCTATTGAGCTTAGTCATCAAGGACTTGGAGACCATAGTCACCCATCTGTGCAAGGTGCTCGGTAGACCCTGCAGTGCAAGAGGAGAGAGGCAGCCTAGGTACCGTGACACACGGGGGGGGGGGGGCAGGTAGGGGTAATGGGATACGATATCTATGGCCGGTTGACAGGCTAGCTGGGGCATGCTTAGGCTAGCCATCATGCCACATTCAGGACACGGCTTGTGCACTGTGTGCAATGTTCCACACATCCAGCAGACTGCAACATGAGGAACATGATCTGGCATGGAAGGCATATTCGGTTCTGGCACAACATTGGGCAGCGTCTGTGCAAAAATTGACACTGTGGAGTGCAGGTCCATGCTTCCTGCACATACAAATAGGACCCACCGTGAAATGTGGTCTACTCTGTAGCCTACTGACAGTATTGGGTGTCACACCCACTGGCGAGAGGTGGTGCCTTGAGGAAATGCTTGTTGGGCACCATATGAGGAGCCTGATCCAGCATCTTGATAGTAGACAAGCGTCAACTGTGGTGGGACTGGAGGGGGCACAGGAGCAGCAGGTACATCAGTAGGGGTAGGCGCAGTCGCTGACCAGTCTGCCAAGTGCCCTGCTGAGAGGGCGCCACTCCTTGTGTTGCCCATGCATTGCCGGACGCCATGGATGTCCAGGGCTGTGGGGCTGACATGGACCTGGCTGGTTCACATTGCCTGGGTGGTGGTCATGCCTGATCCGGTGCCTTCCTCTTGCCCAGAGGGTGGTAATGGTTGCCCTGAGTATCATGTGCCCTTGCACACAGCACAAAGCCATCTTTGGACCCGAACTCCAACACCCGTTCAGACTTGAACCTGCTGCGAATAACATGTGGCTTGAGGAGAAGAAGGTAGAAACCTCTTGAATGTTGCAGGCATGGTCAAAAATGTCCATTATGGCCCTGCGATATCTGTTTGCTGTATGCACCGTTGAGAGACCATGTATGCGGACAACGTCACCGGTATCAGATAGTGGGATTGCTGAGGTAGTATACTCCTGATTTGCTGGGGGCTTTGGAGCCCCCTGCTGAGATGGCTTTTTCGGGTAGGATAGATTCAGGAGCAGGCACTGGAGGTGCAGCAGTCTTCCGGGGATTGTCTAGCAAGCTTTTGAGCAGGCATCACCTGGTGATGATGGGGACTGTGGTGTCAGCAATTTGTTCATGGTGTGAGACAGGGTGCGAACCTTTTGTCTGATACTTTGTCAACCACCTGGCGAAGTGCAACACACATGGTGGCCTTGTCAGATACCTTCTCCAGCAACCTAGCATGGTCCATTGTCAGAGGGTGATCTAGGATTTCAATTAGCAGTGAGAGGGCCACTTCAAACTAATCCTTGTTTGGTGGTGCTTCCCGGATGAGTGGTCTCAGCTCAGATATGAACTTGCTCTTTTCTGCAAGGTTAGCACTTTGAGGGTGAGATCTGACACACTAGTCGTTCTATGCCGCTATGTCGTTGGAGAGAGGAGACCTGAGAAGGTGATACTCTGGAAAGGATGAGGCGCAGGGCTGAGTGAAGCTGCTGTGACATCCTCACCGCACCCAAGCTGCCAGCTAGTCGTGAGCCCATGATAGCAGTTGCCTGAGGGATGCTGCTGCCGGACCAACCAGTTTGTCAGGGTACAACTACACATCATCCATCACCATGGTCAAAGGGTCATCTGGTGCACCAGAGTCTGCGGAGTGAAGCAACATATGTTTCCACATTGGCTGTGAGTCCCGAGGCATCTCGTGGTGTGCGCCACCCAGTGGATGATCAATGAACATGTCTTTGGCTATGGTTGTCACCAGGCGAGTCATATCATCCAGCTTAATGGGAGTGTGAAGGATGGCCTCCCCCTTTGGATCTAGCTTCATGTCATAAATGGGCACCTGATTTGAGGCATGGGCCCAGCCAACCTAGACGGCATACCAGAGGATGATGGACGCCCTTTTTGTGTTTGTTGTCCCACGCTGCCCATTGCGAACGGATCCAGGTTGTGAAATAAGACCATGTCCCCACCTTGGTTTGTGGAAATGCTGCCTGAAGGGTGTCCACACTGGGGGCTGGTAGGTGTCCAGCGAACATGGGCAGGAAAAGAGCAAGTGAGTCCACGACACGCACAGGTGAGCAGGCAGGCAAGGCACTACGCTCACAAGGGCATCAATACGCTCGTGTCATGTGACAAAGCGTTTCAGAATCCTGGCCACTCTGAAATGAGGGAACGAAAGTATGTACAGCAACACATCAGGATATGTACACATGGGGTTAAGACTGGACTGGGGTAAGGGCATTACAGAACAATAACACTCTATCCCAACTCATGTCCCAATCCCAGGTCCGACCCTCTCAGTGGCTGGTGGGGGCGGGGGCTCAAACACAACCCATGCCCTGCTCAGTCCGGACCCTGAAACCCTGCCAATGGGAGATATGTCCCGCCTAGCCACAGGCGAGTTCCTGGGAACCAAGTGGCTCCAAGGACAACCGACAGTAGCTCCCCATGCTCCCTTAGCAGCAGGTCCCAACTCCCCTCTGAGCCAGAGATATGGCCCCGCCATAATCCCTCAGGAGTTGGTAGCTGAAAATGGGCTGTTTCAGCCCAAACTGATATTAGCTCCAAAATTCCCAAAATTGACCTCTCGTCCGGACCCGCCAGAGGTAGGGACGAGGCAACTGACCCTATGCCCTTCGCGTACAAACTTTCTGAAGCCCTCACCCAACCAGGTTCCCTCTGAGGTCCCGGCATCAGGGCACCACGTGTTCGTCAAGTGGGGTCATGATGCCAAAAATCACCAAAATTGGCATCATTCCCACGCGTGGCTCGCCCGGCCAAGGTAAGGCCAATGGCTCACAGGGTAGGAGGCAGGACCTAGGACTTATATCTGAGTGTACAACTTGGATTTGGGTCCGGGCTCCCTATGGGCTTAGAGAAATGGGGCCGCCAATTGACCACACCGAAGGGGGAAATTGGGGTCCCAAAATTGGGTCATTTTGGCTGCTTGAAATGAGCCAAAATCCGGTGCGCTCCCAATAGTATATCTCCACGCCGGCTTGGAGATCAGATCCGCCATTCCATACGCGATCCATCGGGAGTCCAACAGAGACTCCGATGCACTTGGCTCTCAAAGATCTCCATGTCACTCGGCGTGGTGACGATCCCAATTGGGTCCACAAATGCCAAAATGGCAAAATTGCCCACACTCACTTTGGGCTAGCGCCTTAACGAAGGTGGCTCCGCTTCGCCCACGTGGTGTGTGGACCATGGGGACCATTACCCATAACACCCATGTCATATATGGTCCATTGGTCCATGCGTCCGGCGTGCACGAGGGTTAGAACATAGTGCACGGCGGGCAGCAAAAGTGGAAAATTGCTCAAAATGGCCAAAAATGCGCACACTCATGGCTGGGGCAAATGAGGCACATGCCCGACTCGGACCAGAGTGTGCCATAGTATTGGTATCAAGTCCTATGTGTCCAACATATCTTTTGGGCGTCGCCCAACTCCTCCGGTTTTGGGAATGGCAGGGTCGCCAAGTGGGCCCATGATTTGGGATGGTCCCAAATCGCCAACATGGCGGCCACGGTATGCCAAGCTCAAGAGGAGTTATTCGCCGGGTCCAAGATATGTTGGGCACCGAAGTATGTACCCTCATATCATACTTGGGTCATGATGTCAATTGAGCGCAACGTTGAGATACACGGTCGCCACTTGACATCATGACGGGCCAAAAATGGCAAAATTGGCACAAGCACACACAAAAGTGCCTTGAAAGGTGCATAATTATATTATAATATCTTCGGCTTGGATCGTGCAATCACTTAATCCTTCTAAACACAATGACTTGACACCAATGACCTCCGATCCCACATATGTGCTCCACTTGGGGCGCCTTGAAAGGTTACGAGCGCTACTTCCCAAGTGGGCACATGAAAATATGGAAAATTGCAAAATACACACCTTGCTCCCAACGCATCGCTTCGGGTTCACCACACAAGCTTCCCTTCACGAAGGTTAGGCTTCCAATTGATCGTAGGGAGTATGGAGAAGGGGCTTGCACAATATGAGGTCCATTGGCGGGCTTGGCTTGGAGTAATGGACCCGCCAAATGGGCACGCAACACAACACATGGCACATACCACATATTGCCCAAAAAGGTAGCTCCCACCACGATATGTCATGCCCCTCCAAGGGCATTACTTTGTGTCAATCGCTCATAGGAACTCAAGGAGAGTTCCTATGCAACACCAACACTTGCGCGCTACACTCGAAAGTTATCTTAACGCACGCAATATCATGGCCAATGAGTTATAACGCAAACTCTACCCTCTTGACCATGATCCATTACACTAGCGCGCACGTGTGGAAACACAAGGCATATAATGCTTCCTAAATTACGTCGGGAGTATTGTGAATACATCCCACGTTTCCTTATCGTCAATACTCGCAAGCGGCACGAGATATGACCCTTACAAGTGGCCTCACGAATCAACTTTGTTTTGCCCATATCTCTGAGTCAAATGGAGGGCAAGATAAAAGGAAAGTTGATTCGTGCCTAGGGAAGCACGTAGGTCCACTCGAAAGAGGTCAAATCAAGTGCGGGGATGTCGAAGTTGAAAATCCGATTTCGACATCCTGAAAAATTCGGATTAAGGTTGCGAGTGTAAGATGTGAAAATTGCGGAAGCGTCCATGCATTTCCTGAAGGCTTTGGAGCCTTCGTGACGGATTGCGTTAAAGTTTCCATTATAAAAAGTTAAACTGGCGGTTACGGTAAAGTCGCGATCCAACCGCCAGCAGTCAAAACAGTGAATATCAGAACGGAAGCATAAAACTTGACGGAAACAATATGAAAATAAAACCCTGTTGATTCCTGATGTTCTGATATACAAATCTCCGCTGGCGGTGCATCGGTTGCCGATGCGGGGCTTTACGGCACGGAAAGGAGCGTCAACGGGCGTGTTCCCTTCCGTACATGGGGTTAGTGGACCGGAGACCGGTTGTATGCCGTAACCTAGCCATGGGGTTCTGGGTACCGCTTCACCCCCCTCCTTAGAGCAAACCCTGGGGGGGGCTCGATAACACCCAAGCATGGCAGCGGGTACCCAGGACCATCCCCTGAAGGGGGGGTGTCACATCCTCACTTCAGGCTGATTCTGGGTTAGGTTGCCCATTCCAACGCATAGTAAAACAGGTATGATGCTGTAGATGTTAGTGATAAGAGGTACAGTATCAAGTATCAAGTCCCGGGTCCTGGCGGCGATTGTTCGGCATCCAAAGGACCCGTTAACCCATACCAGGCGCACCGGGTGCCGGCTGCTACGGTCACCACCACAGTGGCAGTGGCATACACGGCCAACATAGGCGACACACGACGACCGAGGTGGTCCCACAGGTCGAGAGCGACCACAAAGATCCATCAGGCTACCCCAAGCTTCCCAAGGCCCGCCGACTGGGGAGAGTCCCCACGGGTCCTTCCTCGGGCGCACCATGTCCATATCCATACGACGCGAGTCCAGAGTGCCATAGTCGAACTCCTTAAGAACCCCAGATCTTAAGGGAACTCCTCCTTAAGGGATCGGGCATCAAGGCCGTCTTTTCCCTCGCCCTACTGCCACGAAGGCCATACATGAGGGAGTCCTCATGCAGTGTGGGCGGAGGCGTCGACTCCTCAAACCACCAGTTTCCCAGGCAGACTGACCGAGGTCAGGAGCACCGGAGGCCGCCATCCGAATGCAAGTGCGTCTGCGAATCGGTAAGCTCACACTGGGACTGACAGTGGCGGACCGCTGGGAGTGTAGTCAGGCAACTGGGCTTCCCGCCTGGCGCCATCAGGATCTCCACACATCACAGCGAATAGGGCAACACGGTATCACGAGCACTCAAACAGTAGAATCTGTAATCAAGTACTGGTCCAGGCTGGACCAGGCTGTATGAACATGTACACGGCGACTCAAGGCGCTTCTGTATCCCGATTCGTGGTGAAAAACAGTCCATCCCTCAGCGATGGGCTGATGACACTTAACATACAGATGCACATATCCTGGAGGGCAGAAAAACAAGCAATAATCTGGGTAAATAGGCGTGTAAACACGCTCTGGACAGAGCGCCAAACCACGCCACGGTCAGGATAAGGCAATGCAGGAGGGTGGACGGGAAAACGCCTGAGTCCAGGCATATATAGTCTCGAGAAACACGTCGACTGGTCTGCATTCCGCAAGTGCCATGGAACCAGACCACACACCAAAAAAATCGCAATGCCGATGACAGCGGCATCCGTTGCGCAACGTCGTATGGGCTTCAAGGCCCCAAGAGCTCAGAAAAATGAAGGTCAGTCGCCCTACCTGGTTTCCCAAGGATTCAACAGGGGGGTGAGTGACGAATAGAATTGAAAGAGAGGGGCCATCCTCCTCTGGATTCAGCAGGGGGGGGTATATGGCCACTCTGTCACCGAAAGATGGAAGAGAGCAAGCAAGTAAGGGACGATTCGTCGGCCTCACAAGCGCTCATAACACATCAGGGGAGAGCTCAGGGCGCTGATCAGGCACCCCTGGCTGCAATCGCCCGGGTGAGTGCTGCCAAGTCCGAAACGTGGATCTTGGTCTTGTGCGTGCGGATGTATCCCATGAAGGGAGTATTGACCCGCGGCACGAACGAGGAGACGGGTTCCCAGGTGTCGTGGGACGGCCCATAGCCTCGCCAACGAACCTTGAACTCCAGACCTCCGGGTGCCGAGGCTTTCGGACGCTGAGCCAGGATCTTCTCGACTGTATAGTCGTCCTGCTCCGCAAAATCATCATCCGAACCAGCCTCATGTGCGGCATAGCTCAGGGACACATGCTGGCCACGGAGGTTGGGTTCCCGCACACGGAGTTGACTCTCGTGGCGCTCCCGGAACTGTCCGTGACCCACCTTGATGCGGTAGGTGTCCTCACCAATCCTGCGGACCACCTCGCCGGGTGTGAACCAGGTCTTGGTGCGGTGGGTGCCCATGGGGCGGGGTCTGATCACCCACACCGGGTCTCCCACCCTGAACTTCTGCGCTGTCGAGCTCGGGGCGGACTTCTGACGCTCAGCATGCTCCTTCTCAAGCTGCTGGCGGATGTCCCGCGCCGTTTGCTCTTGCCGCGCGAAGAATTCCTTGGCATCCATAGCCATGCTATCACCAGACAAGGGACGTCCCCTACCCAGCGGGTCCCTGCCGAACAGAATCTGGTGAGGGGACAAACCGCCCGGAGTGGGGGTGTCATGATGGGCCTTTAGAGCAGGCCACATCTCCTCGAACCAGTTCCGCCGTGGATTGGTGATGTGGATCTTGCGCAGCTTCTCGAACAGCTGCCGTCCAGCCACTTCAGCACGGCCGTTAGACCGGCTGAGATAGGCGACGCTCTTGGCATGACGTATTCCCATGTGGGAACACATAGCCTTGAACCAGCCACCAGTAAACTGGGGCCCTCGGTCACTGCAAATGGTGCGGGGATATCAAAGACGGTCAGCCAATGACGAATCATCATGACTGCCACTTCTCTGGCAAGCAACCCCTTTTTGCGTGCCGGAACGGCTACAACGTAGCCGCTGTGGCGGTCCACACAGAGAACCACACAGTCAAAGGTCTCCTTGCCAATGTGCACTTCGGGCATGGAGAAGACGTCCACGGCCACGCTCTCCATGGGCTGGTCAGGAACCGGGGTCCATTGGGGTTCCCCCTTGACGTTCCGGTTATCGGGATTGCAGGCCTGACAGACCGAGCAACCCTTCCTGACCTTCTTGATGGCGGTGTAGAGAACGATATGGTCGATCTCGAACCGACGCTGCATGTCAAGAGCTTGCTTCTTGACCCCTGGGTGCAGCATGTGGTGGTGCCAAGCTTCACACAGCTCGAGCACCCGGGACTCTGGTACTAGCAGCTTACCATTCCGGTAGAGCTTGCCATCTTCCTCAGTCAGCCCCTTTGGCCACTTCTGCCCGTCATCAGGGTCGGTCACAGCCCTATACTCGGCCGCAAAGGCCTCAGACTTGGCGTAGTCGTCGGTCCAGTCGTCCTGGAGGCAAGACTCCGGGAAGAGGTGCTTGTCGGACCCAGACCCCTCAGGGGCGAGCACTCTGACCGCTCTGCTCACCCTCGTTGCGAGGGGGGCATCCGCGGCCATGACGACGAAGCATTTGGCACCCTCTTCCTCCATCAGGCGCTCCATTTCGATGATTCTCTTGGCTTCAGCGGTCTCAGCCTCATCGCCATGGGCAGAGATGTCCTGCATGCCCTTGCTGGCGGGATAGGCCCACCTACTGAGACAGTCCGCCACGGTGTTATCCTTTCCAGGAATATAAACAACCGTAAGGTCGAACTTGGCCAAGGTCTCATGCCATCTTGCCCGTCGGGAGGCGGGACCTGAGGGGGTGTCCACGTGCTCCTTGTGCCACGACTGCAGACTCTGATGGTCGGTGCAGACGGTGACGGGATGGAGGGCTATGTACCCAGCCCATTTCCTGAGAGCCATGACGATGGCATACGCCTCCTTTTCACGGGGCGTCCACGTCCGTCTCTGGCCTTCCGCCAGGACTCGGCTCCAGAAGGCCACGGGCACGTGCCTCCCGTCGTCAAGCACTTGCTCCAACACAGCGCCAATAGCGTAGTCGGAAGCGTCGGTGCGCAGGACGAACCCTCGGTCGGGATCCACGAGGTGCAGACCCACTGCGGATAGCAGCGCCTGCTTCATCCCCTCAAAGGCACGGTCGGACACAGCTGTCCAGACCAGAGCCTTCTTGGACCCCTTCTTGGTCTCCTCTCGGTTGCCCTTGAGCATGGTCGTCATGGGGGCTGCATACTCGGCATACATTTTGATATACCCCGAGTAGTAGTTGCAGAACCCCAGATACGCCCGTAGCTCAGAGACCGTCTTGGGCTTTTCCCAGTGCTCAATCGCGGCCACCTTGCCAGGTATGGGCTTTCGCTGCCCGTTCCCGACTACGTGGCCAGCGAAGACCACCTCGCTTACCGCAATGGTGGCCTTGTCACTGCTGCCCGTGAGTTTGTGCCGAACCAGAAGGTCGAGCACTCGAGTGACGTCCCTCTCATGTGCCTCCAGGAGCTCCTCGTAGCTCATGCTGGGGTCCCCGGACGCGATGATCACGTCGTCCACGAAGGGGTCCGCACAGTCGCGCACCGGCTCAAGCAGGTTCTCCAGCATCCGCTGAAAAGCTGCATTGCCGTTGGTAACGCCCATGGGCATCACCTTCCACTGGAGAGGTCCAAGTGGGGTGCTCATGGCTGTGCAGGCACGGGACTCCTCGGCGAGAGGCATCTGATGATAACCATGTTTCAGGTCAATCACCGTGAAGATCCTCCGCCGGTGTTGCTTTTGCAGCATGTCCTCAATGAGGGGCAGCGTATAGCTGTCGTGCTGCGTTTGGGCGTTCAGGCCGCGGTAGTCGACCACGAGCCGCCACTCGCCGGCAACCTTCTTGGGGACGACGAAGCACGGAGAGGCCCATTCGGAGTGGCACGGCTCGAGCCAGCCTCTCTGGATGAAGTCACGGAGGATCTTTTCCATGGCCTCTTTCCTCTCGCCCCTCAGGGCAAACTCCCGGTGCCGGTACACACGGGGGTCCTGCTTCAGTCGTATCTTGGCCTCGCCATACGGTCCACGCACCGGTGGGGGGAACACAGGTTTTCCGCTGAAGAAGGTCTCGCCATACTTCTGCTTCAGCCTGGCCCTCAACGCCTGGATCTTGGGGCAGTCATCGGACTCCGCCTTGGCTTTTCCGGGCACTTGAACCACGGAGCTTACTTGAGGGGTAGCTACTCCGCTCGCTTTCGGCTCAGGTGGTCTTCCCAGGTGGCCCAAAGGGCCATCTCTGGTCTTGCCTCGGAACAGATCGCCGTAGGTGGGTGGGTTACCGCCAGGCGGCTCGTCTTGGCTGGACATGTGATCCAGCACCCTCTGTACGAAGGTATTCCCGTCATAGGAGCCGGAGACGATTGAGTCCACTTCCCACCAGGCTTTGTCCTGGCCTTTGCCCTCACGCTGGTTTCCCCAGTCGTGAAAGGGCTGATCCATATACCCCTGAACCAGATCCCACTCCTCTTCAGTGAGGGGGTCTTCCGAATCCGATTCTTCGATGTCAACAGGGGGAACCGCAAAGCATTGCCGCCATGGCTCTGCTATGATGCGGTTGACACACACGAAGTCCGTGGTGTCGGCCTGATCAAGGCCCCCATCCACATAGTGGAATTCTGTTGGCCATCTCTGGGGCGGCATGGGCTGTCCCTTAGCGTCCTGATAGACACTCTCTCCAGCCGGTAGGACGACCTTGTTTAAGGTCATGTTGGTCAATGAGGCTACCCAATGTCGGGTACTTTCCTCCTCGGTGCATCCCATAGGAACAACCAGCACTGCCTTGGAGCGGTCCTTGCGAATCTTCGCTATCGCTCTTGGAATGTCCCAGCGGGGGCAATGGATCCACATCAGTCCCTGATGCGGACCCCAGTGCTTCTTCCACGCGGAGTCCTGGGCGCTCCAGTACTTCTCACATACCCGCAGATGGGCGGAGGTTCCTGAAGAGAACGCATCCAGGGCCAGATCCGACGCTCCAAGTCCGCGACAACTCGGCTCGCCACTTCCGGCCTTACGCCGTACTCCTGGTTTGCAGGACCAGTTGGCTCAGTGTCCAGCGCGGCCACTTCGAGCCGATTGCGTTCGGGGTGGATCCATTGGCATTCCACATGGTGCTCAGGTGACGAAAGCCACGGGAGCTGGTCGTCCTGGTACAGGGTCATGGAGGCCTGGGCCGGGAGGACGCCGGAGTCCGTCTCCATCATGAAGTCGTACCCGACGATCATGTCCCAGTCCATCTCGGCCTCGTAGAAGCGACCGTGCAGGAGGATTTCCTTGCCGAGGTCTGGGCGGCTCAGTTCACGATGGTTCACGAACTGCAGCCCAATGGCCGCTTCCTTCGTGCCTCCCACCATGTACTGGCCGTTCGCCACCTTCAGCCTGACAGGTTTCCGACTGTCGGTAAGACACTCTGGCGGAAGCAGGCCAGCCTTGACCAAGCTGACTTGAGCTCCCGTGTCGACCAACACGTCGAAAACCTTTTCCACTTCCCCGCATAGGGCACGGACCTTAAGATGCAACTGCCGCTCGCGACCGACACGGCGCACGGCGTGCAAACTCAGGATCTCCGGCCGTTCCAGAAGCTCAACAAGCGACTGGTGCAGGTCGTGGACAATGGGCTCAGGCTGCCCATCTGCAGCATCCAGCTGCGGTCCGGGTGATCCTCCGATACTCTCGGATAGATCCTGTAGTACATCAAACACATTCTTGGTCGCGAAGGACGGACGGGTGCAAGGGTTCGTGCCTTCACTTGCCCTCACCCCGCCTCCGCGACTGGGCGCCGGACAGGGCCTTCCGCCCGCGGCAGTCCCCTTGTGTTTATCGACTCCCGACTGGGATGGTTCGGCGCTTCCCACGTCACCATCCTGCGACCGCCCTAGCTGGGGCCCTTGGCTGCAGGGGCTCCGCTAGGGGGCGTCGGTTGTGGAAGAGGGGGTGTTCTCCTCGGCCTCAACGTCGTTGATGCCCTTCTTCCTTCCCCCTTTCTTACCCTTGTTCTTGTCCTTGTCCTTGTTCTGGTCATTCTGGTTGTTCTCCTTGTTCTTGTTGTCCGATCTGGGGACCCAGTTCCGCTTGATCTCCTGGATCTCCTTGGCCAATTCGGTCCCCACCGTCGACATCAGCTTGGCCAGCTCGTCCTTGTCCACCTCCATCTTGGCTTCCCGGATACCCGCGGGCGCACGCTTCTTCGACCCGTGCGCCTTCTTGTAGGCGTCCGTGTCGGCCTTGTGGGTGGGGCATGTTCGGTGGTCATGGTTGAAGCCTCGCTTCCTCCCATAACACACGAAACAGCCCTGAGGGTGAGCTCGTATGAACTCCCCAAAGGACAGCGGAGGGTCGCCAATACGGCGAGGGTCCCTCTTCTCCTGCTTCCTCCAACCCTGCTGCAGGGGCTTCCAGTTTCCCGGTTTGCTCCCCGCGTTCAGGTTCTTGGCCACGAAGGCGCAAACGGCCACTTCGGCGGGCTCATCGTCGTCGTCATCGTCGACGAGAGTCTCATCGCTGCCGGCTCCCGCTGGGTCCATGGCATCTTCCCCGCCAGGTCCCTCGCCAACGTAGTTGACGTCGCGGTCGCCGGGCCTCAACCCGCGGGTGTGGTGGAGGTTTCGGTACTCCTTGAGTACTTCCTCGCCAACCCACTCCAGGATCTCGTCGCAGCTCATCCGCGCCGGGATGGGCTGCAGACAGGTGGTCTGGCCGCTCAACTCACAATCGTCAAGGCGCCACATCGCGGTCTTCTCGCGATCGCCCGAGACGGTGATGAGAAGAGCGTTCCGCAGGGAGTGCCGTTTGACATCCCGGGCCACGTTCTTCTTCGCCCAAGCCACCACATTCGTATGATACTCCTTGGGGAGCATCATGTTGACCGTGTGGTTGGACTTGGCCCTCTTGGATTCCTCCTTGGTGACCCTCTTGATCCATGCTTCCGGCAGCATGGAGAGCAGGCGAGCCTGCTCGTCACCCTCGTTCCAATCCTCCACGTTGCGGCGGAAGAGGGTGCATTTCCCTCGGAAGTCTCGCCACTCTCGTAGGCGGATCTCCCGTCCATCATGCTCAAGCTTGATGGACTTCCAGCGCTTGGCCGCCACCTGCGGAGCGTCCACCCGCTCCTGCTCGTTGAGCCACTTCTTGGCTTCCTTGAGGGTCTTGATTTTCCCCTCCTTGGTCGCCAAGAAGTATAGCTCTCCGAGCACTTCCGGCAGGCGGTACCTGAACCGTTTGAAGACATACTTCTCCGGATCAGCGGGAGGCAGGTCTTCAGTGACGGTCAGCCCCCAATCGTCCAGCTTCTCCAAGAAGCGGTCGAGGTTGAGGGGGTTGCCGTCGTACATGGGGGGCTTGATGTCCTTCAAGTCTTCCCACACGGCGGCATCCGCGGCCTTAGAGACCATGAACGCCGGCCGCGAGGTCGACCGAGGTTCCCATCGGCCTCGCCGGCGGACTCCCACGGCAGCCACGTCCATCTCCTCCATGGAGCCCCTGTGGCTACGCCGCGGTTCCTCCACGTACGCTGAACCAAAATGTTCACGCCGTACTGCATCCATGTACGCATCCTCATCACGGCGCCGGCGGCTGCGTTCAGCGGCCTCCCGTCGTACACCACGCGGCGGGCTGATGTCGAACTCCTCCAGGTCCAGGTCCAGGTCCTCACTTTCGCCGACATCCCACTCCACGTCTCCTCTGGGGACCTCATCCCTGAGTCCACCATAACGTCCTCCAGCCCTGGGGATTGGCACCGGGGCTGGTGCCGGGCGTCGGGGGCGTACAGGCGTCCGCGGTGGAGCACGGCGGTTGTGGTAGTCCGCGCTGAGCCACTCATCGCGCCATTCCTCACTGCCACTGCCGGGCGGCACGCGCTCGTTGCGGCGGCCCGCGCTGTGGTGAGAGGGGGCGGTGAGAGAGGGGGCACTGGCGCTGGGGCGACTCCTGGGGGCTCCGCCGGGGGCGTGGGGTCTGCCTGGACCTGGTCCGAGTCCCCAGCCGTCGTCCGACGAGCCAGACTCCAGGGGTGGGTGGTCGCTGCCGACGCTCCCACGGGCTTCCAGCGCATCCAGCCTCTCCTGCAGGCCGCTGACGACGTTGGTCAGCGACTTGGTCTCGGCCCTGGCGATGTCCAGCTCCTTCTGCGCGCGCGCGGCGACCCCGGAGATGCGAGCCATCTCGACCTTGCCCGTGTCTACCTCGCACTCGAGGGAAAAGACCCTCCTGCGGAGGTAGACAATCCACCGCCAGGTGGTATCCGGGTCGCCGTTCCCTGGTGGGTCGTCGGGGTCCCCAGGGGGTCCTCCAGGAGGGCCTCTGCCGGGTCCGCCCGGTCCAGGGGGTCCTCCCCCGCCCGGTGGTCCGCCTCCAGGGGGTCCACTCGCTGGGCGTTCTCCAGGGGGTCCTGATGGTCCTCCGCCAGGGGGTCCCGGTGGGTCTCCGCCGGGTCGCCTCGGTGGGTCCGAGGATGGGCGCGTGATGCCGAAGTCCATGTCGTCATCCTCGTCCATGTTGCCCCACCTGGGCGTCTCGGTCTCGGAAGACTCCGAGCTCCGGTAGGGAGGAGGGGGATCCTCATCCTCACCTTCCATGGGGACGTCTCCGCCTCCTCCGCCCGTCCAAGCCACCACTTGGCGATGTCGGCGGCCTCGTTCATCCCCGTCACTGGCGGTGAAGAAGGGGTCACTGTCGTGGGGGTGTCCACCCGCTGGCCTCCGCGGCCTCTCGGGGGTCTTCCCCTTGCCCTTCCTCCGTCGATAGGCGGTGGTGCCACTGCTCCCACTGCTGCCCGTGTCCGCCTCATCCAGCGTCATCTTGGAGGAGGCGTCCCCTTCGAAAAGCTTTCGAAGGGTCTCCACTCGTGATCCTCCCGGGGGAGTCTCGCGGCGGAGTTTGGCCTCTGCCTCCTCCATTGCGGCGGTGGTGGCTGCGGCAGCCCGCACTTCGGCTTCTTCCCGAGCACGAGCCGCCTCGGCTTCCCGGGCCTGCTGCAGCCGCGCCTTCTGCGCCTCCAACGCCGCCAGCTCCGCCTCCGTCTTGGCCTTCTCCTCAGCGACTTTCCGTCGCGCGGCCTCGATGGCTTCCTTCTTGGCGGCGTCCTCCTGGGCCTTAGCCGCCGCTTCGGCGTGGGCCCTTTCCTCCGCCTCCTTCTTTGCCCTCTCTTGGGCCAGCGCCTCTTCCAGCGCCTTCACCTCGGCCTCCTTGCAGGCAATGGCCTCCTGCGTCCGGCGGGCTTCCTCGTCGGTTGCCCTGATCCGGGCAGCCACTGCCTCATGGGCGGCCGCAGCCGTGAGACCGGCCGCGATGGCTGCCACTTTCGAGGCGTGGTAGTCCATGCCTCTGCCCCACTCGGTGGCTTCCTCACGGGCGATGGCGACGGCGCCCTCCACGGCAGCGTTCTGCTGCGTGGCCCGTTGCCGGGCAACCCGAAGGTTGCAGGGCGCCCCACAGACGCGCTCACAGGCGCGCGCCACGTCCCTTTGGGCGGGAGCGGCGCTGCTGCTGGAGCTGGCCTGGTCGGCCGGCATCCTCCCGCGGTGGGCCGACTCCACGTCGCTGCTGGGGCCTGCTGAGGCCTGCTGGGGCTTCAGGAGCAGCGGACGGGGCTTGGCCCTGGTCTGCCTGGCGACTTTGATGTAGTCGCCAAGGGTGGTGGAGCCGGGGTGGTGACCACCATTGGCCCGTTGGGGACTGGGGGCTGGGGTTCCGCCCTTGGCGCCTTGGGCGGCTTCGGCGGCCAGGGACTCCTGGTACTCCCGCCACCTCCGGTCCCGCCTCCTGTCCCCGGCGGACCGTTTCTCCGTCGCCGGAGACGCGCTGCTGCTGCCCTGCAGCCTGCGCTCGCTCCCCGGTTCCGGGAAGTTCTTCTCGATCACGTCCCACAGGGAGACGTTGATCGAGGCGCCCGACGGGTAGGCGTTGGGGTCCTCGTCCTCCTCAATCCCGTCGGGGCGCAGCCCTTCGCCGGGCCTGTCCGGCCGGGTCCACGTCCTCCAGCGCTTGCGGCGGAAGCGGTACTCGTACCCTTCCGCCCGCAGCCACTCCTCCACTGCCCGCAGGCGGTCCTCCCCCATGTCCTCGCGGAGCTCGAAGCTCCCGGGCATGCCGCCTTCGCACTGGGGATTGCTGTAGCGGTACTGCTGGTCCAACAGCAATCCGCACAGCAGGCGCGCCACATGGGGGTGGGGCTGCGGCCACCTCCTACCCGCTTCTTGCCAATTCACCATGGCAGCGGAGGCGTAGTTGGTCTTGAGGTCCTTGATGTGCACTCGTTCAACTCAACGAACTGGTTGTGGTTGTTGAGGAGGGTGCTGCAGCACTGGATTGGAAGTGCGGCTGGTGCTGGTCAGCCGGTGGTTGTGGAGGTGGTTGACGCGGCCTTGCTGGTCGGCCGATGGGACTCCGGGTCGGCCGATGGGGCTGATGCAGGAGTCCTGGTCTGTGCACCTCTTTCACGGTTGCTGCGCGGTCAGGGCGATGCTCTGGACGGCGCTGCTGGCTCCGTGACGAACTCGGCGCTGTCGCTGGGCGGCGCTACGAGCTGCTGCGCTGCGCTGCGAGTTGCTGCGCTGCGCTGCGAGCTGCGGGCTGCGCCGCGCTGCTCGGGGTGGGTGGCCCCGAGTGGCACGCGAGGGCTGGGTAACCCCGCGGCGGTGAAACGCTTTTGACGCGTTCCCGTGGGGGGCCGGCCACGGGACGCTGCGGTGACACGCACAGGTGAGCAGGCAGGCAAGGCACTACGCTCACAAGGGCATCAATACGCTCGTGTCATGTGACAAAGCGTTTCAGAATCCTTGCCACTCTGAAATGAGGGAACGAAAGTATGTACAGCAACACATCAGGATATGTACACATGGGGTTAAGACTGGACTGGGGTAAGGGCATTACAGAACAATAGACACTCTATCCCAACTCATGTCCCAATCCCAGGTCCGACCCTCTCAGTGGCTGGTGGGGGCGGGGGCTCAAACACAACCCATGCCCTGCTCAGTCCGGACCCTGAAACCCTGCCAATGGGAGAGGTGTCCCGCCTAGCCACAGGCGAGTTCCTGGGAACCAAGTGGCTCCAAGGACAACCCACAGTCGTCCCCTATGCTCCCTTAGCGGCAGGTCCCAACTCCCCTCTGAGTCAGAGATAGGGCCCCGCCATAATCCCTCAGGAGTTGGTAGCTGAAAATGGGCTGTTTCAGCCCAAACTGATATTAGCTCCAAAATTCCCAAAATTGACCTCTCGTCCGGACCCGCCAGAGGTAGGGACGAGGCAACTGACCCTATGCCCTTCGAGTACGAACTCCCTGAAGCCCTCACCCAACCTGGTTCCCTCTGAGGTCCCGGCATCAGGGCACCACGTGTTCGTCAAGTGGGGTCATGATGCCAAAAATCACCAAAATTGGCATCATTTCCACGCGTGGCTCGCCCGGCCAAGGTAAGGCCAATGACTCACAGGGTAGGAGGCAGGACCTAGGACTTATATCTGAGTGTACAACTTGAATTTGGGTCCGGGACCCCTATGGGCTTAGAGAAATGGGGCCGCCAATTGACCACACGGAAAGGGGAAATTGGGGTCCCAAAATTGGGTCATTTTGGCTGCTTGAGATGAGCCAAAATTCGGTGCGCTCCCAATAGTATATCTCCACGCCGGCTTGGAGATCGGATCCGCCATTCCATACGCAATCCATCGAGAGTCCAACAGAGACTCCCATGCACTTGGCTCTCAAAGATCTCCATGTCACTCGGCGTGGTGATGATCCCAATTGGGTCCACAAATGCCAAAATGGCAAAATTGCCCACACTCACTTTGGGCTAGCGCCTTAACGAAGGTGGCTCCGCTTCGCCCACGTGGTGTGTGGACCATGGGGACCATTACCCATAACACCCATGTCATATATGGTCCATTGGTCCATGCGTCCGGCGTGCACGAGGGTTAGAACATAGTGCACGGCGGGCAGCAAAAGTGGAAAATTGCTCAAAATGGCCAAAAATGCGCACACTCATGGTTAGGGCAAATGAGGCACATGCCCGACTCGGACCAGAGTGTGCCATAGTATTGGTATCAAGTCCTATGTGTCCAACATATCTTTTGGGCGTCGCCCAACTCCTCCGGTTTTGGGAATGGCAGGGTCGCCAAGTGGGCCCATGATTTGGGATGGTCCCAAATCGCCAACATGGCGGCCACGGTATGCCAAGCTCAAGAGGAGTTATTCGCCGGGTCCAAGATATGTTGGGCACCGAAGTATGTACCCTCATATCATACTTGAGTCATGATGTCAATTGAGCGCAACGTTGAGATACACGGTCGCCACTTGACATCATGACGGGCCAAAAATGGCAAAATTGGCACAAGCACACACAAAAGTGCCTTGAAAGGTGCATAATTATATTATAATATCTTCGGCTTGGATCGTGCAATCACTTAATCCTTCTAAACACAATGACTTGACACCAATGACCTTCGATCCCACATATGTGCTCCACTTGGAGCGCCTTGAAAGGTTACGAGCGCTACTTCCCAAGTGGGCACATGAAAATATGGAAAATTGCAAAATACACACCTTGCTCCCAACGCATCGCTTCGGGTTCACCACACAAGCTTCCCTTCACGAAGGTTAGGCTTCCAATTGATCGTAGGGAGTATGGAGAAGGGGCTTGCACAATATGAGGTCCATTGGCGGGCTTAGCTTGGAGTAATGGACCCGCCAAATGGGCACGCAACACAACACATGGCACATACCACATATTGCCCAAAAAGGTAGCTCCCACCACGATATGTCATGCCCCTCCAAGGGCATTACTTTGTGTCAATCGCTCATAGGAACTCAAGGAGAGTTCCTATGCAACACCAACACTTGCGCGCTACACTCGAAAGTTATCTTAACGCACGCAATATCATGGCCAATGAGTTATAACGCAAACTCTACCCTCTTGACCATGATCCATTACACTAGCGCGCACGTGTGGAAACACAAGGCATATAATGCTTCCTAAATTACGTCGGGAGTATTGTGAATACATCCCACGTTTCCTTATCGTCAATACTCGCAAGCGGCACGAGATATGACCCTTACAAGTGGCCTCACGAATCAACTTTGTTTTGCCCATATCTCTGAGTCAAATGGAGGGCAAGATAAAAGGAAAGTTGATTCGTGCCTAGGGAAGCACGTAGGTCCACTCGAAAGAGGTCAAATCAAGTGCGGGGATGTCGAAGTCGAAAATCCGATTTCGACATCCTGAAAAATTCGGATTAAGGTTGCGAGTGTAAGATGTGAAAATTGCGGAAGCGTCCATGCAGTTCCTGAAGGCTTTGGAGCCTTCGTGACGGATTGCGTTAAAATTTCCATTATAAACAGTTAAACTGGCGGTTACGGTAAAGTCGCGATCCAACCGCCAGCAGTCAAAACAGTGAATATCAGAACGGAAGCATAAAACTTGACGGAAACAATATGAAAATAAAACCCTGTTGATTCCTGATGTTCTGATATACAAATCTCCGCTGGCGGTGCATCGGTTGCCGATGCGGGGCTTTACGGCACGGAAAGGAGCGTCAACGGGCGTGTTCCCTTCCGTACATGGGGTTAGTGGACCGGAGACCGGTTGTATGCCGTAACCTAGCCATGGGGTTCTGGGTACCGCTTCACTAGAATAGGATGAATGTGCTGAGCTTGCACCGCCTTCGCTTGCTCCTGGTGAGACAGTTCTGCAAATTCGATTGCCATGTTTGCACTCTGACATCCTGGAAAGCAAGGGCTGCTAGACTACCGATGGATGTCATGCTGCCAAGCTGCCAGGCTGTTAGTCTACATTGGAGATGCAAAACCGGAACCTTGCAAGCTGGCCATGTGGATAATCCAACTACTTGGGATGATAGAGATGTGCCGCTGAACTTGGATGGCATGCTGTCAAGCTGTCAAGCTCTTACTCTATGATAATCACAGGGCAGGCAGGGACAGGGTGTCATGCTGTGATGCTGTCAAGCTGCCAAGCTGTTATACTACTTCGCTCGCCAAACAAGCCTCAGCCGCCAAGCTGTTGGTCAAGAGAGGCCAGGAATGAGGATCTTGCTATCAAGCTGTCTAGCTATTAGACGACGTCACTTTCCAGATTTGCAGGCAGGACAGGACGACTCTCAGCAGAAGAGCACAAAGTTCTAAGGTGTCATGATGTACAGGCGCTGGATCTCCAGGCTGCTGTCAAGAAGTTGTTGGATGTCGTGAAGTCCGATACAATCCTGAAGGAGCACATGGTGCAGTTATTTTGATGTACCTCTTGTGGGTTTGTTCATTAGTTGTTTCTGGCGCACTTGTTGGTACTGTCGTGATTTCTCTGCTTGTTGCACGTTCATTCTGTGGTGCGGGGTGCCATGTTGTGGGGTCCTGCTGTCAAGCTGTGGCCTGTTGTCCTTTGGGTAGCGACTTCAGACTTGTTGGGCAGTGGTGCGTCTGCCTCCCAAAGGCTGCACCGGTGACTTAGGTGGTTCCTGAGTGCGGTAGCGCACGCCTTAGGGCGTTTGCTTGATGCGGCCTGACAGGATGCCCAGGGGGGGGGGGGTGTCCTCCAGGGTCAATACGCGGACCCCCCGCCCCACCCCGGGTTTTTCCCGTTCGATAGTGGGGACCGGCCATGCCTTGCCCTCTTGGGAGTTACTTGACTTTGGGCCGAGCGGCAGGAAAAAAATTTTGACCCAGGGGTTTCCGGGGTCAAAAAACTGAAAGTGGTATTTTCAGTATTTTCGGCCTCAGCGCGCTGATTCCGAAAATACCCAGTTTACTTTTTGACCCCCCCCCCCCAACCTCAACCAGGCCGGCTTGGCATGGGCCGGGTCCGGGGTCCCTACCCACGGCCCAACCCAAGCCCCCCCACGCCTCCCCGGGGGTGAGAGGGGATCCGCGTAGGACCCGGTTGAGGCGGCTCGCTGGGTGTTGCCTAGAGGCGAGTTAAATAGGGTACGACCTCTAGGGGCTCCATCCACAGCACTACCACATTAAGTTTGGGCTGGGCTCCCTCTTACAATGTTGTTTGCGGCAGCTATGTGTTTTGTTGTCGCTAGTGTGTGCCCACCCTTCAAGTGGCTAACCTTTTGGTGTCGATTCGGTCCAAGTACAAAATTTCATTCCTTCAAGCCCCCTATTCTGCGGGGGCTTCACCAGGAGCCCCACAAATCTATAATGCGATGTGGTAATTCCGCCCGGCCACACCCGCATTACGGGGTACCGGGGTGCATCCCCATCAGGTGGCCATGCGGCCATGCTTGCGCTTTGCCGGCAGGCATCAATACCTCTATGTGGCGATCATGAGATGATCATGGTTGTCTGTCTTTGACAACACACATTGTGAATGGAGCTTTGTGCCGTTCTGTTGTACGTTTCCTTCGTGCCCACATCTATAAAGGGGCATGGAGCGGATTCGCAAGAAGACACACGCTCTGAACTGAGCTACGTGGATTCTACCGGTGCCAAGACCTTGGGATTCGAGTTTGTTGATATGAGCCCACGGGGGGCCCTGAAGCTCTAGTCCCCATACACCACCCTGGGGAGGTTGTCAAAAAGTGGGGGGACTTGTCCATGTTTTGCCTTATAGGGATTGACCTGATTTCGGATGCGGTGTGCATGGTTGGGGATGCATCAGTTACAAAGTTCTTCAGGTTTAAATGCCCGACAAGGACCCAACGGAGAGAGAGGGGGAGTAGGTGGCCGTGTGAGGATGTGTGTGTGTGTGTGTGTGTGTATGCATGCATTGCAGGCGTGTAACCCTCCATGGGGTTTGATTTGCACACCTCACCACCTTGTTCTGACATTTTGTGTCAAAATTCCCTGACCTTGGACGTGGTTGTATGCAGCCGTGGGGCTGTGGGGGTGTGCCCAGCCTATCTGCACGCCTCAATTACAAGTTTGACTAACTTGTTTGACTTAATTACATTGTTGAATGTTTTGAATTGCTGCAATATTTCTGTGCGTGCGGACTGCGTTGTAAATAGATAGCATGCTAAATTGCCAAAAGCATGGACGGCCCTTACTGCCCAAGGGCTCGCACCCCAAATCGGGCGGGTAAAGTGCGGTAAGTAGGGTACACAAAATGGGGGTGCCTTTTGGCAAAGGGGAATGTACATTTTTGTGGGATCCCGAAAATAGCACCTCAGACACGAAGTTGAGGTAAACCGACAGAAACTGAAAATGAACCTGTGCATACAGGACCCCAAAATCACAGCATTTCAACGAACCATGCGAAAATTCGCTTCAATTTACGATTTCAGCTGTTTTGTACCCCTGAATCAAACAAAATCGTCAAAAGAAGCGAAATTTCGCATGAATGTAACGTTAGTAGGCAATATGTACCCACAGTATGTGTCTGTCATACTGTTCCCGGTATGCACAACAGCCTGTGCAAACACACGTACTGTAGTTGGCCTAGTTGCAGCAGTGTTTCTCTGTACATGCAATCATTCCACATTGGCAGTGTCACACAGATACACAGACAGCATGCCACTTCCCTGCATCATTGTGCCATCACGGTGCAATGCCATAGCAAATCATTGAAAGGGAAGCCGGCATGCGAAATCTCGCTTCATGTCATGTTTTGGGCTTATAACCGGTGGTTATTCCCTTTGTGTGCCTCTGCCTTCCAAAGGGGGGGGGGTTACACAGCAGTGCTGCCGTCAAGCTGTGTGCAGTTGCCGGCAGCTACCTTGGATCCTGTCCAATTTTACGCAAAAGTGGGAAAAAAGTGCATCTTTTGGCGATTTGATGGTGTGTTTTACAGATTTTTCCTTCAGTGATTTCCAGCCCTTTTATTGCAAATCAGCTGAATGCTACCCCTGTTTTGCATTCTCTTTTTTCCTCACCACTGTTGGCTCAGATTTGGGGGTACATTTTGTTGTCTGTCTCCCACTACATTCCCTTGTTTCGTTTCGCATCCCCCCCCCCCCCAGGGATGGGTTGGGCAGTAAGGGCCGTCCAAGAAAAGTACGTAGCACAGATGCAAAACAGCTGGTATGCCAAAAGATGTGGTGCTGTTACTTACAATAATGGCATGCACACGTCAAATCATTTACTTCGGATGCAAAATAGTTTACTGAACCCAGACCAACTTGGGCAAAGGCAAAGTAGCTTGGTGAATACAAGTGGCAACCATCGCATGGTGCAGATGGAGAGCACCTTGGTTTAGACGCAACTATATGTGGTGAACACCTAAAATTGCTTGGTGCAGGCCTGATCAATAGGTGCACATGCAGACTAGGTCGGTATGGACCCAAAACCACTGTTTTACATACATCTATTTTTCATCAACCTCATGGAGATTCATGCTGTGGACTTGAAATTGCTCGTGCAGATGGCACTTCGTTGCACAGCATGAGAAGGCAGCAACGAGAGCTGCTACGGTTGACAACAACACACAGTCAATGTGCCGTTTGCAAACTGTTTGTGTTTGTGTTCGGTTTGCGCATGGCACTTCTGCTAAAAAAAGCATCTTTGCGCACACCTTGGTAATTGCCCGCCACCATACCTTTATAGTGCAGTCCTTCACCCAATACTACACACTGTTTGCGAATGCATTTGTTTCACAAATTCTTTTTTAAATAAAGGAATATCTATTCGCAAAGCAGCCGCAAACTTTTGTCAGGAACTTATTTCCTGCACAGCCATGAGGTGTTCTACACCATGACACATGCAATTGGTAAAAAGATAGACTGGAAATGGACAGATTCCATAACTCTGTGCCAACACCTCCGTTTTGGGCAATCTAGTTTTGGCTTGTTGGCGATTCGTGACATTGGCCACTGCCCCTTACAGAGCAATGCTACAGGGCATGGGGTTCCCAAGAAAGCACCCCCCCCCCCAACTTCCCCTTAGATATGGGGGGGGGGTGGCATCTAGACCGAGGGTCCTGGAGCCCCCGTGTGTGAGCCTTCCCTGTGTAATACCACGTACTGGGGGAGTGTTAAAGGCGGCCGCTCGAGATTACGCCGTGTCTTGGTTTCGACCGGTGCCATTTGTTTCGACCGGTGTTGTGGACACCCGCTCAGGGTTGAGAGGTAAGTCCCCTTGGACGTGCCGAGGCATCCGAAGTGACCAAAATCACTATGTAAAATGGCAAGTAATCACCAATATGAATAATGGATTTTTACAGAACTCTCCGGGTCCCGTCCAGGAGAAATGAGGCTTTGGTGACAATAAGACTTAGCGGTGCGTGGCGACACTTGTAGCTCCATACAGGTGCGTCTTGTAGCCGTGTTGGCCCCTTAGAAAGGGCCAAGACAGACGCTTTGTCCAAAATCCAAGGGTAAAACAACAGGTACTCACCAAGTCTGGAAATGCACGTCTCCAGAATCCTCCGGGTCCCGTCCAGCAAGGTTCAGGTGAGGACTCCTTGGAGATGTGTAAGGACGTATATAGTGCTGTCTGGCTGCGCCTTACAGCAGCGATGGCCACCCAGAAAGGGCCGAGACCGCCGCAATGACCAATCCGTATGTAAAATGGATTGTAGTCGCCACGTCAAAACATATATTTTTCCAGAACACTTTAGATTTCGTCCAGGAGGGTTCGGGTGTTCATTTGGAGACAATAGGACTACCTATGATGGGTGGGCACTGTTGTACAGCCGTCCAGGAGTCTCACAACCACCATGGCTACTCAGAAAGGGCCAGGGCAGCTGCTGTGACCAAACTCCCTATGTAAAATGGCTCACCTAGTCCTAACAGCAACTTTTGCAAGTCCCTTCGGGTCCTGTTCAGCAGGGTGCCGTGCAGTGGCGGAGGGGGGAGGTACACTGGGGTTGCCAATTGATTGGTGCAACTCCTGGGACTTGTGCCAGCCTTGATCACCCTCTTGGGATCTAATGCCACTGTCATTTTCACAGCCCAAGCAGCTATGCAACAAGTTGCTACAAGGACACTTGATGGAAAGCCCTTGCAGATTTTTTGGGCGCACCGAGAATAGTTTGACCATTCCTGGCCTCGCGTATGTCACACCCCCTTGAAGCTAGGGTCGGACTGTCATCGGGCTGTCATCGGGCTGGGATCGGGCTGGGATCGGGCTGGCACTGCATTCTCATCGGGCTAACATCCGGCTGGCATCAGGCTGGCATCAGGCTGCGATCGGTCTGGGATCGGGCTGGCATCGGGTCGGCATTGGCTGGCATCAGGCTGGGATCGGGTCGACATTAGGCTCGGACTGGGCTGAGATCAGGCTGGCATCGGGCTGGGATCTGGCTTGGATTATGTTTGGATCGGGCTCGCATCGGGCTGGCACCGGGCTGGCATCGGGCTGGCATCGGACTTGGGTCGATCGGGCTGGCATTGGGCTGCGATCCGGCTGCAATGCAATGCAATGTACTCTATTGTACCGCA
Source organism: Eutreptiella sp. 'Long Island Sound 2002' (assembly GCA_964036045.1). Taxonomy (NCBI): domain Eukaryota; phylum Euglenozoa; class Euglenophyceae; order Eutreptiales; family Eutreptiaceae; genus Eutreptiella; species Eutreptiella sp. 'Long Island Sound 2002'. The sequence continues at coordinate 18,267,943 of OZ038392.1, read as the reverse complement.
ATGCAATTTAATGTCATGCCATGTTGTGTCGTGTTGTGTCGTGTCGGGTTGTGCCGTCTCGTCTCGTGTCGGGTCAGGTCGGGTCGGGTCGGGTTGGGTCGGGTTGAGTTGGGTACGGTACGGTACGGTATGGTACTGTACTGTACTTTACTGCACTGTGTTGTGCTGTACTGTACTGTACTCTACTGTACCGTACCGTACCGTACCGTACCGTACCGTACCGTACCGTACCGTACCGTACCGTACCAAACTGTACCGTACTGTACTGTACTGTAATGCATTGTAATGTACTGTACTGTATTGTACGGTACGGTACGGTACGGTACGGTACGGTACGATACGGTACGGTACGGTACGGTACGGTACGGTACGGTACGGTACGGTACGGTACGGTACGGTACGGTACGGTACGGTACGGTACGGTACAGTACAGTACGGTACGGTACGGTACGGTACGGTACGGTACGGTACGGTACGGTACAGTATGGTACGGTACGGTACGGTACGGTACGGTGCGGTGCGGTGCGGTGCGGTGCGGTGCGGTGCGGTGCAGTGCAGTGCGGTACAGTACGGTACCGCACGGCACGGCACTGCACTGCACTGCACTGCACTGCACTGCACTGTAAAGTAACGAATGTAACGTAACGTAACGTAACGGTAACGGTACTGGTACCGGTGCCGCACCGCACCGTACCGTACCGTACCGTACCGTACCGTATATTAGTTTACCTTACCTTACCTTACCTTACCTTACCTTACCTTACCTTACCTTACCTTACCTTACCTTACCTTACCTTACCTTACCTTACCTTACCTTACCTTACCTTACCTTACCTTACCTTACCTTACCTTACCTTACCTTACCTTACCTTACCTTACCTTACCTTACCTTACCTTACCTTACCTTACCTTACCTTACCTTACCTTACCTTACCTTACCTTACCTTACCTTACCTTACCTTACCTTACCTTACCTTACCTTACCTTACCTTACCTTACCTTACCTTACCTTACCTTACCTTACCTTACCTTACCTTACCTTACCTTACCTTACCTTACCTTACCTTACCTTACCTTACCTTACCTTACCTTACCTTACCTTACCTTACCTTACCTTACCTTACCTTACCTTACCTTACCTTACCTTACCTTACCTTACCTTACCTTACCTTACCTTACCTTACCTTACCTTACCTTACCTTACCTTACCTTACCTTACCTTACCTTACCTTACCTTACCTTACCTTACCTTAAACTACCTTACCTTACCTTACCGTACCGTACCACACCGTACCGTACCGTACCGTACCACACCGTACCGTACCGTACCGTACTGTACCGTGCCGTACCGTACCGTACCGTACCGTGCCGTACCGTACCGTACCGTACCGTACCGTACCGTACTGTACCGTACCGTACCGTACCGTACCGTACCATACCGTACTGCAAGCTACATAGCGTACGGTACGGTACGGTACGGTACGGTACAGTACGGTACGGTACGGTACGGTACGGTACGGTACGGTACGGTACGGTACGGTACGGTACGGTACAATACGGTACGATACGTGGCATGGCGTGGTGTGGCGTGGCATCCCGTCGCGTCGCCTCATGTGACGTACCGTACCGTACCGTACCGTACCGCACCGCACCGTACCGTGCTGCGTGCTGTACCGTTCCATGCTGTGCCGTAGCGTACCATACCGTACCATACTGCTCCTTGCCAGGCCATGCATATTGTTGGCATTCCCCGAGTATGGGCCAAATGAGTCGTTTCCCTGGAGGGAGAAGCTGGTCATGGCTACACCATCTGCCCATTTCGTTCCACCCCAGCCGATCCTTCACGTTATTTGCCTGTGGTGCTAGTCCATTCGGGATTGTACATGCTCTTGGACTTGGCACACAGTGTTATTGTCCCAGGGGTGGGGGGCTCGGATTAGCCTGCTCGGGTGTGTGGGATAAGGATCTGTTCAGGTGTTTGAGTGCTTTTTGCAAGGCTTCCGCCCCCAAGTCCCCTTCCAATCCTCGTACCCCCTACGGACTCAGAAGAAATGGCCTGAATCCAAAGCCCGAACTAACGTGCAGCCGGGCCTGGGCATCAGAGCTCCCCAGCCCACAAAGTTGTCCCCCATGTTGACAGCCTTTACTTGCTGTGATTTGGCCACCTCCTTCCCTTTGCAGTTATGCAATGATGCCCTTCACAGCTGAAATTGTGTTTTCCATCGTTCAACACTTGTCACACACTGCCCGATCTGTAGTCCTCAGAGTCCAACACTCAAATTGCATTTCCTATGTTCCAACAGAGCCAACCACTGGCGTAGCCATGGGCCGTCAGTTGCGATGGGTGTCAAGTGTTTGCAGCATGCCCCTCGAGTGCACAATCCACGCCCGCTCTCCCTCCGCCTCCTTTACCTTCCCTGCCCTGCCTTCCCTTCCCTCCCCTTCAGGCCTCTCCACCACTGCTGCTCCCTGCCATCATTGCCAGCGAACACAAAGTAGGCCACTTCATCTACTGGGTGGTGGATTGCCTGTGGCACATGTCCCCGGCGGCCAAGCCGTTCCTGGTGGCACAGATTATGGAGGACGGGAAGGTGGGCGCCGATGAATGGATGTACCAAGGGGCACACGCTGGTCAGCAGGACCGCACAAGGCATCCAATGCCGCCTTCCAGCGCTGGTGGGAGGGATCAGGCCGCCAGGCCTTGTTCTGCCTGGATGCTATTGTCCCAGGGGTGAGGGGATAGGATTAGCCTGCTTGGGTGTGTGGCATAGGGATCTGTTCACCGAGCTGGCTCTCCCAGTTGAGGTTTTCCAACCATTTTTAGGTCCAGTAGATGAGCTATGTATTTTGGCAAGCAGCAGCAGCAGCAAGCAGCAGACAGGTCAATATTATTTGTGCTAACACCATTGCTCGAAATTGTGATCCCGGTAGCTCAAGACGACCGCAGAGCAATTGTGCATCACCTGAAACAAGTTTCGTGCAATTTTGAGCCGTCTAGCTCATGGCCGATTTACTGCCGAAAATGGCTGAATTCAGCCCGAGGGAGCTCGAAATCAGCCCCGAAATTCAGAATTCACCTCGCCAGAGGTTGTGAGATCAAGGGCGGGCGAAACGACACCCTAGGCTTTTTGGGGGGTATTCGCGTCTTGAAGACTTAACAATAGTACCGAGCTGGGAAGGATTCTAAATTTTCATTTTGGGGTTGATGTCGGGATGCTTGGGGGTGTTTTTGGCCAATTTCGACAGCAAATTGGCCATACAACGGGCTAGACGGCTCAAAAACTGCACGAAACTTGGTTCAGGCGATGCACAACTGCTTTCCGGTTGTTTTTGAGCTATTGGAAGCACAATTTCGAGACGCGGTGTTCGCACAAACAATTGTGACCTGTCTGCTTGCTTGGTTGTTCCGGGCTGTTTTCAGCCTTTTCAAGCCTGTTTTGGGCACACAAATGGCCATAAAACGCGCTACACGGCTCAAAAATTGCACGAAACCGGATGCATCAGATGCACATTTTGATTCTTTAACGTTTAGGTCGCCGGCTGTTGTCGCTGAAAAATTCCCGTAGCACAGGAAAATTGCAATTCTTGGCAGATTTCGGCTGCCTGGGTCTGATTTCAGCCAATTTTGGCAGTAAATTGGCCATAAAACTGGCTAGATGGCTCGAAATTGCATGAAACGTGGTTCGGGTGATGCGCAATTGCTCTGCGATCGCTTTGAGCTATTGTAATCCCGATTCAAACCACGGTGTTCGCCCAAATATTTTTGACCCGTCTGCTTGTTTGGCTGTTTTGCATTATTTTTAGCCTCTTCAAGGCTGTTTTCAGCACCAAAATGGCAATAAAACACGCTGGGCAGCTCAAAGTCCAGCGAAACCTGTTGCATTGGATGCACATTTTTATTCTTCACCTTTTCTGTCTCTGGATGGTTTGGCTGAAAATGCCTCTAGCACCGGAAAAATTCGAATTGTATTGCCTTCGGCAAGTCCACCTCGCCAGAGTGACCTTGTAGAATGTACAACCCCTCCCATGGCATAATAGGTGATTACGGGGAAAACAAGGTCACCAGCACAAATGACCCGCCGGTCAAAAGGGGCGATACGGGGCATAGAGGGTCCAATAAGTGGTCTAAACATGATTTTCTATCACATTAGATGGTTAGAAAGTCAAAGAAATCGATTTCAGATTTTTTCGATTTTTGACCCCCCGGACCGATTTTCTCTAAGTCCCCTTCAGGCTATCCCCAGCACAAATGACCCACCGGCCCGCTTCCGGGGGTCAAAACGGGTGATTACGGGGCATAGAGGGTGCAATAAGTGGTCTAAACATGATTTTCTATCACATTTGATGGTTAGAAAGTCAAAGAAATCGATTTCAGATTTTTCGATTTTTGACCCCCCGGACCGATATTCTCTAAGTCCCCTTCGGGCTATCCCCAGCACAAATGACCCACCGGCCCCCCTCTGGGGGTTAAGACAGGTGATTACGGGGCATAGAGGGTCCAATAAGTGGTCTAAACATGATTTTCTATCACATTAGATGGTTAGAACGTCAAAAACTTCGATTTCAGATTTTTCGATTTTTGATGCCTTGAACCTATTTTCCCCACCCCCGGCATAGCCCGAAGTCCCCTCCGGGCTATCCCCACTACAAATGACCCACTGGCCCCCCTGTGGGGGTCAAAACGGGTGATTACGGGGCATAGAGGGTCCGATAAGTGGTCTAAACATGATTTTCTATCACATTAGATGGTTAGAATGTGAAAAAAGTCGATTTCAGATTTTCGATTTTTGACCCCCTGGACCGATATTCTCTCAGTCCCCTTCGGGCTATCCCCAGCACAAATGACCCACCGGCCCCCCTCCGGGGGTCAAAACAGGTGATTGCGGGGCATAGAGGGTCCGATAGGTGGTCTAAACATGATTTTCTATCACATTGGATGGTTAGAAAGTCAAAAAAATCGATTTCAGATTTTTCGATTTTTGATGCCTTGAACCTATTTTCCCCACCCCCGGCATAGCTCAAAGTCGCCTTCGGGCTATCCCCAGCACAAATGACCCACCGGCCCGCCTCCGGGGGTCAAAATGGGTGATTACGGGGCATAGAGGGTGCAATAGGTGGTCTAAACATTATTCTCTATCACATTTCATGGTTAGAAAGTCAAAAAATTCGATTTCAGATTTTTCGTTTTTTGATGCCTTGAACCTATTTTCCCCACCCCCGGCATAGCCCGAAGTCCCCTTCGGGCTATCCCCACCGCAAACGACCCACTGGCCCCCCTCTGGTGGTCAAGACGGGTGATTACGGGGCATAGAGGGTCCGATAAGTGGTCTGAACATGATTTTCTATCACATTAGATGGTTAGAAAGTCAAAAAAATCGATTTCACATTTATTCGATTTTTGATGCCTTCAACCTATTTTCCCCATCCTCGGCATAGCCCAAAGTCGCCCTCAGGCTGTCGTCACCACAAATTACCCACCGGCCCCCTGGGGGTCAAAACGGGTGACTACGGGGCATAGAGGGTCCGATAAGAGGTCTAAACATGTTTTTCTATCACATTAGATGGTTAGAAAGTCAAAATTTTCGATTTCAGAATTTTCGATTTTTGACCCCCCGGACCGATTTTCTGTAAGTCCCCTTCGGGCTGTCCCCAGCACAAATGACCCACCGGCCCCCCTCCGGGGGTCAAAATGGGTGATTGCGGGGCATAGAGGGTCCAATAAATGGTTTAAACATGTTTTTCTATCACATTTCATGGTTAGAAAGTCAAAAAAATCGATTTCAGATTTTTCGATTTTTGACCCCCCGGACCGATTTTCTCTAAGTCCCCTTCGGGCTATCCCCAGCACAAATGACCCACCGGCCCGCTTCCGGGGGTCAAAACGGGTGATTACGGGGCATAGGGCGTCCGATAAGTGGTCTAAACATGATTTTCTATCTCATTAGAGGGTTAGAATGTGAAAAAAATTGATTTCAGATTTTTCGATTTTTGACCCCCCGGACCGATATTCTCTAAGTCCCCTTGGGGCTATCCCCAGCACAAATGACCCACCGGCCCCCCTCCGGGGGTCAAAATGGGTGATTACGGGGCATAGAGGGTCCAATAAGTGTTCTAAACATGATTTTCTATCACATTAGATGGTTAGAACGTCCAAAATTTCGATTTCAGATTTTTCGATTTTTGATGCCTTGAACCTATTTTCCCCACCCCCGGCATAGCCCGAAGTCGCCTTCGGGCTATCCCCACCACAAATGACCCACCGACCCGCTTCCGGGGGTCAAAACGGGTGATTACGGGGCAGAGGGGGTCCGATAAGTGGTCTAAACATGATTTTCTATCACATTTGATGGTTAGAAAGTCAAAAAAATCGATTTCAGATTTTTAGATTTTTGACCCCCGGGACCGATATTCTCTAAGTCCCCTTCGGGCTATCGCCAACACAAATGACCCAACGGCCCCCCTCCGGGGGTCAAAACGGGTGATTACGGGCCATAGAGGGTGCAATAAGTGGTCTAAACATGATTTTCTATCACATTAGATGTTTACAAAGTCAAAAAATTCGATTTCAGATTTTTCGATTTTTGACCCCCCGGACCAATATTCTCTAAGTCCCCTTCAGGCTATCCCCAGCACAAATGACCCACTGGCCCCCCTCCGGGGCATAGATGGTCCAATAAGTGGTCTGAACATGATTTTCTATCACATTTGACGGTTAGAAAGTCAAATAAATCGATTTCAGATTTTTCGATTTTTGACCACCCGGACCGATATTCTCTAAGTCCCCTTCGGGCTCTCCCCAGCACAAAGGACCCACCGGCCCCCCTCCAGGGGTCAAAATGGGTGATTCCGGGGCATAGAGGGTCCGATAAGTGGTCTAAACATGATTTTCCATCACATTTGAGGGTTAGAAAGTCAAAATTTTCGATTTCAGATTTTCAGATTTTTGACCCCCCGGACCGATATTCTCTAAGTCCCCTTCGGGCTATTCCCAGCACAAATGGCCCACCGGCCCCACTCTGGGGTTCAAAACAGGTGATTACGGGGCATAGAGGGTGCAATAAGTGGTCTAAACATGATTTTCCATCACATTTGATGATTAGAAAGTCAAAAAAATCGATTTCAGATTTTTCGATTTTTGATGCCTTGAACCTATTTTCCCCACCCCCGGCATAGCCCAAAGTCGCCTTCGGGCTATCCCCACCACAAATGACCCACCGACCCGCTTCCGGGGGTCAAAATGGGTGATTACGGGGCATAGGGGGTCCGATAAATGGTCTAAACATGATTTTCCATCACATTAGATGGTTAGAACGTGAAAAAAATCGATTTCGGATTTTCGATTTTTGACCCCCCGGACCGATATTCTCTAAGTCCCCTTCGGGCTATCCCCAGCACAAATGACCCACTGGCCCCACTCCGGGGGTCAAAGCGGGTGATTACGGGGCATAGAGGGTCCACTAAGGGGTCTAAACATGATTTTCTATCACATTAGATGGTTAGAAAGTCAAAAAAATCGATTTCAGATTTTTAGATTTTTGACCCCCCGGACCGATATTCTCTAAGTCCCCTTCGGGCTATCCCCAGCACAAATGACCCACCGGCCCCACTCCGGGGGTCAAAATGGGGGATTACGGGGCATAGAGGGTCCAATAAGTGTTCTAAACATGTTTTTCTATCACATTAGATGTTTAGAAAGTCAAAAAATTCGATTTCAGATTTTTAGATTTTTGACCCCCCGGACCGATTTTCTCTAAGTCCCCTTCGGGCTATCCCCAGCACAAATGACCCACCAGCCCCCCTCCAGGGGTCAAAATGGGTGATTGTGGGGCATAGAGGGTCCGATAAGTGGTCTAAACATGATTTTCCATCACATTTGATGGTTAGAAAGTCAAAAAAATCGATTTCACATTTTTCGATTTTTGATGCCTTGAACCGATTTTCTCTAAGTCGCCTTCGGGCTATCCCCAGCACAAATGACCCACCGGCCCCCCTCCAGGGGTCAAAACGGGTGATTACGGGGCATAGAGGGTCCAATAAGTGGTCTCAACATGATTTTCTATCACATTTCAGGGTTAGAAAGTCAAAAAAATCGATTTCAGATTTTTCGATTTTTGACCCCCCGGACCGATTTTCTCTAAGTCCCCTTCGGGCTATCCCCAGCACAAACGACCCACCGGCCCCCGTCCGGGGTTCAAAACAGGTGATTACGGGGCATGGAGGGTCCAATAGGTGGTCTAAACATGATTTTCTATCACATTTGATGGTTAGAAAGTCAAAAAAATCGATTTCAGATTTTCCGATTTTTGATGCCTTGAACCTATTTTCCCCACCCCCGGCATAGCCCAAAGTCGCCTTCGGGCTATCCCCACCACAAATGACCCACCGACCCGCCTCCGGGCGTCAAAACGGGTGATTACGGGGCATAGGGGGTCCGATAAGTGGTCTAAACATGATTTTCTATCACATTTCATGGTTAGAAAGTCAAAAATTTCGATTTCAGATTTTTAGATTTTTGACCCCCCGGACCGATTTTCTCTAAGTCCCCTCCGGGCTATCCCCAGCACAAATGACCCACCGGCCCCACTCCGGGGGTCAAAGCGGGTGATTACAGGGCATAGAGGGTCCACTAAGGGGTCTAAACATGATTTTCTATCACATTAGATGGTTAGAATGTGAAAAAAATCGATTTCAGATTTTTAAATTTTTGACCCCCCGGACCGATTTTCTCTAAGTCCCCTTCGGGCTATCCCCAGCACAAATGACCCACCGGCCCCCCTCCGGGGGTCAAAACGGGTGATTACGGGGCATAGAGGGTCCAATAAGTGGTCTAAACATGAGTTTCTATCACATTTGATGGTTAGAAAGTCAAAAATTTCGATTTCAGATTTTTGGATTTTTGACCCCCCGGACCGATATTCTCTAAGTCCCCTTCGGGCTATCCCCACCACAAATGACCCACCGGCCCCACTCCGGGGGTCAAAGCGGGTGATTACGGGGCATAGAGGGTCCACTAAAGGGTCTAGACATGATTTTCTATCACATTAGATGGTTAGAATGTGAAAAAAATCGATTTCAGATTTTTCGATTTTTGACCCCCCGGACCGATATTCTCTAAGTCCCCTTCGGGCTATCCCCAGCACAAATGACCCACTGGCCCCACTCCGGGGGTCAAAATGGGTGATTACGGGGCATAGAGGGTCCAATAACTGTTCTAAATATGTTTTTGTATCACATTAGATGTTGAGAAAGTCAAAAATTTCGATTTCAGATTTTCGATTTTTGACCCCCCGGACCGATATTCTCTAAGTCCCCTTCGGGCTATCCCAAGCACAAATGACCCACCGGCCCCACTCCGGGGGTCAAAGCGGGTGATTACGGGGCATAGAGGGTCCACTAAGGGGTCTAAACATGATTTTCTATCACATTAGATGGTTAGAATGTGAAAAAAATCGATTTCAGATTTTTAGATTTTTGACCCCCCGGACCGATATTCTCTAAGTCCCCTTCGGGCTATCCCCAGCACAAATGACCCACCGGCCCCCCTCCAGGGGTCAAAATGGGTGATTTCGGGGCATAGAGGGTCCGATAAGTGGTCTAAACATGATTCTCCATCACATTTGATGGTTAGAAAGTCAAAAAAAACGATTTCAGATTTTTCGATTTTTGACCCACCGGACCGATTTTCTCTAAGTCCCCTTCGGGCTATCCCCAGCACAAATGACTCACCGGGCCCCCTCCGGGGGTCAAAACGGGTGATTGCGGGGCATAGAGGGTCCAATAAGTGGTCTAAACATGATTTTCTATCACATTTGATGGTTAAAAAGTCTAAGAAATCGATTTCAGATTTTTCGATTTTTGATGCCTTGAACCTATTTTCCCCACCCCCGGCATAGCCCAAAGTCGTTTTCGGGCTATCCCCACCACAAATGACCCACCGACCCGCCTCCGGGGGTCAAAACGGGTGATTACGGGGCATAGGGGGTCCGATAAGTGGTCTAAACATGATTTTCTATCACATTAGATGGTTAGAATGTGAAAAAAATCGATTTCAGATTTTCGATTTTTGACCCCCCGGACCGATATTCTCTAAGTCCCCTTCGGGCTATCCCCAGCACAAATGACCCACCAGCCCCCCTCCGGGGGTCAAAACGGGTGATTACGGGGCATAGAGGGTCCGATAAGGGGTCTAAACATGATTTTCTATCACATTAGATGGTTAGAATGTGAAAAAATCGATTTCAGATTTTTAGATTTTTGACCCCCCGGACCGATTTTCTCTAAGTCCCCTTCGGGCTATCCCCAGCACAAATGACCCACCGGCCCCCCTCCGGGGGCCGAAACGAGTGATTGCGGGGCATAGAGGGTCCGATAAGTGGTCTAAACATGATTTTCTATCACATTTGATGGTTAGAAAGTCAAAAATTTCGATTTCAGATTTTTAGATTTTTGACCCCCCGGACCGATATTCTCTAAGTCCCCTTCGGGCTATCCCCAGCACAAATGACCCACCGGCCCCACTCCGGGGGTCAAAGCGGGTGATTACCGGGCATAGAGGGTCCACTAAGGGGTCTAAACATGATTTTCTATGACATTAGATGGTTAGAATGTGAAAAAAATCGATTTCAGATTTTTCGATTTTTGACCCCCCGGACCGATATTCTCTAAGTCCCCTTCGGGCTATCCCCAGCACAAATGACCCACCAGCCCCACTCCGGGGGTCAAAATGGGTGATTACGGGGCATAGAGGGTCCAAAAAGTTTTCTAAACATGTTTTTGTATCACATTAGATGTTTAGAAAGTCAAAAATTTTGATTTCAGATTTTTCGATTTTTGACCCCCCGGACCGATATTCTCTAAGTCCCCTTCGGGCTATCCCTAGCACAAATTACCCACCGGCCCTCCTCCGGGGGTCAAAACGGGTGATTGCGGGGCATGGAGGGTCCGATAAGTGGTCTAAACATGATTTTCTATCACCTTTGATGGTTAGAAAGTCAAAAATTTCGATTTCAGATTTTTAGATTTTTGACCCGCCGGACCGATATTCTCTAAGTCCCCTTCGGGCTATCCCCAGCACAAATGACCCACCGGCCCCCCTCCGGGGGTCAAAATGGGTGATTGCGGGGCATAGAGGGTCCAATAAGTGGTCTAAACATGATTTTCTATCACATTTCATGGTTAGAAAGTCAAGAAAATCGATTTCAGATTTTTCGATTTTTGACCCCCCGGACCGATTTTCTCTAAGTCCCCTTCGGGCTATCCCCAGCACAAATGACCCACCGGCCCCCGTCCGGGGTTCAAAACAGGTGATTACGGGGAATAGAGGGTCCAATAAGTGGTCTAAACATGATTTTCTATCACATTTGATGGTTAGAAAGTCAAAAAAATCAATTTCAGATTTTCGATTTTTGACCCCCCGGACCGATTTTCTCTAAGTCCCCTTTGGGCTATCCCCAGCACAAATGACCCACCGGCCCCCGTCCGGGGTTCAAAACAGGTGATTACGGGGAATAGAGGGTCCAATAAGTGGTCTAAACATGATTTTCTATCACATTTGATGGTTAGAAAGTCAAAAAAATCGATTTCAGATTTTTCGATTTTTGACCCCCCGGACCGATTTTCTCTAAGTCCCCTTTGGGCTATCCCCAGCACAAATGACCCACCGGCCCCCTCCGCGGGTCAAAACGGGTGATTACGGGGCATAGAGGGTCCGCTAAGTCGTCTAAACATGATTTTCTATCACATTAGATGGTTAGAAAGTCAGAAATTTCGATTTCAGACGTTTCGATTTTTGACCCCCCGGACCGATTTTCTCTAAGTCCCCTTCGGGCTATCCCCAGCACAAATGACCCAGCGGCCCCACTCCGGGGGTCAAACCGGGTCATTACGGGGCATAGAGGGTCCAAAAAGTGGTCTAAACATGATTTTCTATCACATTTGATGGTTAGAAAGTCAAAAAAATCGATTTCAGATTTTCGATTTTTGATGCCTTGAACCTATTTTCCCCACCCCCGGGCATAGCCCAAAGTCGCCTTCAGGCTATCCCCACCACAAATGACCCACCGGCCCCCTCCGGGGGTCAAAACGGGTGATTACCGGGCATAGGGGGTCCCATAAGTGGTCTAAACATGATTTTCTATCACATTAGATGGTTAGAATCCGAAAAAAATCGATTTCAGATTTTCGATTTCTGACCCCCCGGACCGATTTTCTCTAAGTCCCCTTCGGGCTATCCCCAGCACAAATGACCCACCGGCCCCCCTCTGGGGGTCGAAACAGGTGATTACGGGGCATAGAGGGTCCAATAAGTGGTCTAAACATGATTTTCTATCACATTTGATGGTTAGAAAGTCAAAGAAATCGATTTTAGATTTTTCGATTTTTGACCCCCCGGACCGATTTTCTCTAAGTCCCCTTCGGGCTATCCCCAGCACAAATGACCCACCGGCCCGCCTCCGGGGGGTCAAAACAGGTGATTACGGGGCATAGAGGATCCGATAAGCGGTCTAAACATGTTTTTCTATCAGATTAGATGGTTGGTTAGATAGTCAAGATAATCGATTTTAGATTTTTCGATTTTTGACCCCCGGACCGATTTTCTCCAAGTCCCCTCCGGGCTATCCCCAGCACAAATGACCCACCGGCCCCCCTCCGGGGGTCAAAACGGGTGATTACCGGGCATAGAGGGTCCGATAAGTGGTCTAAACATGTTTTTCTATCACATTAGATGGTTAGAAAGTCAAAAATTTCGATTTCAGACATTTCGATTTTTGACCCCCCGGACCGATTTTCTCTAAGTCCCCTTCGGGCTATCCCCAGCACAAATGACCTAGCGGCCCCACTCCGGGGGTCAAACCGGGTCATTACGGGGCATAGAGGGTCCAATAAGTGGTCTAAACATGATTTTCTATCACATTTGATGGTTAGAAAGTCAAAGAAATCGATTTCAGATTTTCTATTTTTGATGCCTTGAACCTATTTTCCCCACCCCCGGGCATAGCCCAAAGTCGCCTTCAGGCTATTTTCACCACAAATGACCCACCGGCCCCCTCCGGGGGTCAAAACGGGTGATTACCGGGCATAGGGGGTCCCATAAGTGGTCTTAACATGATTTTCTATCACATTAGATGGTTAGAATCCGAAAAAAATCGATTTCAGATTTTCGATTTCTGACCCCCCGGACCGATTTTCTCTAAGTCCCCTTCGGGCTATCCCCACCACAAATGACCCACCGGCCCCCCTCTGGGGGTCGAAACAGGTGATTACGGGGCATAGAGGGTCCAATAAGTGGTCTAAACATGATTTTCTATCACATTTGATGGTTAGAAAGTCAAAGAAATCGATTTTAGATTTTTCGATTTTTGACCCCCCGGACCGATTTTCTCTAAGTCCCCTTCGGGCTATCCCCAGCACAAATGACCCACCGGCCCGCCTCCGGGGGGTCAAAACAGGTGATTACGGGGCATAGAGGATCCGATAAGCGGTCTAAACATGTTTTTCTATCACATTAGATGGTTAGATAGTCAAGATAATCGATTTCAGATTTTTCGATTTTTGACCCCCCGGACCGATTTTCTCCAAGTCCCCTCCGGGCTATCCCCAGCACAAATGACCCACCGGCCCCCCTCCGTGGGTCAAAACGGGTGATTACCGGGCATAGAGGGTCCGATAAGTGGTCTAAACATGTTTTTCTATCACATTAGATGGTTAGAAAGTCAAAAAAATCGATTTTAGATTTTTCGATTTTTGACCCCCCGGACCGATATTCTCTAAGTCCCCTTCGGGCTATCCCCAGCACAAATGACCCACCGGCCCCCTTCCGGGGGTCAAAACGGGCGATTACGGGGCATAGAGGGTGCAATAAGTGGTCTAAACATGTTTTTCTATCACATTAGATGGTTAGAAAGTGAAAGAAATCGATTTCCGATTTTTCGATTTTTGACCCCCCGGACCGATTTTCTCTAAGTCCACTTCGGGCTATCCCCAGCACAAATGACCCACCGGCCCCACTCTGGGGGTCAAAACGGGTGATTACGGGGCATAGAGGGTCCAATAAGTGGTCTAAACATGATTTTCTATCATATTTGAAGGTTAAAAAGTCTAAGAAATCGATTTCAGATTTTTCGATTTTTGATGCCTTGAACCTATTTTCCCCACCCCCGGCATAGCCCAAAGTCGCCTTCGGGCTATCCCCACCACAAATGACCCGCTGGCCCGCCTCCGGGGGTCAAAACGAGTGATTGCGGGGCGTAGAGGGTCTAATAAGTGGTCTAAACATGATTTTTTATCTCATTAGATGGTTAGAACGTGAAAAAAATCGAATTCAGATTTTCGATTTTTGACCCCCCGGACCGATATTCTCTAAGTCCCCTTTGGGCTATCCCCAGCACAAATGACCCACCGGCCCCCCTCCAGGGGTCAAAACGGGTGATTACGGGGCATAGAGGGTCCGATAAGCGGTCTAAACATGATTTTCTATCACATTTGATAGTTAGAAAGTCAAGAAAATGGATTTTAGATTTTTCGAATTTTGAACCCCCGGACCAATATTCTTCAAGTCCCCTTCGGGCTATCCCCAGCACAAATGACCCACCGGCCCCCCTCCGGGGGTCAAAACGGGTGATTACGGGGCATAGAGGGTGCAATAAGTGGTCTAAACATGATTTTCTATCACATTTGATGGTTAGAAAGTCAAAAAAAATCGATTTCAGATTTTTCGAGTTTTAAACCCCCGGACCGATTTTCTCTAAGTCCCCTTCGGGCTATCCCCAGCACAAATGACCCACCAGCCCGCCTCCGGGGGGTCAAAACAGGTGATTACGGGGCATAGAGGATCCGATAAGCGGTCTAAACATGTTTTTCTATCACATTAGATGGTTAGATAGTCAAGATAATCGATTTTAGATTTTTCCAATTTTGACCCCCCGGACCGATTTTCTCCAAGTCCCCTCCGGGCTATCCCCAGCACAAATGACCCACCGGCCCGCCTCCGGGGGTCAAAACGGGTGATTACCGGGCATAGAGGCTCCGATAAGTGGTCTAAACATGTTTTTCTATCACATTAGATGGTTAGAAAGTCAAAAGAATCGATTTTAGATTTTTCGATTTTTGACCCCCCGGACCGATTTTCTCTAAGTCCCCTTCGGGCTATCCCCAGCACAAATGACCCACCGGCCCCCTTCCGGGGGTCAAAACGGGCGATTACGGGGCATGGAGGGTGCAATAAGTGGTCTAAACATGTTTTTCTATCACATTAGATGGTTAGAAAGTCAAAGAAATCGATTTCGGATTTTTCGATTTTTGACCCCCCGGACCGATTTTCTCTAAGTCCACTTCGGGCTATCCCCAGCACAAATGACCCACCGGCCCGCCTCCGGGGGTCAAAACGGGTGATTACGGGGCATAGAGGGTCCAATAAGTGGTCTAAACATGATTTTCTATCACATTTGAAGGTTAAAAAGTCTAAGAAATCGATTTCAGATTTTTCGATTTTTGATGCCTTGAACCTATATTCCCCACCCCCGGCATAGCCCAAAGTCGCCTTTTAGATTTTCAGATTTTTGACCCCCCGGACCGATATTCTCTAAGTCCCCTTTGGGCTATCCCCAGCACAAATGACCCACCGGCCCCCCTCCAGGGGTCAAAACGGGTGATTACGGGGCATAGAGGGTCCGATAAGCGGTCTAAACATGTTTTTCTATCACATTTGATAGTTAGAAAGTCAAGAAAATCGATTTTAGATTTTTCGATTTTTGACCCCCCCGACCGATTTTCTCTAAGTCCCCTTCGGGCTATCCCCAGCACAAATGACCCACCGGCCCCACTCTGGGGGTCAAAACGGGTGATTACGGGGCATAGAGGGTCCAAAAAGTGGTCTGAACATGATTTTCTATCACATTAGATGGTTAGAAAGTCAAAAAAATCGATTTCCGATTTTTCGATTTTTGACCCCCCGGACCGATATTCTCTAAGTCCCCTTCGGGCTATCCCCAGCACAAATGACCCAGCGGCCCCCCTCCGGGGGTCAAAACGGGTGATTACGGGGCATAGAGGGTCCGATAAGTGGTCTAAACATGTTTTTCTATCACATTAGATGGTTAGAAAGTCAAAAAAATCGATTTTAGATTTTTCGATTTTTTACCCCCCGGACCGATTTTCTCTAAGTCCCCTCCGGGCTATCCCCAGCACAAATGACCAACCGGCCCCCCTCCGGGGGTCAAAACGGGTGATTACGGGGCAGAGAGGGTGCAATAAGTGGTCTAAACATGTTTTTCTATCACATTAGATGGTTAGAAAGTCAAAAATTTCGATTTCAGATTTTTCGAATTTTGAACCCCCGGACGAATATTCTTCAAGTCCCCTTCGGGCTATCCCCAGCACAAATGACCCACCGGCCCCACTCCGGGGGTCAAAACAGGTGATTACCGGGCATAGAGGGTCCGATAAGTGGTCTAAACATGATTTTCTATCACATTAGATGGTTAGAAAGTCAAAAAAATCGATTTTAGATTTTTCGATTTTTTACCCCCCGGACCGATTTTCTCTAAGTCCCCTCCGGGCTATCCCCAGCACAAATGACCCACCGGCCCCCCTCCGGGGGTCAAAACGGGTGATTACGGGGCAGAGAGGGTGCAATAAGTGGTCTAAACATGATTTTCTATCACATTTGATGGTTAGAAAGTCAAAAAAAATCGATTTCAGATTTTTCGAGTTTTAAACCCCCGGACCGATTTTCTCTAAGTCCCCTTCGGGCTATCCCCAGCACAAATGACCCACCGGCCCGCCTCCGGGGGTCAAAACGGCTGATTACGGGGCATAGAGGGTCCAATAAGTGGTCTAAACATGATTTTCCATCACATTTGATGGTTAAAAAGTCTAAGAAATCGATTTCAGATTTTTCCATTTTTGATGCCTTGAACCTATTTTCCCCACCCCCGGCATAGCCCAAAGTCGCCTTCAGGCTATCCCCACCACAAATGACCCACTGGCCCCCTCCGGGGGTCAAAACGGGTGATTACCGGGCATAGGGGGTCCGATAAGTGGTCTAAACATGATTTTCTATCACATTAGATGGTTAGAATCCGAAAAAATTCGATTTCAGATTTTCGATTTTGACCCCCCAGACAGATTTTCTCTAAGTCCCCTTCAGGCTATCCCCAGCACAAATGACCCACCGGCCCCACTCCGGGGGTCAAGACGGGTGATTACGGGGCATAGAGGGTCCAACAAGTGGTCGAAACATGATTATCCATCACATTTGATGGTTAGAAAGTCAAAAAATTCGATTTCAGATTTTTCGATTTTTGACCCCCCGGACCGATTTTCTCTAAGTCCCCTCCGGGCTATCCCCAGCACAAATGACCCACCGGCCCCACTCTGGGGGTCAAAACGGGTGATTACGGGGCATAGAGGGTCAGATAAGTGGTCTAAACATGTTTTTCTATCACATTAGATGGTTAGAAAGTCAAAAAAATCGATTTTAGATTTTTCTATTTTTGACCCCCCCGACCGATTTTCTCTAAGTCCCCTCCGGGCTATCCCCAGCACAAATGACCCACCGGCCCCACTCCGGGGGTCAAAACGGGTGATTGCGGGGCATAGAGGGTCCAATAAGTGGTCTAAACATGATTTTCCATCACATTTAATGGTTAGAAAGTCAAAAATTTCGATTTCAGATTTTTAGATTTTTGACCCCCCGGACCGATTTTCTCTAAGTCCCCTCCGGGCTATCCCCAGCACAAATGACCCACCGGCCCCACTCTGGGGGTCAAAACGGGTGATTACCGGGCATAGAGGGTCCGATAAGTGGTCTAAACATGTTTTTCTATCACATTAGATGGTTAGAAAGTCAAAAAAATCGATTTTAGATTTTTCGATTTTTGACCCCCCGGACCGACTTTCTCTAAGTCCCCTCCGGGCTATCCCCAGCACAAATGACCCACCGGCCCCCCTCCGGGAGTCAAAACAGCCAATTACAGGGCATAGAGGGTGCAATAAGTGGTCTAAACATGATTTTCTATCACATTTGATGGTTAGAAAGTCAAAAAAATCGATTTCAGATTTTTCGAGTTTTGAACCCCCGGACCGATTTTCTCTAAGTCCCCTTCGGGCTAACCCCAGCACAAATGACCCACCGGCCCGCCTCCGGGGGTCAAAACGGGTGATTACGGGGCATAGAGGGTCCAATAAGTGGTCTAAACATGATTTTCCATCACATTTGATGGTTAGAAAGTCAAAAATTTCGATTTCAGATTTTTAGATTTTTGACCCCCCGGACCGACTTTCTCTAAGTCCCCTCCGGGCTATCCCCGGCACAAATGGCCCACCGGCCCCACTCTGGGGGTCAAAACGGCCGATTACGGGGCATAGAGGGTGCAATAAGTGGTCTAAACTTGTTTTTCTATCACATTTGATGGTTAGAAAGTCAAAGAAATCGATTTTAGATTTTTCTATTTTTGACCCCCCGGACCGATTTTCTCTAAGTCCCCTCCGGGCTATCCCCAGCACAAATGACCCACCGGCCCCACTCCGGGGGTCAAAACGGGTGATTACGGGGCATAGAGGGTCCAATAAGTGGTCTAAACATGATTTTCCATCACATTAGATGATTAGAAAGTCAAAGAAATCGATTTCAGATTTTTCGATTTTTGACCCCCCGGACCGATTTTCTCTAAGTCCCCTTCGGGCTAGCCCCAGCACAAATGACCCACCGGCCCCACTCTGGGGGTCAAAACGGGTGATTACGGGGCATAGAGGGTCAGATAAGTGGTCTAAACATGTTTTTCTATCACATTAGATGGTTAGAAAGTCAAAAAAATCGATTTTAGATTTTTCTATTTTTGACCCCCCCGACCGATTTTCTCTAAGTCCCCTCCGGGCTATCCCCAGCACAAATGACCCACCGGCCCCACTCCGGGGGTCAAAACGGGTGATTGCGGGGCATAGAGGGTCCAATAAGTGGTCTAAACATGATTTTCCATCAAATTTAATGGTTAGAAAGTCAAAAATTTCGATTTCAGATTTTTAGATTTTTGACCCCCCGGACCGATTTTCTCTAAGTCCCCTCCGGGCTATCCCCAGCACAAATGACCCACCGGCCCCACTCTGGGGGTCAAAACGGGTGATTACCGGGCATAGAGGGTCCGATAAGTGGTCTAAATATGTTTTTCTATCACATTAGATGGTTAGAAAGTCAAAAAAATCGATTTTAGATTTTTCGATTTTTGACCCCCCGGACCGACTTTCTCTAAGTCCCCTCCGGGCTATCCCCAGCACAAATGACCCACCGGCCCCCCTCCGGGAGTCAAAACGGCCGATTACAGGGCATAGAGGGTGCAATAAGTGGTCTAAACATGTTTTTCTAGCACATTTGATGGTTAGAAAGTCAAAGAAATCGATATCGGATTTTTCAATTTCTGACCCCCCGGACCGATTTTCTCTAAGTCCCCTTCGGGCTATCCCCAGCACAAATGACCCACCAGCCCGCCTCCGGGGGTCAAACCGGGTGATTACGGGGCATAGAGTGTCCAATAAGTGGTCTAAACATGATATTCTATCACATTTGATGGTTAGAAAGTCAAAAAAATCGATTTTAGATTTTTCGATTTTTTACCCCCCGGACCGGTTTTCTCTAAGTCCCCTTCGGGCTATCCCCAGCACAAATGACCCACCGGCCCCCCTCCGGGGGTCAAAACGGGTGATTACGGGGCATAGAGGGTGCAATAAGTGGTCTAAACATGATTTTCTATCACATTTGATGGTTAGAAAGTCAAAAAAATCGATTTCAGATTTTTCGAGTTTTGAACCCCCGGACCGATTTTCTCTAAGTCCCCTTCGGGCTAACCCCAGCACAAATGACCCACCGGCCCGCCTCCGGGGGTCAAAACGGGTGATTACGGGGCATAGAGGGTCCAATAAGTGGTCTAAACATGATTTTCCATCACATTTGATGGTTAGAAAGTCAAAAATTTCGATTTCAGATTTTTAGATTTTTGACCCCCCGGACCGACTTTCTCTAAGTCCCCTCCGGGCTATCACATTAGATGGTTAGAATCCGAAAAAAATCGATTTCAGATTTTCGATTTTTGACCCCCCGGACCGATATTCTCTAAGTCCCCTTTGGGCTATCCCCAGCACAAATGACCCACCGGCCCCACTCCGGGGGTCAAAACGGGTGATTACGGGGCATAGAGGGTCCAATAAGTGGTCTAAACATGATTTTCCATCACATTTGATGGTTAGAAAGTCAAAAAATTCGATTTCAGATTTTTCGATTTTTGACCCCCCGGACCGATTTTCTCTAAGTCCCCACCGGGCTATCCCCAGCACAAATGGCCCACCGGCCCCACTCTGGGGGTCAAAACGGCCGATTACGGGGCATAGAGGGTGCAATAAGTGGTCTAAACTTGTTTTTCTATCACATTTGATGGTTAGAAAGTCAAAGAAATCGATTTTAGATTTTTCTATTTTTGACCCCCCGGACCGATTTTCTCTAAGTCCTCTCCGGGCTATCCCCAGCACAAATGACCCACCGGCCCCACTCCGGGGGTCAAAACGGGTGATTACGGGGCATAGAGGGTCCAATAAGTGGTCTAAACAGGATTTTCCATCACATTAGATGGTTAGAAAGTCAAAGAAATCGATTTCAGATTTTTCGATTTTTGACCCCCCGGACCGATTTTCTCTAAGTCCCCTTCGGGCTATCCCCAGCACAAATGACCCACCGGCCCGCCTCCGGGGGTCAAAACGGGTGATTACTGGGCATAGAGGGTCCAATAAGTGGTCTAAACATGATTTTCTATCACATTTGATGGTTAAAAAGTCTAAGAAATCGATTCAAGATTTTTCGATTTTTGATGCCTTGAACCTATTTTCCCCACCCCCGGCATAGCCCAAAGTCGCCTTCAGGCTATCCCCACCACAAATGACCGACCGGCCCGCCTCTAGGGGTCAAAGCGGGTGATTACGGGGCATAGAGGGTCCGATAAGTGGTCTAAACATGATTTTCTATCACATTAGATGGTTAGAATGTGAAAAAAACTGATTTCAGATTTTCGATTTTTGACCCCCCGGACCGATATTCTCTAAGTCCCCTTCGGGCTATCCCCAGCACAAATGACCCACCGGCCCCCCTCTGGGTGTCAAAACGGGTGATTACGGGGCATAGAGGGTCCGATAAGCGGTCTAAACATGATTTTCCATCACATTTGATGGTTAGAAAGTCAAGAAAATCGATTTTAGATTTTTCGATTTTTGACCCCCGGGTCCGATTTTCTCTGAGTCCCCTTCGGGCTATCCCCAGCACAAATGACCCACCAGCCCCACTCTGGGGGTCAAAACGGGTGATTACGGGGCAGAGAGGGTCCAATAAGTGGTCTGAACATGATTTTCTATCACATTTGACGGTTAGAAAGTCAAAGAAATCGATTTCAGAATTTTCGATTTTTGACCCCCCGGACCGATTTTCTCTAAGTCCCCTTCGGGCTATCCCCAGCACAAATGACCCACCGGCCCCCCTCTGGGGGTCAAAACGGGTATTTACGGGGCATAGAGGGTCCGATAAATGGTCTAAACATGATTTTCTATCACATTAGATGGTTAGAATGTGAAAAAAATCGATTTCAGATTTTTGATTTTTGACCCCCCGGACCGATTTTCTCTAAGTCCCCTTCGGGCTATCCCCAGCACAAATGACCCACCGGCCCCCCTCCGGGGCTCAAAACGGGTGATTACGGGGCATAGAGGGTCCAATAAGTGGTCTAAACATGTTTTTCTATCACGTTTGATGGTTAGAAAGTCAAGAAAATCGATTTTAGATTTTTCGATTTTTGACCCCCCGGACCGATTTTCTCTAAGTCCCCTCCGGGCTATCCCCAGCACAAATGACCCACCGGCCCGCCTCCGGGGGTCAAAACGGGTGATTACGGGGCATAGAGGGTGCAAAAATTGGTCTAAACATGTTTTTCTATCACATTTGATGGTTAGAAAGTCAAAGAAATTGATTTTAGATTTTTCGATTTTTGACCCCCCGGACCGATTTTCTCTAAGTCCCCTTCGGGCTATCCCCAGCACAAATGACCCACCGGCCCGCCTCCGCGGGTGAAATCGGGTGATTACGGGGCATAGAGGGTCCAATAAGTGGTCTAAACATGATTTTCTATCACATTTGATGGTTAAAAAGTCTAAGAAATCGATTTCAGATTTTTCGATTTTTGATGCCTTGAACCTATTTTCCCCAACCCCGGCATAGCCCAAAGTCGCCTTCAGGCTATCCCCAGCACAAATGACCCACCAGCCCGCCTCTAGGGGTCAAAACGGGTGATTACGGGGCATAGAGGGTCCAATAAGTGGTCTAAACATGGTTTTCTATCACATTTGATGGTTAGAAAGTCAAAAAAAATCGATTTCAGATTTTTCGATTTTTGACCCCCCGGACCGATTTTCTCTAAGTCCCCTTTGGGCTATCCCCAGAACAAATGACCCACCGGCCCCACTCCGGGGGTCAAAACAGGTGATTACGGGGCATAGAGGGTCCGATAAGCGGTCTAAACATGTTTTTCTATCACATTTGATAGTTAGAGAGTCAAGAAAATCGATTTTAGATTTTTCGATTTTTGACCCCCCGGACCGATTTTCTCTAAGTCCCCTCCGGGCTATCCCCAGCACAAATGACCCACCGGCCCCCCTCCGGGGGTCAAAACGGGTGATTACGGGGCAGAGAGGGTCCAATAAGTGGTCTGAACATGATTTTCTATCACATTTGACGGTTAGAAAGTCAAAGAAATCGATTTCAGATTTTTCGATTTTTGAACCCCCGGACCGATATTCTCTAAGTCCCCTTCGGGCTATCCCCAGCACAAATGACCCACCGGCCCCCCTCTGGGGGTCAAAACGGGTTATTACGGGGCATAGAGGGTCCGATAAATGGTCTAAACATGATTTTCTATCACATTAGATGGTTAGAATGTGAAAAAAATTGATTTCAGATTTTTGATTTTTGACCCCCCGGACCGATTTTCTCTAAGTCCCCTTCGGGCTATCCCCAGCACAAATGACCCACCGGCCCCCCTCCGGGGGTCAAAACGGGTGATTACGGGGCATAGAGGGTCCAATAAGTGGTCTAAACATGTTTTTCTATCACATTTGATGGTTAGAAAGTAAAAAAAAATCAATTTCAGATTTTTCGATTTTTGACCCCCCGGACCGATATTCTCTAAGTCCCCTTCGGGCTATCCCCAGAACAAATGACCCACCGGCCCCACTCCGGGGGTCAAAACAGGTGATTACGGGGCATAGAGGGTCTGATAAGCGGTCTAAACATGTCTTTCTATCACATTTGATAGTTAGAAAGTCAAGAAAATCGATTTTGGATTTTTCGATTTTTGACCCCCCGGACCGATTTTCTCTAAGTCCCCTCCGGGCTATCCCCAGCACAAATGACCCACCGGCCCCCCTCCGGGGGTCAAAACGGGTGATTACGGGGCATAGAGGGTGCAAAAATTGGTCTAAACATGTTTTTCTATCACATTTGATGGTTAGAAAGTCAAAGAAATTGATTTTAGATTTTTCGATTTTTGACCCCCCGGACCGATTTTCTCTAAGTCCCCTTCGGGCTATCCCCAGCACAAATGAACCACCGGCCCGCCTCCGCGGGTGAAATCGGGTGATTACGGGGCATAGAGGGTCCAATAAGTGGTCTAAACATGATTTTCTATCACATTTGATGGTTAAAAAGTCTAAGAAATCGATTTCAGATTTTTCGATTTTTGATGCCTTGAACCTATTTTCCCCAACCCCGGCATAGCCCAAAGTCGCCTTCAGGCTATCCCCACCACAAATGACCCGGCGGCCCGCCTCCAGGGGTCAAAACGGGTGATTACGGGGCATAGAGGGTCCGATAAGTGGTCTAAACATGATTTTCTATCACATTAGATGGTTAGAATGTGAAAAAAACTGATTTCAGATTTTGGATTTTGGACCCCCCCGACCGATATTCTCTAAGTCCCCTTCGGGCTATCCCCAGCACAAATGACCCACCGGCCCCCCTCCGGGGGTCAAAACGGGTGATTACGGGGCATAGAGGGTCCAATAAGTGGTCTAAACATGTTTTTCTATCACATTTGATGGTTAGAAAGTAAAAAAAAATCAATTTCAGATTTTTCGATTTTTGACCCCCCGGACCGATTTTCTCTAAGTCCCCTTCGGGCTATCCCCAGAACAAATGACCCACCGGCCCCCCTCCGGGGGTCAAAACAGGTGATTACGGGGCATAGAGGGTCCGATAAGCGGTCTAAACATGTTTTTCTATCACATTTGATAGTTAGAAAGTCAAGAAAATCGATTTTAGATTTTTCGATTTTTGACCCCCCGGACCGATTTTCTCTAAGTCCCCTCCGGGCTATCCCCAGCACAAATGACCCACCAGCCCCCCTCCGGGGGTCAAAACGGGTGATTACGGGGCATAGAGGGTGCAAAAATTGGTCTAAACATGTTTTTCTATCACATTTGATGGTTAGAAAGTCAAAGAAATTGATTTTAGATTTTTCGATTTTTGACCCCCCGGACCGATTTTCTTTAAGTCCCCTTCGGGCTATCCCCAGCACAAATGAACCACCAGCCCGCCTCCGCGGGTGAAATCGGGTGATTACGGGGCATAGAGGGTCCAATAAGTGGTCTAAACATGATTTTCTATCACATTTGATGGTTAAAAAGTCTAAGAAATCGATTTCAGATTTTTCGATTTTTGATGCCTTGAACCTATTTTCCCCAACCCCGGTATAGCCCAAAGTCGCCTTCAGGCTATCCCCACCACAAATGACCCACCGGCCCGCCTCCAGGGGTCAAAACGGGTGATTACGGGGCATAGAGGGTCCGATAAGTGGTCTAAACATGATTTTCTATCACATTAGATGGTTAGAATGTGAAAAAAATTGATTTCAGATTTTTGATTTTTGACCCCCCGGACCGATTTTCTCTAAGTCCCCTTCGGGCTATCCCCAGCACAAATGACCCACCGGCCCCCCTCCGGGGGTCAAAACGGGTGATTACGGGGCATAGAGGGTCCAATAAGTGGTCTAAACATGTTTTTCTATCACATTTGATGGTTAGAAAGTAAAAAAAAATCAATTTCAGATTTTTCGATTTTTGACCCCCCGGACCGATATTCTCTAAGTCCCCTTCGGGCTATCCCCAGAACAAATGACCCACCGGCCCCACTCCGGGGGTCAAAACAGGTGATTACGGGGCATAGAGGGTCTGATAAGCGGTCTAAACATGTCTTTCTATCACATTTGATAGTTAGAAAGTCAAGAAAATCGATTTTGGATTTTTCGATTTTTGACCCCCCGGACCGATTTTCTCTAAGTCCCCTCCGGGCTATCCCCAGCACAAATGACCCACCGGCCCCCCTCCGGGGGTCAAAACGGGTGATTACGGGGCATAGAGGGTGCAAAAATTGGTCTAAACATGTTTTTCTATCACATTTGATGGTTAGAAAGTCAAAGAAATTGATTTTAGATTTTTCGATTTTTGACCCCCCGGACCGATTTTCTCTAAGTCCCCTTCGGGCTATCCCCAGCACAAATGAACCACCGGCCCGCCTCCGCGGGTGAAATCGGGTGATTACGGGGCATAGAGGGTCCAATAAGTGGTCTAAACATGATTTTCTATCACATTTGATGGTTAAAAAGTCTAAGAAATCGATTTCAGATTTTTCGATTTTTGATGCCTTGAACCTATTTTCCCCAACCCCGGCATAGCCCAAAGTCGCCTTCAGGCTATCCCCACCACAAATGACCCGGCGGCCCGCCTCCAGGGGTCAAAACGGGTGATTACGGGGCATAGAGGGTCCGATAAGTGGTCTAAACATGATTTTCTATCACATTAGATGGTTAGAATGTGAAAAAAACTGATTTCAGATTTTGGATTTTGGACCCCCCCGACCGATATTCTCTAAGTCCCCTTCGGGCTATCCCCAGCACAAATGACCCACCGGCCCCCCTCCGGGGGTCAAAACGGGTGATTACGGGGCATAGAGGGTCCAATAAGTGGTCTAAACATGTTTTTCTATCACATTTGATGGTTAGAAAGTAAAAAAAAATCAATTTCAGATTTTTCGATTTTTGACCCCCCGGACCGATTTTCTCTAAGTCCCCTTCGGGCTATCCCCAGAACAAATGACCCACCGGCCCCCCTCCGGGGGTCAAAACAGGTGATTACGGGGCATAGAGGGTCCGATAAGCGGTCTAAACATGTTTTTCTATCACATTTGATAGTTAGAAAGTCAAGAAAATCGATTTTAGATTTTTCGATTTTTGACCCCCCGGACCGATTTTCTCTAAGTCCCCTCCGGGCTATCCCCAGCACAAATGACCCACCAGCCCCCCTCCGGGGGTCAAAACGGGTGATTACGGGGCATAGAGGGTGCAAAAATTGGTCTAAACATGTTTTTCTATCACATTTGATGGTTAGAAAGTCAAAGAAATTGATTTTAGATTTTTCGATTTTTGACCCCCCGGACCGATTTTCTCTAAGTCCCCTTCGGGCTATCCCCAGCACAAATGAACCACCAGCCCGCCTCCGCGGGTGAAATCGGGTGATTACGGGGCATAGAGGGTCCAATAAGTGGTCTAAACATGATTTTCTATCACATTTGATGGTTAAAAAGTCTAAGAAATCGATTTCAGATTTTTCGATTTTTGATGCCTTGAACCTATTTTCCCCAACCCCGGTATAGCCCAAAGTCGCCTTCAGGCTATCCCCACCACAAATGACCCACCGGCCCGCCTCCAGGGGTCAAAACGGGTGATTACGGGGCATAGAGGGTCCGATAAGTGGTCTAAACATGATTTTCTATCACATTAGATGGTTAGAATGTGAAAAAAACTGATTTCAGATTTTCGATTTTTGACCCCCCCGACCGATATTCTCTAAGTCCCCTTCGGGCTATCCCCAGCACAAATGACCCACCGGCCCCCCTCCGGGGGTCAAAACGGGTGATTACGGGGCATAGAGGGTCCGATAAGCGGTCTAAACATGATTTTTTATCACATTTGACGGTTAGAAAGTCAAAGAAATCGATTTCAGATTTTTCGATTTTTGACCCCCCGGACCGATATTCTCTAAGTCCCCTTCGGGCTATCCCCAGCACAAATGACCCACCGGCCCCCCTCTGGGGGTCAAAACGGGTTATTACGGGGCATACGGGGTCCGATAAGTGGTCTAAACATGATTTTCTATCACATTAGATGGTTAGAATGTGAAAAAAATCGATTTCAGATTTTTGATTTTTGACCCCCCGGACCGATTTTCTCTAAGTCCCCTTCGGGCTATCCCCAGCACAAATGACCCACCAGCCCCACTCCGGGGGGTCAAAACAGGTGATTACGGGGCATAGAGGGTCCGATAAGTGGTCTAAACATGATTTTCTATCACATTTGATAGTTAGAAAGTCAAGAAAATCGATTTTAGATTTTTCGATTTTCGACCCCCCGGACCGATTTTCTCTAAGTCCCCTTCGGGCTATCCCCAGCACAAATGACCCACCGGCCCCACTCCGGGGGTCAAAACAGGTGATTACGGGGCATAGAGGGTCCGATAAGCGGTCTAAACATGTTTTTCTATCACATTTGATAGTTAGAAAGTCAAAAAAATCGATTTTAGATTTTTCGATTTTTGACCCCCCGGACCGATTTTCTCTAAGTCCCCTTCGGGCTATCCCCAGCACAAATGACCCACCGGCCCGCCTCCGCGAGTGAAATCGGGTGATTACGGGGCATAGAGGGTCCAAAAAGTGGTCTAAACATGATTTTCTATCACATTTGATGGTTAAAAAGTCTAAGAAATCGATTCCAGATTTTTCGATTTTTGATGCCTTGAACCTATTTTCCCCACCCCCGGCATAGCCCAAAGTCGCCTTCAGGCTATCCCTACCACAAATGACCCACCGACCCCCCTCCGGAGCTCAAAACGTGTGATTACGGGGCATAGGGGGTCCGATAAGTGGTCTAAACATGATTTTCTATCACATTAGATGGTTAGAATGTGAAAAAAATCGATTTCAGATTTTCAATTTTTGACCCCCCGGACCGATATTCTCTAAGTCCCCTTCGGGCTATCCCCAGCACAAATGACCCAGCGGCCCCCCTCCGGGGGTCAAAACGGGTGATTACAGGGCATAGAGGGTCCGATAAGCAGTCTAAACATGATTTTCTATCACATTTGATGGTTAGAAAGTAAAGAAATTCGATTTCAGATTTTCGATTTTTGACCCCCCGGACCGATTTTCTCTAAGACCCCTTCGGGCTATCCCCAGCACAAATGACCCACCAGCCCCCCTCCGGGGGTCAAAACAGGTGATTACGGGGCATAGAGGGTGCAATAAGTGGTCTAAACATGTTTTTCTATCACATTAGATGGTTGGAATGTGAAAAAAATCAATTTCAGATTTTCGATTTTTGACCCCCCGGACCGATTTTCTCTAAGTCCCCTTCGGGCTATCCCGAGCACAAATGACCCACCGGCCCCCCTCCGGGGGTCAAAACGGCTGATTACGCGGCATATGGGGTCCGATAAGCGGTCTAAACATGTTTTTCTATCACATTAGATGGTTAGAAAGTCAAGAAAATCGATTTTAGATTTTTCGATTTTTGACCCCCGGGACCGATTTTCTCTAAGTCCCCTTCGGGCTATCCCCAGCACAAATGACCCACCGGCCCCCCTCCGGGGGTCAAAACGGGTGATTACGGGGCATAGGGGGTCCGATAAGCGGTCTAAACATGTTTTTCTATCACATTAGATGTTTAGAAAGTCAAGAAAATCGATTTCAGATTCTTCAATTTTTGACCCCCCGAACCGATTTTCTCTAAGTCCCCTTCGGGCCATCCCCAGCACAAATGACCCACCGGCCCGCCTCCAGGGGTCAAAATGGGTGATTGCGGGGCATAGAGGGTCCGATAAGTGGTCTAAACATGATTTTCTATCACATTTGATGGTTAGAAAGTCAAAAACCTCGATTTCAGATTTTTCGATTTTTGATGCCTTGAACCTATTTTCCCCACCCCCGGCATAGCCCGAAGTCCCCTTCGGGCCATCCCCAGCACAAATGACCCACCGGCCCGCCTCCAGGGGTCAAAATGGGTGATTGCGGGGCATAGAGGGTCCGATAAGTGGTCTAAACATGATTTTCTATCACATTAGATGGTTAGAATGTGAAAAAAATCGATTTCAGATTTTCGATTTTTGACCCCCCGGACCGATATTCTCTAAGTCCCATTCGGGCTATCCCCAGCACAAATGACCCACCGACCCCCTTCGGGGGTCAAAACGGGTGATTACGGGGCATAGAGGGTGCAATAAGTGGTCTAAACATGATTTTCTATCACATTAGATGGTTAGAATCCGAAAAAAATCGATTTCAGATTTTCGATTTTTGACCCCCCGGACCGATTTTCTCTAAGTCCCCTTCGGGCTATCCCCAGCACAAATGGCCCACCGGCCCCCGTCCGGGGTTCAAAACAGGTGATTACAGGGCATAGAGGGTGCAATAAGTGGTCTAAACATGATTTTCTATCACATTGGATGGTTAGAAAGTCAAAAAAATCGATTTCAGATTTTTCGATTTTAGATGCCTTGAACCTATTTTCCCCACCCCCGGCATAGCCCAAAGTCCCCTTCGGGCTATCCCCAGCACAAATGACCCACTGGCCCCCCTCTGGGGGTCAAAACGGGTGATTACCGGGCATAGAGGGTCCGATAAGTGGTCTAAACATGTTTTTCTATCACATTAGATGGTTAGAAAGTCAAAAAAATCGATTTCAGATTTTTCGATTTTTGACCCCCCGGACCGATTTTCTCTAAGTCCCCTTCGGGCTATCCCCAGCACAAATGACCCACCGGCCCCCGTCCGGGGTTCAAAACAGGTGACTACGGGGCATAGAGGGTGCAATAAGTGGTCTAAACATGATTTTCTATCACATTAGATGGTTAGAATGTAAAGAAAATCGATTTGAGATTTTTCGATTTTTGACCCCCCGGACCGATTTTCTCTAAGTCCCCTTCGGGGTATCCCCAGCACAAATGACCCACCGGCCCCACTCCGGGGGTCAAAACGGGTGATTACGGGGCATAGAGGGTGCAATAAGTGGTCTAAACATGATTTTCTATCACATTAGATGGTTAGAAAGTCAAAAAATTCGATTTCAGATTTTTCGATTTTTGATGCCTTGAACCTATTTTCCCCACCCCCGGCATAGTCCAAAGTCGCCTTCGGGCTTTTGCCACCACAAATGACCCACGGGCCCCCATTTGGGGGTCAAAACGGGTGATTACGGGGCATTGAGGGTGCAATAACCCTAAACATGATTTTCTATCACATTAGATGGTTAGAAAGTCAAGAAAATCGATTTTAGATTTTTCGATTTTTGACCCCCCGGACCGATTTTCTCTAAGTCCCCTTCGGGCTATCCCTAGCACAAATGACCCACCGGCCCCCCTCCGGGGGTCAAGACAGGTGATTACGGGCCATAGAGGGTGCAATAAGTGGTCTAAACATGATTTTCTATCACATTTGATGGTTAGAATGTGAAATAAATCGATTTCAGATCGTTCAATTTTTCACCCCCCGGATCGATTTTCTCCAAGTCCCCTTTTGGCTATCCCCAGCACAAATGACCCACCGGCCCCCCTCTCAGGGTCAAAACGGGCGATTACGGGGCATAGAGGGTGCAAGAAGTGGTCTAAACATGATTTTCTATCACATTTGATGGTTAGAAAGTCAAAAAATTCGATTTCAGATTTTTCGATTTTTGACACCCCGGACCGATTTTCTTTAAGTCCCCTTTGGGCTATCCCCAGCACAAATGACCCACCGGCCCCCGTCCGGGGGTCAAAACAGGTGATTATGGGGCATAGAGGGTGCAATAAGTGGTCTAAACATGATTTTCTATCACATTTGATGGTTAGAATGTGAAAAAAATCGATTTCAGATTTTTCGAATTTTGACCCCCCAGACCGATTTTCTCCAAGTCCCCTTTTGGCTGTACCCAGCACAGATGACCCACCGGCCCGCCTCCGGGGCTCAAAACGGGCGATTACGGGGCATAGAGGGTCCCATAAGCGGTCTAAACATGTTTTTCTATCACCTTAGATGGTTAGAAAGTCAAGAGATTCGATTTCAGATTTTTCGATTTTTGACCCCCCGGACCGATTTTCTCTAAGTCCCCTCCGGGCTATCCCCAGCACAAATGACCCACCAGCCCGCCTCCGGGGGTCAAAACAGGTGATTACGGGGCATAGAGGGTCCAATAAGTGGTCTAAACATGATTTTCTATCACATTTGATGGTTAGAAAGTCAAAGAAACCGATTTCCGATTTTTCGATTTTTGATGCCTTGAACCTATTTTCCCCTACCCCGGCATAGCCCAAAGTCGCCTTCGGGCTATCCCCACCACAAATGACCCACCGGCCCGCCTCCGGGGGTCAAAACGGGTGATTACGGGGCATAGGGGGTCCGATAAGTGGTCTAAACATGATTTTCTATCACATTAGATGGTTAGAAAGTCAAGAAAATCGATTTGAGATTTTTCGATTTTTGACCCCCCGGACCGATTTTCTTTAAGTCCCCTTCGGGCTATCCCCAGCACAAATGACCCACCAGCCCCCCTCCGGGGGTCAAAACGGGTGATTACGGGGCATAGAGGGTGCAATAAGTGGTCTAAACATGATTTTCTATCACATTTGATGGTTAGAAAGTCAAGGAAAAACGAATTCCGATTTTTCGATTTTTGATGCCTTGAACCTATTTTCCCCACCCCCGGCATAGCCCAAAGTCGCCTTCAGGCTATCCCCACCACAAATGACCCACCTGCCCGCCTCTAGGGGTCAAAGCGGGTGATTACGGGGCATAGAGGGTCCGATAAGTGGTCTAAAGATGATTTTCTATCACATTAGATGGTTAGAATGTGAAAAAATTCGATTTCAGATTTTCGATTTCTGACCCCCCGGACAGATTTTCTCCAAGTCCCCTTTTGGCTATCCCCAGCACAAATGACCCACCGGCCCCCCTCCGGGGCTCAAAACGGGTGATTACGGGGCATAGAGGGTCGGATAAGCGGTCTGAACATGTTTTTCTATCACCTTAGATGGTTAGAAAGTCAAGAAATTCGATTTCAGATTTTTAGATTTTTGACCCCCCGGACCGATTTTCTCTAAGTCCCCTTCGGGCTATCCCCAGCACAAATGACCCACCGGCCCCCCTCCGGGGGTCAAAACGGGTGATTACGGGGCATAGAGGGTCCAATAAGTGGTCTAAACATGATTTTCTATTACATTTGATGGTTAGAAAGTCAAAGAAACCGATTTCCGATTTTTCGATTTTTGATGCCTTGAACCTATTTTCCCCAACCCCGGCATAGCCCAAAGTCGCCTTCGGGCTATCCCCACCACAAATGACCCACCGGCCCGCCTCCGGGGGTCAAAACGGGTGATTGCGGGGCATAGGGGGTCCGATAAGTGGTCTAAACATGATTTTCTATCACATTAGATGGTTAGAAAGTCAAGAAAATCGATTTTAGATTTTTCGATTTTTGACCCCCCGGACCGATTTTCTCTAAGTCCCCTTCGGGCTATCCCCAGCACAAATGACCCACCGGCCCCCCTCCGGGGGTCAAAACAGGTGATTACGGGGCATAGAGGGTCCAATAAGTGGTCTAAACATGATTTTCTATCACATTTGATGGTTAGAAAGTCAAAGAAACCGATTTCAGATTTTTCGATTTTTGATGCCTTGAACCTATTTTCCCCAACCCCGGCATAGCCCAAAGTCGCCTTCGGGCTATCCCCACCACAAATGACCCACCGGCCCGCCTCCGGGGGTCAAAACGGGTGATTACGGGGCATAGGGGGTCCAATAAGTGGTCTAAACATGATTTTTTATCACATTAGATGATTAGAAAGTCAAGAAAATCGATTTCAGATTTTTCGATTTCTGACCCCCCGGACCGATATTCTCGAAGTCCCCTTCGGGCTATCCCCAACACAAATGACCCACCGCCCCCCCTCCGGGGGTCAGAACGGGTGATTACGGGGCATAGAGGGTGCAATAAGTGGTCTAAATATGTTTTTCTATGACATTTGATGGTTAGAAAGTCAAAAAACTTCGATTTCAGATTTTTCGAGTTTTGACCCCCCGGACCGATATTCTCTAAGTCCCCTTCAGGCTATCCCCAGCACAAATGACCAACCGGCCCCCCTCTCAGGGTCACAACGGGTGATTACGGGGCATAGAGGTTCCAATAAGTGGTCTAAACATGATTTTCTATGACATTAGATGGTTAGAAAGTCAAAAAATTCGATTTCAGATTTTTCGATTTTTGATGCCTTGAACCTCTTTTCCCCACCCCCGGCATAGCCCAAAGTCGCCTTCAGGCTATCGCCACCACAAATGACCCACCGGCCCCCCTCTGGGCGTCAAGAGGGGTGATTACGGGGCATAGAGGGTGCAATAAGTGGTCTAAACATGTTTTTCTATCACATTAGATGGTTAGAATGTGAAAAAATTCGATTTCAGATTTTCGATTTTTGACCCCCCGGACCGATATTCTCTAAGTCCCCTTCGGGCTATCCCCAGCACAAATGACCCACCGGCCCTACTCCGGGGGTCAAAACGGGTGATTACCGGGCATAGAGGGTCCGATAAGTGGTCTAAACATGTTTTTCTATCACATTAGATGGTTAGAAAGTCAAAAAAATCGATTTCAGATTTTTCGATTTTTGACCCCCTGGACCGATATTCTCTAAGTCCCCTTCGGGCTATCCCCAGCACAAATGACCCACCGGCCCCCCTCCGAGGGTCAAAACAGGTGATTACGGGGCATAGAGGGTCCAATAAGTGGTCTAAACATGATTTTCTATCACATTTGATGGTTAGAAAGTCAAAGAAATCGATTTCAGATTTTTCGATTTTTGATGCCTTGAACCTATTTTCCCCACCC
Organism: Eutreptiella sp. 'Long Island Sound 2002'; assembly: GCA_964036045.1. Lineage (NCBI taxonomy): Eukaryota > Euglenozoa > Euglenophyceae > Eutreptiales > Eutreptiaceae > Eutreptiella > Eutreptiella sp. 'Long Island Sound 2002'. Next base: position 18,233,957 of record OZ038392.1, on the reverse strand, counting down.
CCGGCATAGCCCAAAGTCGCCTTCGGGCTATCGCCACCACAAATGACCCACCGGCCCCCCTCCGGGGGTCAAAACAGGTGATTACGGGGCATAGGGGGTCCGATAAGTGGTCTGAACATTATTTTCTATCACATTACATGGTTAGAAAGTTAAGAAAATCGATTTTAGATTTTTCGATTTTTGACCCCCCGGACCGATTTTCTCTAAGTCCCCTTCGGGCTATCCCCGGCACAAATGACCCACCGGCCCCCCTCCGAGGGTCAAAACGGGTGATTGCGGGGCATAGAAGGTGCAATAAGTGGTCTAAACATGATTTTCTATCACATTAGATGGTTAGAAAGTCAAAAAAATCGATTTCAGATTTTTCGATTTTTGACCCCCTGGACCGATATTCTCTAAGTCCCCTTCGGGCTATCCCCAGCACAAATGACCCACCGGCCCCCCTCCGAGGGTCAAAACGGGTGATTGCGGGGCATAGAAGGTGCAATAAGTGGTCTAAACATGATTTTCTATCACATTTGATGGTTAGAAAGTCAAAAAAATCGATTTCAGATTTTTCGATTTTTGACCCCCCGGACCGATTTTCTCTAAGTCCCCTTCGGGCTATCCCCAGCACAAATGACCCACCGGCCCTACTCCGGGGGTCAAAACGGGTGATTACCGGGCATAGAGGGTGCAATAACTGGTCTAAACATGTTTTTCTATCACATTAGATGGTTAGAAAGTCAAGAAATTCGATTTCAGATTTTTCGATTTTTGACCCCCTGGACCGATATTCTCTAAGTCCCCTTCGGGCTATCCCCAGCACAAATGACCCACCGGCCCCCCTCCGAGGGTCAAAACGGGTGATTGCGGGGCATAGAAGGTGCAAAAGGTGGTCTAAACATGTTTTTCTATCACATTTGATGGTTAGAAAGTCAAAAAAATCGATTTCAGATTTTTCGATTTTTGACCCCCTGGACTGATATTCTCTAAGTCCCCTTCGGGCTATCCCCAGCACAAATGACCCACCGGCCCCCCTCCGGGCGTCAAAACAGGTGATTACGGGGCATAGAGGGTCCAATAAGTGGTCTAAACATGATTTTCTATCACATTAGATGGTTAGAAAGTCAAAGAAATCGATTTCAGACTTTTCGATTTTTGATGCCTTGAACCTATTTTCTCCACCCCCGGCATAGCCCAAAGTCGCCTTCGGGCTATCGCCACCACAAATGACCCACCGGCCCGCCTCCGGGGGTCAAAAGGGGTGATTACGGGGCATAGGGGGTCCGATAAGTGGTCTAAACATAATTTTCTATCACATTACATGGTTAGAAAGTTAAGAAAATCGATTTTAGATTTTTCGATTTTTGACCCCCCGGACCGATTTTCTCTAAGTCCCCTTCGGGCTATCCCCGGCACAAATGACCCACCGGCCCCCCTCCGAGGGTCAAAACGGGTGATTGCGGGGCATAGAAGGTGCAATAAGTGGTCTAAACATGATTTTCTATCACATTAGATGGTTAGAAAGTCAAGAAATTCGATTTCAGATTTTTCGATTTTTGACCCCCTGGACCGATATTCTCTAAGTCCCCTTCGGGCTATCCCCAGCACAAATGACCCACCGGCCCCCCTCCGAGGGTCAAAACGGGTGATTGCGGGGCATAGAAGGTGCAATAAGTGGTCTAAACATGATTTTCTATCACATTTGATGGTTAGAAAGTCAAAAAAATCGATTTCAGATTTTTCGATTTTTGACCCCCCGGACCGATTTTCTCTAAGTCCCCTTCGGGCTATCCCCAGCACAAATGACCCACCGGCCCTACTCCGGGGGTCAAAACGGGTGATTACCGGGCATAGAGGGTGCAATAACTGGTCTAAACATGTTTTTCTATCACATTAGATGGTTAGAAAGTCAAGAAATTCGATTTCAGATTTTTCGATTTTTGACCCCCTGGACCGATATTCTCTAAGTCCCCTTCGGGCTATCCCCAGCACAAATGACCCACCGGCCCCCCTCCGAGGGTCAAAACGGGTGATTGCGGGGCATAGAAGGTGCAAAAGGTGGTCTAAACATGTTTTTCTATCACATTTGATGGTTAGAAAGTCAAAAAAATCGATTTCAGATTTTTCGATTTTTGACCCCCTGGACCGATATTCTCTAAGTCCCCTTCGGGCTATCCCCAGCACAAATGACCCACCGGCCCCCCTCCGGGCGTCAAAACAGGTGATTACGGGGCATAGAGGGTCCAATAAGTGGTCTAAACATGATTTTCTATCACATTAGATGGTTAGAAAGTCAAAGAAATCGATTTCAGACTTTTCGATTTTTGATGCCTTGAACCTATTTTCCCCACCCCCGGCGTAGCCCAAAGTCGCCTTCGGGCTATCGCCACCACAAATGACCCACCGGCCCGCCTCCGGGGGTCAAAAGGGGTGATTACGGGGCATAGGGGGTCCGATAAGTGGTCTAAACATAATTTTCTATCACATTACATGGTTAGAAAGTTAAGAAAATCGATTTTAGATTTTTCGATTTTTGACCCCCCGGACCGATATTCTCTAAGTCCCCTTCGGGCTATCCCCGGCACAAATGACCCACCGGCCCCCCTCCGAGGGTCAAAACGGGTGATTGCGGGGCATAGAAGGTGCAATAAGTGGTCTAAACATGTTTTTCTATCACATTAGATGGTTAGAAAGTCAAAAAAATCGATTTCAGATTTTTCGATTTTTGACCCCCTGGACCGATTTTCTCTAAGTCCCCTTCGGGCTATCCCCAGCACAAATGACCCACCGGCCCCCCTCCGGGGGTCAAAACAGGTGATTACGGGGCATAGAGGGTGCAATAAGTGGTCTAAACATGATTTTCTATCACATTAGATGGTTAGAAAGTCAAAGAAATCGATTTCAGATTTTTCGATTTTTGATGCCTTGAACCTATTTTCCCCACCCCCGGCATAGCCCAAAGTCGCCTTCGGGCTATCGCCACCACAAATGACCCACCGGCCCGCCTCCGGGGGTCAAAACGGGTGATTACGGGGCATAGGGGGTCTGAAAAGTGGTCTAAACATAATTTTCTATCACATTACATGGTTAGAAAGTTAAGAAAATCGATTTTAGATTTTTCGATTTTTGACCCCCCGGACGGATGTTCTCTAAGTCCCCTGCGGGCTATCCCCGGCACAAATGACCCACCGGCCCCCCTCTCAGGGTCAAAACAGGTGATTACGGGGCATAGGGGGTCCAATGAGTGGTCTAAACATGATTTTCCATCACATTTGATGGTTAGAAAGTCAAAAAAAATCGATTTCAGATTTTTCGATTTTTGATGCCTTGAACCTATTTTCCCCACCCCCGGCATAGCCCAAAGTCGCCTTCAGGCTATCGCCACAACAATTGACCCAGCGGCCCCTCTCTGGGGGTCAAAACGGGTGATTACGGGGCATAGAGGGTGCAATAAGTGGTCTAAACATGTTTTTCTATCACATTAGATGGTTAGAATGTGAAAAAAATCGAATTCAGATTTTCGATTTTTGACCCCCCGGACCGATATTCTCTAAGTACCCTTCGGGCTATCCCCAGCACAAATGACCCACCGGCCCCACTCCGGGGGTCAAAAGGGGTGATTACGGGGCATAGGGGGTCCGATAAGTGGTCTAAACATAATTTTCTATCACATTACATGGTTAGAAAGTTAAGAAAATCGATTTTAGATTTTTCGATTTTTGACCCCCCGGACCGATATTCTCTAAGTCCCCTTCGGGCTATCCCCGGCACAAATGACCCACCGGCCCCCCTCCGAGGGTCAAAACGGGTGATTGCGGGGCATAGAAGGTGCAATAAGTGGTCTAAACATGTTTTTCTATCACATTAGATGGTTAGAAAGTCAAAAAAATCGATTTCAGATTTTTCGATTTTTGACCCCCGGGACCGATTTTCTCTAAGTCCCCTTCGGGCTATCCCCAGCACAAATGACCCACCGGCCCCCCTCCGGGGGTCAAAACAGGTGATTACGGGGCATAGAGGGTGCAATAAGTGGTCTAAACATGATTTTCTATCACATTAGATGGTTAGAAAGTCAAAGAAATCGATTTCAGATTTTTCGATTTTTGATGCCTTGAACCTATTTTCCCCACCCCCGGCATAGCCCAAAGTCGCCTTCGGGCTATCGCCACCACAAATGACCCACCGGCCCGCCTCCGGGGGTCAAAACGGGTGATTACGGGGCATAGGGGGTCTGAAAAGTGGTCTAAACATAATTTTCTATCACATTACATGGTTAGAAAGTTAAGAAAATCGATTTTAGATTTTTCGATTTTTGACCCCCCGGACGGATGTTCTCTAAGTCCCCTGCGGGCTATCCCCAGCACAAATGACCCACCGGCCCCCCTCTCAGGGTCAAAACAGGTGATTACGGGGCATAGGGGGTCCAATGAGTGGTCTAAACATGATTTTCCATCACATTTGATGGTTAGAAAGTCAAAAAAAATCGATTTCAGATTTTTCGATTTTTGATGCCTTGAACCTATTTTCCCCACCCCCGGCATAGCCCAAAGTCGCCTTCAGGCTATCGCCACAACAATTGACCCAGCGGCCCCTCTCTGGGGGTCAAAACGGGTGATTACGGGGCATAGAGGGTGCAATAAGTGGTCTAAACATGTTTTTCTATCACATTAGATGGTTAGAATGTGAAAAAAATCGAATTCAGATTTTCGATTTTTGACCCCCCGGACCGATATTCTCTAAGTACCCTTCGGGCTATCCCCAGCACAAATGACCCACCGGCCCCACTCCGGGGGTCAAAACGGCTGATTACCGGGCATAGAGGGGCCAATAAGTGGTCTAAACATGTTTTTCTATCACATTAGATGGTTAGAAAGTCAAGAAATTCGATTTCAGATTTTTAGATTTTTGACCCCCCGGACCGATTTTCTCTAAGTCCCCTTCGGGCTATCCCCAGCACAAATGACCCACCAGGCCCCGTCAGGGCTTCAAAACGGGTGATTACGGGGCATAGAGGGTGCAATAAGTGGTCTAAACATGATTTTGTCTCACATTTGATGGTTAGAATGTCAAGAAAATCGATTTTAGATTTTCGATTTTTGACCCCCCGGACCGATTTTCTCTAAGTCCCCTTCGGGCTATCCCCAGCACAAATGACCCACCGGCCCCCCTCCAGGGGTCAAAACAGGTGATTACGGGGCATAGAGGGTCCGATAAGTGGTCTAAACATGATTTTCTATCACATTAGATGGTTAGAAAGTCAAAGAAATCGATTTCAGATTTTTCGATTTTTGATGCCTTGAGCCTATTTTCCCCACCCCCAGCATAGCCCAAAGTCGCCTTCGGGCTATCCCCAGCACAAATGACCCACCAGCCCCACTCTGGGGGTCAAAACGGGTGATTACGGGGCATAGGGGGTCCGATAAGTGGTCTAAACATGATTTTCTATCACATTAGATGGTTGGAATGTGAAAAAAATCGATTTCAGATTTTCAATTTTTGACCCCCCAGACCGATTTTCTCTAAGTCCCCTTCGGGCTATCCCCAGCACAAATGAACCACCGGCCCCCCTCCGAGGGTCAAAACGGGTGATTGCGGGGCATAGAGGGTCCAATAACTGGTCTAAACATGTTTTTCTATCACATTTGATGGTTAGAAAGTCAAAAAAAATCGATTTTAGATTTTTCGATTTTTGACCCCCCGGACCGATTTTCTCTAAGTCCCCTTCGGGCTATCCCCGGCACAAATGACCCACCGGCCCCACTCCGGGGGTCAAAACGGGTGATTACGGGGCATAGAGGGTGCAATAAATGGTCTAAACATGATTTTCTATCACATTTGATGGTTAGAAGTCAAAAAAAATCGATTTCGGATGTTTCGCGATTTCCCCTTCGGGCTATCCCCAGCACAAGTGACCCACTGGCCCCCCTCCGGGGGTCAGAAAAGGTGATTACGGGGCATAGAGGGTCCAATAAGTGGTCTAAACATGATTTTCTATCACATTAGATGGTTCGAAAGTCAAAAAAATCGATTTCAGATTTTTCGATTTTTGATGCCTTGAACCTATTTTCGCCACCCCCGGCATAGCCCAAAGTCGCCTTCGGCCTATCGCCACCACAAATGACCCACCGGCCCGCCTCCGGGGGTCAAAACGGGTGATTGCGGGGCATAGAGGGTCGGATAAGTGGTCTAAACATGATTTTGTCTCACATTTGATGGTTAGAAAGTCAAAAACCTCGATTTCAGTTTTTTCGAGTTTTGACCCCCCAGACCGATTTTCTCTAAGTCCCCTTCGGGCTATCCCCAGCACAAATGAACCACCGGCCCCCCTCCGAGGGTCAAAACGGGTGATTACGGCGCATAGAGGGTCCAATAAGTGGTCTAAACATGATTTTCTATCACATTAGATGGTTAGAATGTGAAAAAAATCGATTTTAGATTTTTCGATTTTTGACCCCCCGGACCGATTTTCTCTAAGTCCCACTCGGGCTATCCCCAGCACAAATGACCCACCGGCCCCGGGGGTCAAAACGGGTGATTACGGGGCATGGAGGGTGCAATAAATGGTCTAAACATGATTTTCTATCAAATTTGATGGTTAGAAAGTAAAAAAAAATCGATTTCGGATGTTTCGCGATTTCCCCTTCGGGCTATCCCCAGAACAAATGACCCACCGGCCCCCCTCCGGGGGTCAAAACAGGTGATTACGGGGCATAGAGGGTCCAATAAGTGGTCTAAACATGATTTTCTATCACATTAGATGGTTAGAATGTGAAAAAAATCGATTTCAGATTTTTCGATTTTTGATGCCTTGAACCTATTTTCCCCACCCCCGGCATAGCGCAAAGTCGCCTTCGGGCTATCGCCACCACAAATGACCCACCGGCCCGCCTCCGGGGGTCAAAACGGGTGATTACGGGGCATAGGGGGTCCAATAAGTGGTCTAAACATGTTTTTCTATCACATTAGATGGTTAGAATGTGAAAAAAATCGATTTCAGAATTTCGATTTTTGACCCCCCAGACCGATTTTCTCTAAGTCCCCTTCGGGCTATCCCCAGCACAAATGAACCACCGGCCCCCCTCCGGGGGTCAAAACGGGTGATTACCGGGCATAGAGGGTGCAATAAGTGGTCTAAACATGTTTTTCTATCACATTAGATGGTTAGAAAGTCCAAGAAATTCGATTTCAGATTTTTAGATTTTTGACCCCCCGGACCGATTTTCTCTAAGTCCCCTTCGGGCTATCCCCAGCACAAATGAACCACCGGCCTCCCTCCGAGGGACAAAAGGTGTGATTACGGGGCATAGAGGGTCCAAAAAGTGGTCTAAACATGATTTTCTATCACATTTGATGGTTAGAAAGTCAAAAAAAATCGATTTTAGATTTCTCGATTTTTGACCCCCCGGACCGATTTTCTCTAAGTCCCCTTCGGGCTATCCCCAGCACAAATGACCCACCGGCCCCCCTCCGGGGGTCAAAACAGGTGATTACAAGGCATAGAGTGTCCAATAAGTGGTCTAAACATGATTTTCTATCACATTAGATGGTTAGAATGTGAAAAAAATCGAGTTCAGATTTTTCGATTTTTGATGCCTTGAACCTATTTTCCCCACACCCGGCATAGCGCAAAGTCGTCTTCGGGCTATCGCCACCACAAATGACCCACCGGCCCTCCTCCGGGCGTCAAAACGGGTGATTACGGGGCATAGGGGGTCCAATAAGTGGTCTAAACATGATTTTCTATCACATTAGATGGTTAGAATGTGAAAAAAATCGATTTCAGAATTTCGATTTTTGACCCCCCCGATTTTCTCTAAGTCCCCTTCGGGCTATCCCCAGCACAAATGACCCACCGGCCCCCCTCCGGGGGTCAAAACAGGTGATTACGGGGCAGAGAGGGTCCAATAAGTGGTCTAAACATGATTTTCCATCACATTTGATGGTTAGAAAGTCAAAGAAATCGATTTCAGCTTTTTCGATTTTTGATGCCTTGAGCCTATTTTCCCCACCCCCGGCATAGCCCGAAGTCCCCTTCGGGCTATCCCCAGCACAAATGACCCACCGGCCCCACTCCGGGGGTCAAAACGGGTGATTACGGGGCATAGAGGGTCCAATAAGTGGTCTAAACATGTTTTTCTATCACATTTGATGGTTAGAAAGTCAAAAAAATCGATTTTAGATTTTTCGATTTTTGACCCCCCGGACCGATATTCTCTAAGTCCCCTTCGGGCTATCCCCAGCACAAATGACCCACCGGCCCCACTCCGCCGGTCAAAACGGGTGATTACCGTGCATAGAGGGTCCAATAAGTGGTCTAAACATGTTTTTCTATCACATTAGATGGTTAGAAAGTCAAGAAATTCGATTTCAGATTTTTAGATTTTTGACCCCCCGGACCGATTTTCTCTAAGTCCCCTTCGGGCTATCCCCAGCACAAATGAACCACTGGCCCCCCTCCGAGGGTCAAAACGGGTGATTACGGGGCATAGAGGGTCCGATAAGTGGTCTAAACATGATTTTCTATCACATTTGATGGTTAGAAAGTCAAAAAAAATCGATTTCGGATGTTTCGCGATTTCCCCTTCGGGCTATCCCCAGCACAAATGACCCACTGGCCCCCCTCCGGGGGTCAGAAAAGGTGATTACGGGGCATAGAGGGTCCAATAAGTGGTCTAAACATGATTTTCTATCACATTAGATGGTTAGAAAGTCAAAAAAATCGATTTCAGATTTTTCGATTTTTGATGCCTTGAACCTATTTTCCCCACCCCCGGCATAGCCCAAAGTCGCCTTCGGCCTATCGCCACCACAAATGACCCACCGGCCCGCCTCCGGGGGTCAAAACGGGTGATTGCGGGGCATAGAGGGTCGGATAAGTGGTCTAAACATGATTTTGTCTCACATTTGATGGTTAGAAAGTCAAAAACCTCGATTTCAGATTTTTCGAGTTTTGACCCCCCAGACCGATTTTCTCTAAGTCCCCTTCGGGCTATCCCGGGCACAAATGAACCACCGGCCCCCCTCCGAGGGTCAAAACGGGTGATTACGGCGCATAGAGGGTCCAATAAGTGGTCTAAACATGATTTTCTATCACATTAGATGGTTAGAATGTGAAAAAAATCGATTTTAGATTTTTCGATTTTTGACCCCCCGGACCGATTTTCTCTAAGTCCCACTCGGGCTATCCCCAGCACAAATGACCCACCGGCCCCGGGGGTCAAAACGGGGGATTACGGGGCATGGAGGGTGCAATAAATGGTCTAAACATGATTTTCTATCACATTTGATGGTTAGAAAGTAAAAAAAAATCGATTTCGGATGTTTCGCGATTTCCCCTTCGGGCTATCCCCAGAACAAATGACCCACCGGCCCCCCTCCGGGGGTCAAAACGGGTGATTACGGGGCATAGAGGGTCCAATAAGTTGTTCAAACATGATTTTCTATCAAATTAGATGGTTAGAATGTCAAAGAAATCCATTTCAGATTTTTCGATTTTTGATGCCTTGAGCCTATTTTCCCCACCCCCGGCATAGCCCGAAGTCCCCTTCGGGCTATCCCCAGCGCAAATGACCCCCCGGCCCCACTCCGGGGGTCAAAACGGGTGATTACGGGGCATTGAGGGTCCGATAAGTGGTCCAAACATGTTTTTCTCTCACATTTGATGGTTAGAAAGTCAAAAAAATCGATTTTCGATTTTTCAATTTTTGACCCCCCGGACCGATATTCTCTAAGTCCCCTTCGGGCTATCCCCAGCACAAATGACCCACCGGCCCCCCTCCGGGGGTCAAAACGGGTGATTACCGGGCATAGAGGGTGCAATAAGTGGTCTAAACATGTTTTTCTATCACATTAGATGGTTAGAAAGTCCAAGAAATTCGATTTCAGATTTTTAGATTTTTGACCCCCCGGACCGATTTTCTCTAAGTCCCCTTCGGGCTATCCCCAGCACAAATGAACCACCGGCCCCCCTCCGAGGGACAAAACGCGTGATTACGGGGCATAGAGGGTCCAATAAGTGGTCTAAACATGATTTTCTATCACATTTGATGGTTAGAAAGTCAAAAAAAATCGATTTTAGATTTTTCGATTTTTGACCCCCCGGACCGATTTTCTCTAAGTCCCCTTCGGGCTATCCCCAGCACAAATGACCCACCGGCCCCCCTCCGGGGGTCAAAACAGGTGATTACGGGGCATAGAGGGTCCAATAAGTGGTCTAAACATGTTTTTCTATCACATTAGATGGTTAGAATGTGAAAAAAATCGATTTCAGATTTTTCGATTTTTGATGCCTTGAACCTATTTTCCCCACCCCCGGCATAGCGCAAAGTCGTCTTCGGGCTATCGCCACCACAAATGACCCACCGGCCCTCCTGCGGGCGTCAAAACGGGTGATTACGGGGCATAGGGGGTCCAATAAGTGGTCTAAACATGATTTTCTATCACATTAGATGGTTAGAATGTGAAAAAAATCGATTTCAGAATTTCGATTTTTGACCCCCCAGACCGATTTTCTCTAAGTCCCCTTCGGGCTATCCCCAGCACAAATGACCCACCGGCCCCCCTCCGGGGGTCAAAACGGGTGATTACGGGGCAGAGAGGGTCCAATAAGTGGTCTAAACATGTTTTTCTATCACATTTGATGGTTAGAAAGTCAAAGAAATCGATTTCAGATTTTTCGATTTTTGATGCCTTGAGCCTATTTTCCCCACCCCCGGCATAGCCCGAAGTCCCCTTCGGGCTATCCCCAGCACAAATGACCCACCGGCCCCACTCCGGGGGTCAAAACGGGTGATTACGGGGCATAGAGGGTCCAATAAGTGGTCTAAACATGTTTTTCTATCACATTTGATGGTTAGAAAGTCAAAAAATTCGATTTCCGATTTTTAGATTTTTTACCCCCCGGACCGATTTTCTCTAAGTCCCCTTCGGGCTATCCCCAGCACAAATGAACCACTGGCCCCCCTCCGAGGGTCAAAACGGGTGATTACGGGGCATAGAGGGTCCGATAAGTGGTCTAAACATGATTTTCTATCACATTTGATGGTTAGAAAGTCAAAAAAAATCGATTTTAGATTTTTCGATTTTTGACCCCCCGGACCGATTTTCTCTAAGTCCCCTTCGGGCTATCCCCAGCACAAATGACCCACCGGCCCCGGGGGTCAAAACAGGTGATTACGGGGCATAGAGGGTCCAATAAGTGGTCTAAACATGTTTTTCTATCACATTAGATGGTTAGAATGTGAAAAAAATCGATTCCAGAGTTTTCGATTTTTGATGCCTTGAACCTATTTTCCCCACCCCCGGCATAGCGCAAAGTCGTCTTCGGGCTATCGCCACCACAAATGACCCACCGGCCCTCCTCCGGGCGTCAAAACAGGTGATTACGGGGCATAGGGGGTCCAATAAGTGGTCTAAACATGATTTTCTATCACATTAGATGGTTAGAATGTGAAAAAAATCGATTTCAGAATTTTGATTTTTGACCCCCCAGACCGATTTTCTCTAAGTCCCCTTCGGGCTATCCCCAGCACAAATGACCCATCGGCCCCCCTCCGGGGGTCAAAACGGGTGATTACGGGGCAGAGAGGGTCCAATAAGTGGTCTAAACATGTTTTTCTATCACATTTGATGGTTAGAAAGTCAAAGAAATCGATTTCAGATTTTTCGATTTTTGATGCCTTGAGCCTATTTTCCCCACCCCCGGCATAGCCCGAAGTCCCCTTCGGGCTATCCCCAGCACAAATGACCCACCGGCCCCACTCCGGGGGTCAAAACGGGTGATTACGGGGCACAGAGGGTCCAATAAGTGGTCTAAACATGTTTTTCTATCACATTTGATGGTTAGAAAGTCAAAAAATTCGATTTCCGATTTTTAGATTTTTTACCCCCCGGACCGATTTTCTCTAAGTCCCCTTCGGGCTATCGCCACCACAAATGACCCACCGGCCCTCCTCCGGGCGTCAAAACAGGTGATTACGGGGCATAGAGGGTCCGATAAGTGGTCTAAACATGATTTTCTATCACATTTGATGGTTAGAATGTCAAAAAAAATCGATTTCATATTTTTCGATTTTTGATGCCTTGAACCTCTTTTCCCCACCCCCGGCATAGCCCGAACTCGCCTTCGGGCTATCGCCACCACAAACGACCCACCGGCCCGCCTCCGGGGGGCCAAAACGGGTGATTACGGGGCATAGGGGGTCCGATAAGTGGTCTAAACATGATTTTCTATCACATTAGATGGTTAGAATGTGAAAAAAATCGATTTCAGATTTTCGATTTTTGACCCCCCAGACCGATTTTCTCTAAGTCCCCTTCGGGCTATCCCCAGCACAAATGAACCACCGGCCCCCCTCCGAGGGTCCAAACGGCTGATTACGGGGCATGGAGGGTCCAATAAGTGGTCTAAACATGTTTTTCTATCACATTAGATGGTTAGAATGTGAAAAAAATCGATTTCGGATGTTTCGCGATTTCCCCTTCGGGCTATCCCCAGCACAAATAACCCACCGGCCCCCCTCCGGGGGTCAAAACAGGTGATTACGGGGCATAGAGGGTCCAATAAGTGGTCTAAACATGATTTTCTATCACATTAGATGGTTAGAATGTGAAAAAAATCGATTTCAGATTTTTCGATTTTTGATGCCTTGAACCTATTTTCCCCACCGCCGGCATAGCGCAAAGTCGTCTTCGGGCTATCGCCACCACAAATGACCCACCGGCCCTCCTCTGGGCGTCAAAACGGGTGATTACGGGGCATAGGGGGTCCAATAAGTGGTCTAAACATGATTTTCTATCACATTAGATGGTTAGAATGTGAAAAAAATCGATTTCAGAATTTCGATTTTTGACCCCCCAGACCGATTTTCTCTAAGTCCCCTTCGGGCTATCCCCAGCACAAATGACCCACCGGCCCCCCTCCGGGGGTCAAAACGGGTGATTACGGGGCAGAGAGGGTCCAATAAGTGGTCTAAACATGTTTTTCTATCACATTTGATGGTTAGAAAGTCAAAGAAATCGATTTCAGATTTTTCGATTTTTGATGCCTTGAGCCTATTTTCCCCACCCCCGGCATAGCCCGAAGTCCCCTTCGGGCTATCCCCAGCACAAATGACCCACCGGCCCCACTCCGGGGGTCAAAAACGGGTGATTACGGGGCATAGAGGGTCCAATAAGTGGTCGAAACATGTTTTTCTATCACATTTGATGGTTAGAAAGTCAAGAAAATCGATTTCCGATTTTTAGATTTTTGACCCCCCGGACCGATTTTCTCTAAGTCCCCTTCGGGCTATCCCCAGCACAAATGAACCACTGGCCCCCCTCCGAGGGTCAAAACGGGTGATTACGGGGCATAGAGGGTCCGATAAGTGGTCTAAACATGATTTTCTATCACATTTGATGGTTAGAAAGTCAAAAAAAATCGATTTTAGATTTTTCGATTTTTGACCCCCCGGACCGATTTTCTCTAAGTCCCCTTCGGGCTATCCCCAGCACAAATGACCCACCGGCCCCCCTCCGGGGGTCAAAACAGGTGATTACGGGGCATAGAGGGTCCAAAAAGTGGTCTAAACATGATTTTCTATCACATTAGATGGTTAGAATGTCAAAAAAAATCGATTTCATATTTTTCGATTTTTGATGCCTTGAACCTCTTTTCCCCACCCCCGGCATAGCCCGAACTCGCCTTCGGGCTATCGCCACCACAAATGACCCACCGGCCCGCCTCCGGGGGTCCAAACGGGTGATTACGGGGCATAGGGGGTCCGATAAGTGGTCTAAACATCATTTTCTATCACATTAGATGGTTAGAATGTGAAAAAAATCGATTTCAGATTTTCGATTTTTGACCCCCCGGACCGATTTTCTCTAAGTCCCCTTCGGGCTATCCCCAGCACAAATGAACCACCGGCCCCCCTCCGAGGGTCCAAACGGGTGATTACGGGGCATGGAGGGTCCAATAAGTGGTCTAAACATGTTTTTCTATCACATTTGATGGTTAGAATGTGAAAAAAATCGATTTCGGATGTTTCGCGATTTCCCCTTCGGGCTATCCCCAGCACAAATGACCCACCGGCCCCCCTCCGGGGGTCAAAACAGGTGATTACGGGGCATAGAGGGTCCAATAAGTGGTCTAAACATGATTTTCTATCACATTAGATGATTAGAATGTGAAAAAAATCGATTTCAGAATTTCGATTTTTGACCCCCCAGACCGATTTTCTCTAAGTCCCCTTCGGGTTGTCCCCAGCACAAATGACCCACCGGCCCCCCTCCGGGGGTCAAAACAGGTGATTACGGGGCACATAGGATTTTATGACGTCCAAAAATCCCAAAACCTGCAACATAAAAAAAAACACCCATTCAAGTAGCTAGCATGCTGTAAATTGTGTTTTGGCGATCTGTGTCCCCGTACAACATGCTTTTTTGCATCCAGCACCCTCAAAATAGGGTTTTTTTCACCAAAAAGCGGCCATTTTTTGCCGTTTTTTTCCATGAAAAATGGCAAATTGTGGTGCATACGCATGCTGTAAATTGCGTTTTTGTGATCTGTGTGCCCCTACAACCTGCTTGTTAGCATCCAGCACCCTCAAAATAGGGGGAGGGGGTCTTCAACTGCTTATCTGAAGCTAAAAAAACTCAAATTTTGGCCAAAAAAAACCATTTTTGGCCGTTTTTTTCATGAAAAATGGCAAATTTTGGTGCATACGCATGCTGTAAATTGTGTTTTCGTGATATATATGCCTCTACAACCTGCTTTTTCGTATCCAGCACCCTCCAAATGGAGAGGGGGGTCTTCAACTGCTTGTCTGAGGCCAAAAGAGCTCAATTTTTGACCGGAATACGGTCATTTTTTTTGCGATTTTTCATGAAAAACGGCAAATTTTGGTACATACGGATGCTGTAAATTGTGTTTTCCTGCTCTGTGTCTGCCTACATCCTGCTTTTTCGCATCCAGCACCCTCAAAATATGGGGGGAGGGGTCTTCAACTGCTTGTCTGGGGCCAAAAACCTTCAATTTTTGACCAGAAAACGGCCATTTTTGGCCGATTTTTCATGAAAAATGGGAAGTTTTGGTACATACAGATGCTGCAAATTGTGTTTTCGTCGTCTGTGTGCCCTTACAACCTGCTTTTTCGCATCCAGCACCCTCAAAATGGGGGGGGGGGTCTTCGAATGCTTGTCTGGCGCCGAAAAACTCAATCTTTGACCAAAAAACGGCCATTCTTGGCCGTTTTTTTTATGAAAAATGACAAATGTTGGTGCATACGCATGCTGTAAATTGTGTTTTCGTGATCTGTGTCTGCCTAGAACCTGCTTTTTCGCATCCAGCACCCTCAAAATAGGGGGGGGGGGTCTTCAA